>CM056567.1:9963006-10365506 GCA_029721515.1 Synanceia verrucosa | reverse complement strand
AATGTTCAGCGACCTGGCTGACTCCGCTGCACTAGGTCGCACTGTAACCCTTTCAACAAGTGGTGTTAGAACTACTTCTGGTTGACGGGTACTTAACAACAAGAATAAATAATAACTCCATCTCCTCGTCTGTCCAAAAGTGAGTTGACTTTTCTGGCAACAACATTACTATTTATGACGGCGTTGGCGCCTCCTTCTACTTCCGGGTGAAATCCCCGGCGGACATTCTCGAGCAGGACACGGGACACGAATACGATACGAAACCGTTCACAAGAGGCACAAAGCCGATTAACAAAAGCTTAAGCCAGAGGTTCCTATCAGAGTCGTGAATCCAGTCCCTATATGATCCTTAGCCTGTACACATGAATTTGATACGTTTTTGATGCCTTTATTATACGATTAAGCTCGCCCATGTGCATGCAGTGAATGAGTTAATGAGCAGCTCATTTGTCCCCAATTCTGTCTCCATTTCCTCTTACTGAAGCTGTCAAATGTTGCAAGAAGAAGTGGGCTCCATGTGGACGTAAAATCTTTTGGAAAAATTGCACGCATGCATTTCTTCGTGAAAAAAAACAAAAGTGTGCATTTCTCCAGACATGCAGGCACATAAATACACACTGTTTTTAACCAGAGGCAGAAACCCAGCAGAGTACCATTTTGTTTGTGTTTGTCACTTGACAATTTAATACAAATAAAACACAGAAATAGCTGTCTTTGTGAGAACAATACACTGTATTGTTCTAGTTCTGAAACGCAGAGGCTGCCGTTATCTGGAGTGGCACACAGTACTTCCAATTTTATCATGTCCGACCCAGTTACAGCTCAAAAAGCAGCCTCTTCAGAGGGACACAGAAAATAATAAATGCTCATCACACCTTAATGTTGCCTTGGTAAATGCATCGTTGTTGGAATTATTGGATGTAGCCGGTGCCACTGGACATTTGTTCCAGTATCTGTGTACTGCATAGCTATTTAGCGGGACAATTTGTCTTGATGTTGAGGGGCTGACTCGTTTTGTTTTCTCCAACTTTGATTGAAGTTGCCTGTGTGCAAATTGTGTTTGTGTATGTGTCTTATGGAAGCATTCGTTAGCTGTCCTGATTAAATCTTGCAGCCATTACTGCTCTCCTCCCCTTCTAAGCAGGTATTAATCAGCCTGACACCATTCAGTATCTGCAGGCGCAATGCAACACAACACACAACTGTTACTCCTGTCTGCCTTTCTCTATGCCTGAAGCTCATATCCATATTGCAAATATTGTGCTCAAGTTTTAGTAAAACCTTTGATACCTAGTGTTGAGGCATAATGTTGGTAGTTAAGTTATACAAGGAGCAAAATGTGCAGTTTTATAAATCATTGCAGAGATTCCTTACTGTCACAACGCTTTAATTTATCTCTGACAGTGGGACAGCAGCTGCTTCCGGTATTCACATACAGATGTGTGAATATCAATACAGAAGATTCTGTTCTTCCCTGTAGACTGTATGAAATACGGATGTATAGGTTTCTGGAGAGTGGGTGTGAAGATCTTAGTGAGTGGTTACATCTGTCACCATCCTAGCTTGTCCAAAAATAGCCAAAGAGGTTGATTGTCAGTGGATGTGGTGCAGCTGGGGTGATGTAGTAAAGGTGACAGCTCTCGATCTGAGCTACAGTTGTCTTCTGAATGAGGGCTAACAGCTGCTTTGCCTGGCTGTTTATTCTAATTCTTATTTTCCCTTACATACAGGGGTCAAAGGTCATGGGGGAACTCAAAGCAAAGTGGCATGATAAATAATTGCAAGTTCGGCATGTTACTTGAAAACAGGAAACACATCAGACACCAGACTTACACTATTCGTGTCCTGTGTGAAACCCACAAATCTAACCCTAACCACAGTCTTTCCTAAACATAAGTAACACAAAGTAATTTGGGGCTTGCCATGGTGACTTTACTTCTACCTGTCGTGCCTCGTCTGCTGCTTTCTCTAACCTACTGAGGGGTCAGCCTCCATGTCAGAGAGACGTAGATGTCAAACCAACTCAAGCTTATCTTATTCAGAGAACTGCCCATCAGGTCTGTCCTCACAATGGAAACATATAATCTGCTATTACCAACTTCATACTCCTTTATGTGAAGCCTCAGCATCAGCTCAGAGATATCACCATGGCAACTGTAGACCCGAGAACAAGTCTGACCACAGAAGCTCCATCTTCCTTGACTCGTCCAGAAACAGAAACATGATGGTGACCTTATTTATTCAAAGTCAGTGCTGCCTTTATTATGACATCATGTGTGAATCCAACCCCTCATTCACTATTTCACGTGTCTCTCTGAAAAGTCTCTTCTCGGGCTTTATTGTCCACATTCTGAGACAAATTGGCAAACGTGACTTTTAATTTAAAAAAACGACACGATTTATACAAATGTCAATCATAACAAATGTGCTGTGTTAACATTATTTAGAATTTTATTCACTTTATTCTTCACTTCACTGAAATGCAGTCCCATTTTATATATACTGTTTTACTGCAAAATGGTATTTTAATGGCTGCAGCAGTTCCATAAGCTGCAGCAGCAGCTCTTAAATATATTTACTGCTGTGGTTTCCAAATCTTTTGTGCAGCCCTCTCTTCCTTTTGTAGAACTATGTGTCACTAATATTTAGCCGCCAAATATGACAAGATCAATCCCCTTCAACTACCCAACTTTTAAAATGCAAGTAAAGACATCAAAGTGACAGTGATGTCACTCTCCTTCAGTATCATGCTGTGCTGTGAAAAAAGAAACCACTGGTTAGACCTGGAGGAATGTGGATCAGCACCAGGCCTGCTGTTAGCAACAGGTTTTGATCCTTTAACCCTGTGATTGGTGTAACGCAGCAGCTGCCAGCGTCCTGAAAGCACAGTGAATGATGGGTTTTGGGATGCAGCTCTGTCTGTCTCTTTACACGTCTGCTCTCATTTAACGTTAATTACACTGACCAGAGTGGAAAATTTACACCAGACGGCCTCTCTGCTCTCCTGTCGCTCTGCTTTGTTCTTTTATCTTTCCCTGCAGAGTTTTGGCGCGATGGCAATTTCACATTTTCTCTCTGGGACAATGAATCGCATTGTTCTCACTGGCCCTTTGTTGACTCTGTGTGTGTGTGTGTGTGTGTGTGTGTGTGTGTGTGCGCTCTCTCTCCAGACGAGGTGACGATGGAGGAGGTTGGTCAGGCTGCTCAGCTGAGGGCTGGAGAACTCATCATCATTGTAGTGGTGCTCATCATGTGGGCAGGTAATATTCCTCCTCAGCAGCGTCCATTTATCACTGCAGACCTCATAGGAATCCACTGTCTTTGGGGCAAATAAGCTAAGAGGTTCTATGAAGAGACAAACACACTGACAGTGGTGTCATCTCTGTGTGATGACTATTTAGTATCCTGTTGTTCTTTTGGGGTGATTTAAACATATTTGGTGGCCAACACATCACATTTTGTATGCATCCAGATATGATTGTCAAAGCAGACACTCAGTGCCAAATCACATGTTTTTTGGTTACATTTTAGATTAAGGTAAGTGTGCAGCCACCTGCAAAAGTTGCATTTCCATCTTCACAAAATACAATAAACTATTTTCCAACTACAAGACAGTCTTCTTCTTTAAGCCTCCCAATCATTAGCTCTGTGTTGCAGTTATCCCTTTGTGCATCTCAGCACTGTTTTACAGATTTAACACAGCTATAAATGCTCCTCCTTCCTAACCCACTTTACCAAGTTTAATGAGATACAAATATGGCCTAAATGCTGTATATGGCATATAGAGTTTACACGTGAGAGGACGAGACGCAGAGTTTCAAATGGAAAACCTGAGCAACTGAGTCTCAAGAAGAGGAAAAGGAGGGCAGGATGGTGAAAAAGCAGAAAGTGAAGGAGGTGAATTATTTTCTTTAGCTTTTAATTGGGCCTGTGGGGCATGCCAGGGGACAGCACAGTGAGAGATCCCATCTCATCCCATAGTATCAGTGATCAGATGAGTGGAGGCTGACATAAACAGAGCAGCCAAGACTGAAGCCTGAATCCTCCTGCTTCCACACACTCCTCCGCCATCATGAATTATTCTCTTTCTTCTTTTTTTTCCTGTTTGTTCTCTATCTCTCTCCGCATCTATCTCCCCCCTCTGCCATGTTTTTAATCTTTTTGACTGAAGACGGGCCTCATGTGGCTATCTTGTCATCATATTCATGTCTTCGTCTGTACGTTTCACCATATTTGTGTCCTTGTTTCCCTCACTTCAGTTTGGTCTGCTTTGTTGGTACATCAATATAATATATGGTAAATTACCAGTGTATCATTACAAAATCCACCTGTTACTGTTTATGTGATAAATGCAGACTGTTGTAAATGCACATCTGACCTCACCATGGACTTTAACAGGCATTCTAGCAAATAATTATTGTGTGCATTTGTCTCCCAGGAGTGATTGCCCTGTTTTGTCGTCAGTATGACATCATCAAAGACAACGAACCCAACAACAACAAGGACAAAGCCAAGAACTCCTCAGAGTGCAGTACTCCAGAGCACCCACAGGGGGGGCTACTGCGCAGCAACGTCTAAGACCAGCCCTGTATAGCCTTGTGCAATAACCAACTCCTCGTACCTCAGGACAGGTGAGGACCAGGAGACCTTTACTTACTGTCATCCCTCATGTAACTATATCGTTTTTGTTCTATATACATTTTTAGTTTTTGTCTCTTTGCTTCTGCCACAAACCTAAATTGCGAACACGTTTCATCATCTTATCCTCAAGGGGTCATCTCTTTGTTAATTTAAGAGTCTAGGGTGGCAAACGCTTTGCTTTAGTCACTTTCTTGTGGCATCATATCATTTACTGTATATAGCCATGAACAGTATATTTAAAACCCTTAAACAGGCCTGGACAGACTTTTCTGCCAACTCAGGAACTTTGAGTAATTAGTTATAGAGTAGTAAAAATGGAGCTAGCTTCGTCTGATACAGTCTGCTAGCGACACTAATTGGTGAAACTTGTCTGGAAATAAAAAGCCTGCTTTGTCTCTTTCTGATGAAGAATCTATTGTCTCAAAAATGAAGAGGAATTTCGACTAGTAAATCTGCCGCTATCATTGTATCTTGCAGTTTTCTTCAGTGCTAAAATGGAAAGTTTAACAGGTGTAGCAACAGTTAGGAATAAGAAAAATTAAAATCCAGCGTATTACACAAAACCAGCACTATATTGGCTGTTTTGTTGTGACCTGGTAAGTACTTTTGTTTCCACTAAACTCTTACTATCCTTTGACTCTCATCAAGTTCAGTAAATCTGTGTCTCGCAGACCCTGAGACCAACAGAAAGCCATTCTCAGACACCATCGTACTGAAGAGCTGATAAACACAATGAAGAACTCTTCATAAACAATGGACACAAATCAGACCTTCCAGAATTAAAGGCTGCGAACAGAAAGACTGGAAACAGAAGAGGACATTTATCTTTGTTGTGACTAAAACTGGACTGTGGCCAATAATAGGTTTACTATGACTGTCAGCCAAAGCATGGGAGGGGACGTCTTTTCCTCGTGACAAGTACTGCTCGAGTCTTATGTTCTGGTTACTCCTCATCAGTCGCATCAAGTCCCAGAACCGGATCATCCAACATGAATGTCTGAGTATTTCTTTTTTCAACTTAAGGTGTGTATGCCACTGGTCACAGATAAGTAAGCAGCCTCGCAAGAATAGCTGGTCCTTGAGGATCCAGGTATCAGTCAGCACACAACTAATCAAGCAGAGCTCTGTTTTAAACCACACACTCTCTCTTTTTCCATCCCTCCATCTCCATTCTCTCCTCTTCTTCTTTATTACAAATATTGTGTAGCAGTTCATCTCTTTCCCTTTTGTCTTTCTGTGTCGGTGTCTCTCTAATAAGCACATTGACGTTTGGTGCTCCTCCTGTTGTGATTGTTTCAGCCCTCACAATCCCAGTCTTGATTGCGGTATCATTTTGTTATCGGGTCAGAAATATTGCACGTTGAGTCTTGTCTCCTGCCTTTCTCTCTCTGTGTCATCATTTAATGATGCATCTGTTTTTCTCTACTTTCTGAACTGGAAACCTTAAACTTGTCAGTTCATTGATAGCACACCAAATTTTCCTGATGTGAGTCGGATGTCACTGTCTGAGTACAGCCATGATTTAGACAAAGTTCAAGGATTGACCAGGCAACCTCTCATTACAGTGGTGTCTCACTCTCAAGTCTACATTTTATTACAGGTTTAAAATCCAAAAGTTAACTTCAGTGTTGAAGTTTTAAAATGCTGGCATTGGCTGGAAAATGTGTGATTTAGGTTCAAATTTGGGGTTTATTGTTCATCACTGCATATTCAGCACCATATGCTCTCTGTGGTCTGCAACAGGATGTGCAGGGAATAAGGGTGGAGACATGCAGGGCATCACTGCTAATGAAATGTATACAGTATACACTGAGCAATGCTTGGCTGGATTTCCACTCTGGATTGGCTGGACACCAGCAGGGATACAAGACTGTAGAAGCACACAAATAATCCACTTGGCTGTATGGCTGTTTTGAAATGCAAACTTTCAGACCCCCCTTTGACATCATCATTAAAATGCCAGGCTGGACTGGGTTAGAGAAAATGCAGAAAATCCAGGGGAAGATTCACTAAAAGTGCACTTGATCACCCAAAAATGCAGCTTCCAGTTTCTCCAGACTGGCAGTGTCTACATGCCATACAAGCTTTCATAGGTTTAATCAGATAAAGGCCAATATGCTGCTTCTTTTCTAAAATCTAGTGAAAAGACCAAATTCCCCATGTTTGTGTAGCCAAACCTGAAAATTCAGTCACTCATTTGTGTCATAGAGCTCCATCGCTGTCTAAATACTATTACAAGCACAGCAGTGAGTCGTCATGATTGCACTCAGTAACACGCTCGTTAAATACAGTGAACACGTACACTCCAGTGATAGCTGTAAAAACTCATCGTTGCACCAAATGTGTATTAATCCGCAGCTGGAAATAGTCCCGAGCAGATGCTCTATTTACTCCTGTTTAAGTGGTATTTCCTAAAAAACTATATTACCCAGCTGTTTCAGGGAATTACTGCGCTTTAATTAAAAATATATATACATAAAAAAAAGATTGAATATTGGACTCACAGATCAATGGCTTTGGTCTTTTCATGGGATTTTTCACAAAACAAATAACATAAAAATGGCAGTTTAAACCTTAAATTAATGGAATTACCAATGAGGAAAATTGTACCCTTATTTGCAGAGATCCTATTATTAAAGGAGAAATCATAGCATGCACATTCATAACTCTCCCACTTATTTGGGTTCCACATTATCAAGGATTTTATGTGAAGGGGCAAAGGACTTATCCAGCTAAAGATAAAGCTTCATTATCTTCTTCTTGGGCTTCCTGTTCAATTATGATGGGTTATTCACATAATTGCAAATATATTGGACCCCTAACCCCTGAATACTGACGCTCAACAGCTGAGTTCACTAAGAAGTCAGACTGAAAAAACCCCCCCCAAAAAACGCTGTGAAGCTGAACTCAGCAGACTTGCAGCCATATTAGAGATAATGAGTGAGTGTCTGAATGCCTCGCCGGGCGAGGTGACTGCTAATCAGCACCACATACACACATGCTTGATCTTAGATATTTAAATACTGCTCCGTGCTGAGACAGACAGCCTTTGCTTTACTCAAGCCATAACTCATCTCAATCATCAGCTCTTTCAGCATGTCGAACCCCTCACCCTGCCATCTATTTTTCACCCTCTCCCTCTTTTATCAGCCTCCTTCTTTCCTCCTCTATCTCCAACCACCCTCATCCGCCTTCATTCTTCCATTTATGACTTTCCCCTCACTCTCCATCCGTCTGTCGCAATGCTCTCTGGCTGTCTCATCCATCACTCCGCCCTTCCTGGTTTCTCCCCTTCACCGGTCTTGTCCTCCCCCAGCTTCCCTCTCCCCTGGTTCTCATTATATCCACTCTCAGACTCCCGTTAGCTGCCTTCCCCCTCTCCTATCAGCTCTTCTCTTTCTCGTTCATTGCCCCACTGCCTATCCTTCGCTCCTTTGCTCATTTATCACCTGTTCGCCTCAGACTGGCCTGCACGGACCTTTCACTCGGTAAACAAGTGAGGTGAAATAGACTAGAGGAAGGAGGAAGAATCAGTAAAAGAGGACAGGAAAGGTAGTGATAAGAGGAAGGAGAGAACTTTACTTACACTGTACTGTACCTAATGGTTGGCTTTTATGAGTCCCTTCACAAAGGACTGCTAATCTTTATTTAAACTGCTTGAAAGTGATATACCGGTGTACTCAAGGTAACCATGAAATCACCTTTGGATGTGGTTTCAAGTGCAGCAAAGCACATTGTGTGACCACATCTGGTGGAGGTGAAGCATTGCTTTTCATCCTGTTATTAACTTCCTCTTACATGTCTGATGAAGGGGACCAAAAATCAGCAGATTCATTCCCACACCAGAGCAAATGGTGTCTGGAGAGAGAAGAGATGACTGTGCAGAATGAACAAGTGGTCAGTTAATTCAGGTTGGATGTCAAGAGAAAAGAAAGTAGACCTGCACACAAAGAAAGTTTTTTGTTTTTTTTTTGATGCATACAATTCACTTGAAGCAGTGACAGATGCGGGGCATCATGGCTGGCCTGTGAGTTAAAGAACAGATGCTTCAGACACTGGTAAAAATGAATGTCAAGGTTTTTTCAAGGGAAGTGTAGCTGGCAGTGTCTGATGGAGCTGGTTCAGACATCAGAAAATCAAGAGTGGCTGTTGTTGCTTCAAGTGCACAGATGGACCAGGTGAACGCAGGGAAACGCTCCAGTCAGCAAATCCAGTTCCTTTCTGTCACGATGAAGAGGACCAGATTGTCATTGCACAGATGTTCTCATTAAAGAAAAGGCCTACACTTACACTCCTTTCTATTCGTCAACTCAATAATTCACAGCATGTTTTCTTAAGGGGCCAGTATCCTCCATCAGAACTGCTTGTTGGACATTCAAATAGTTTTGGAAAACTTTTCATCACCAGTTAGCAAATTAGCAACACTATAAATGTCTTCCAGGAGGGTATAGTGTTTTTAACTCTAAACAAGTTTTTTGTGACATAATAATACAACAAGGCTTACAAACTAGTTTGATTGTGTACACCCAATCCCTGTCTCAAAGGTTTAATCTTTAAAGGAGCAGGTCACGAATGGGCTTGTTTGCCAAATCCAGTCAGACACAAATGGGGCTAGCAGTTTCCCTTTGATTCCAGTCTTTGTGCTAAGCTAACTAGCCTGGTTCCAGACCTGTGAGTCACCACACAAATCTGTAATTACCTCCGCCAAGGAGATCATGTTTTCACTGGGGTTTGTTTTTTTTGTTTGTTTGTTTGTTTGTTAGTTTGCAAAATAAGTCAAAAAGTTATGGATGGATTTTGACGAAATTTTCAAGGTTGGTCAGAAGTGGCCTAACTTAAAACTGATTAATTTTTGGTGGCGATCAGATCCAATTCAACATCACCACCAAAAATCAATCAGTTTTAAGTTAGGCCACTTCCGGACAATCCTGAAAATTTTGTCAAAACCATCCATAACTTTTTGAGTTACTTTGCAAACCGACAAACCAACAAACAAACAAACAAGCCCCGGTGAAAACATAACCTCCTTGCTGGAGGTCTGCGCTCTCTTAGTGATTTTCTAGTTTCAATTGTTCTGGAGTTGCTGAATAAAAGACAGGAAATAAAATGGCAATTCAGTCTTATCATCAGGCTCAGATTAATCACATCCAGAACTTATTTCTCACCTGACAAGCACATTACTTTGTTCCTTTAACTATTGACTATTGCTTCCTCGATTGTCTTCAGAAATCAGAATAACATTCTTTCATTTGTGATTGGAAACATATTCATTTTATCACTCATGATGGAGTGAATTCTCTCTAAATTCTTAAACTGGTGCGTGGAGGTTATCACTATCCGGCTCACTGAACATTAATCTGATATAGAAGGTGAAAAAAGTATGACCGTGCTTAATAACTGTAATACTGTTGAACCTGACGTTGTAATTTTCCCGTATTGCTCTAATCCCAGCCACACACACACACACACATTGAAACAACTCATGCACCAAGTCCATCCTCTGGCTGGCTGTGGTCCAAACTGACACACTGGGGGAAGCAGCAGAAGGCAGGCCTGGCCCAGACAGCTCTGTCTCTGTCTATCTGAGGCTGCAGGAGGCAACTAGACAGCTGCTCAAGGTGAACATCCAATGAGGCATGTGGAAAATATGGGGCCTGAGACTGGGAGAGAGACCTAAAGACAGACAGAGAGAGAGAGAGATGAGTCACAGAATCAGAGGGAATAAAACTGGAAGTGACAGATACGGAGAGAAAGACAGCAGATCATTACACCCAGTGGGTTTTCTGAATGTCCACGCCGTGATGTATGAATGTTAACATAGGTGAGTTGGAAAAAATCAAATGAATCAAATGAAATGTATGCAGATACTATAACTAGTAGAAGGGAAACTAAAAGTTGCACACCCAAGACCTGAAACTGAAATCACAATGAGCAAATATAAAACCAGAACCAGGTGTTGGGAACCACTGATCTAATCGATCATTTCTTTACTTTGCATCCAACTTTACCATTATTTATAGGTTTTAGTGAATGAACACCTCTGGATTTCTTTCAAACCAATGCTTTACAATCTCTCCACAGTATTTAACCTGTATGGATGTTTTAGGCCCTTAACTAAAAGACTATAGAAATGTTACTACAATAAATAATACAGCAACACATCAACAACTGGCCTTAAACCAAACCCCTGCTGTCCTCATCATCATGTGCCAATGGAAGACTACAGAACTTAAAGTCATCCCATTCACCCTGGTTTGCCTGTACTGTAGATGACTGGATGAGTGAGAACCTTGACTACTCACCCTGAGGTCCTACACATAGTGAAGAATAGGGCCGTTTACTTATGGCGTATATTTGTACTTGATGTCGAAGCAAATAACCAAGAAGCATGGATTTACAGCAGAATAATGGAGTTAGTGTTTTATGTACAATCATGACGTCTGTGTTTGAACCATTTTGATGTTAATGGGATAAAACCTGTTCATGAGGGCTAGCATGACTCTGCTAACGTTCACACTCATGGTATATATATGCTATTTCTATGAAAATATAAATGTCTAATTATGTATTAACACAGGAAAGAAATAAAATATTTTCAATGCACAGTTTACGTGTCTTGGTGTTTACTGTGTATCAGTTTGAGAATTTTGTTTTTGTCTTGATGGGAAAAGAATATAGTGATGAAAACATAATAAATTAAACTACAAGAAATGCTGATTTCAGTGCTGAAATGATGAGTTGATTTATAGATTAAGCCACAATATCTTTTGTACTTTTTTTCTTGTTTTGACATGAATGTAAATTGAATATGGGTTGATAAAACGAACACAGCACACTTAGCAGTTGTTCTGGAGCTTGTGTGTTATCTTCATCAGCAAATGGAGTTCTCCCACTTGAGGTGCACATGGTTAGATTTCCATGTTCATGTCCTTGTCCACGTTGGCTTAAAAGATGAAGCTTTCAGTTCATTCTTCACATTGAAAAACAACAGGTGAGTAAACAGTCTCTCATCTTGAGGTCCATTTCTTATCTGTCCTGTAGAGGCAGTCCATTCAGACAGTTTGCAGACCTCTTTTTTAGACTTTTTCCACATTTTGATGTATTATTGCAGATGTATTAAAAAGAGAAGTTCAGGGCCCGTTTATACATACATGGATATTTGTAAAAACAGAGATTTTTCCCTTCATTTGTGCCTTTCATTTACACACAAACTCCGGCAAAAGTGAAGATTAAGGAAAACTCTTGTTTCACCTTAGAATGTAAACTGAGGCAATCTATGCGCCAAAGTGTGGTCTTTTTTGTGTAGTACATTTGTCAGAGTAGTCTATGAGTAGTCTGAATGGAAGCATTCTGGGTAGCGGGAGAATTTCTGTTGGTGCAAGCGCTTTTTACGAGTTTGCATTTGCAAATACAACTCCTCTATTGTGTAGAGGAGCAGAGACGTATTAGAGCTCAGAGGTCAGCAATTTTGGGAAACTTCTGTCTCAAAGAGCCAGACCGTGTCAACGCCAGCGTTGCCACTTTTGGTTAAGAAGCAATTCAGCTTCTCTATCTGTCCAAACAAATGAACCTCGTGCCATTCTTGCTTGTTTTGAAAGGAACAGGAAGTCGCTTGTGTTAGTCGTTTTAGTCAGTGAGGCTTCTGATTGGCTTGCATGGCTTTCTCCTTCTTCCTACACTGTCGTCCATAGGCTTGGCATTGCTATGATGGCTCTCGACAGCGTATTTATGCGGGTTAATGTAAACGGAAACTTTTTTGAAAACTATGATGTGTGCACAATGTTATTTTGGAAAACAGAGGGAAGGCAATATTTGCTTATCAAAATACCCTGCTATGTGTAAACGTAGCCTAAATATCACATTGACGCTTGACATTCAGCACAGGTGCCTCTCGTTTGACTTGATCAGCTTTGAGATCACCTTCAGCCCACCTGTGCTGAATTCAGCTGATTGGACACTGCTGTCTATAAAGAGTTCAAGCTCAGACACAGATCGCAGCACATGAAAATCCTCAGAGCCACAGGAAAATGTGCTCAGCGTTAGCGTTCAGAGTGGATCAAAGGTTCACCTTCCGGCAGGACAGTGACCCTGAACACAGCTAAGACAACACAGGAGCAACCTGTTTTTGCTTTGTCATTATGAGTGTAGATTGAGGGAAAAAAAATAATTAAACAGCTGCAATGTAATAAAATGTAAGAAGTGAGGCATTCTGAAAACTTTCTGAAGGCAATACTTCAACTGCATTTACCCTGCGTCCTACTGTATGTTCCATGTTGTGTTGGACACCAGCCTTGTTCCTTTGGGAAAAAACTTTGGGAAAAATTTGACTGGTATTTTGTTTCACTATAAACAATGAATGATTAAAAACTGACAATGGAATTTATCATGGGCGGCACAGTAAGAAGGTACTGGGTTTGAATGCCGGCCCGGGGCCTTTCTGGGTGGAGTTTGCATGTTCTCCCCGTGTCTGTGTGGGTTCTCTCCGGGTGCTCCGGCTTCCTCCCACCATCCAAAAACCTGCATGTGGATTAGGTTAATTGGCTATTTAAATTGACCGTAGGTGTGAATGTGAGTGTGAATGGTTGTCTGTCTCTATGTGCCCTGCGATGAGGTGGCGACTTGTTCAGAGTGTACCCTGCCTTCCGCCCTAAGACAGCTGGGATAGGCTCCAGCCCCCCCACAAATTTGTACTGAAGTGGTTCTCAAAAATATGGATGCCCCTTATCAGTTCAATGTGGATGATTGCTTATTTTTAGGGCCAGTTGGCAACCCTGCACATCCATCAGATAGGCTCTTAATGCTGTTCTAGATCACATCTCAGAACATCACTTGAGTGTTTGCTAAGAGCGGCTGTTTTCTCTGTGAATGCTAATGAAGGGTGTGAGGGTGGCCAAACCTGGCCTGCAGCATACAGGGTGTGACAAGGTTAGATTGCGATGGATGAGGCCTGCGCCTTCAAACTCTGGACTGGTTTATGAGGCTGGATCAGCAGCTGCCGTGCATCAATATAACAACTTCTAACACTCACACACACACACACACACACACTCCCACCCATCTTGGGCATCCTGTGGAACCAAAAACATAAATTAGACTGCAGCTCCAGAGAGTGTTCAACCACAGGTGTTAACACACTTAGTCCCACATACACACAGCAGCTCCAGCTAATGGCGTTGTGTCAAATAAAATATTTGCTTATAATGAATGGGGTATGGGGGCAGATGATATTGTCAGAGGAAGCTGATGGAGCTTAATGATGCAAACATTTCTGTTCTTTGTTCTAGCGTTGGATGGCAGCGAGCGCTGGTGTTGGTCTGATGAGATGAGGCTGAAAAAAATGAAAACACACACACACACTTCTAAACTCAGCTCTATTCCCTGTCCAAATCTTCATCTCCCCCTGCTTCTCTTCTCTCTCACCCTTGTGCTCACTGAATATGGGGGAACAATGCAAAATGAATGTCACCATTTCTCCAGTTGCCCCAACACATTACCATTGATAGGCCACATTATGCAAAGCAATTTATTAGATATGTGAATTAGGAGTGGCATCGATTGCAGCCACTGCAGAGTAATCTTTTTTAAAGCTAAAGCTATGGATTAGTTTGCTTAAATGTTTACTCGTTTTACCGCAGTGCCTGAGCTTAACAATAGTACTGCACACACACACACACACAGGTGAAGCTTTTTGTGTGCAGGACACAACCACTGTATACCCTCTTTGACTGCTGCAAAGTCTGTTTACTCAGGAGATTTCTCTGTTGAGTGACTGAGAGCCATGGTGATGCTTGGTGAACAGGATTTTCTTGGTGTGTGTGTGTGTGTGTGTGTGTGTGTATTGGTAGTTTTGACACAGTATTTGCCCTTTATGTGTTTTTTTTCCATTATGTATGTTCGCTAAAGGACAGGGAGAGGAGGAGCATCACTTGTAGGAATGGTTTTGTCTATTGGGAAATATGCCTGAAACCTATGGTAAATACAAAGCTGGAAACATGAGACAGTTAGCTTAGCTTAGCATTAATTTGAAAAATAGCCTGTTAAACATAATAGTACTATTACTTGCAAAATTATTACTTGCAAAATAACAGTGTATCTGTCCACAAATACAAGTGTCTGGCTTATTTCTGCTATTGAACTATCAATTGTTATTGTTAATCATGCACAGAATCATGTCTTCACTTTAAACACTGTAAGATGAGTTTGTTTTTATCTTCTCTGCCAATTTAAGGAAATATTATTTTATTCATTAGGAATATTTACTTTAACAGGTCAGATAAAAATGTGTGACAGAATGATTTTTTTTTTCCACAGGTCAACGTCATCACCACTGAGGTGTTTTCCATCACTTTCTTGTGTCAATAATACATAAACGACATAAAGAAAACCAGGCAGTTTGGCCAGTGAAACATTAAATTTGCTTCACGTCTCCTGAACCACTTGACCTTGACGCCACGAGTCTTTAGCCCTCATTGCCACCTGAGTGTCTGCGCCTACAGTGTTTTTCAACTGAGAGGAGAATTCTGCCTCTCTGTATCTCAGTTTGCTTGCTTTCATCAAACTTACAAAGAGTGAGGCAGGGAGACGGAGCTCCCTTTGAGGAAAGACTGTTAAATAATGCAGGTGGTTAAGTAAGCTTGTCGGGATGAACTGAAAAGAAAAAAAAACCCTGCTTCAGTGAGTCAGAGCCTGTTAGAGAGACTTTCAGCCCTCCAGAGTGTGTTCATGGCAGAGAACATGTGCGTTATCGACCAGTATTGCCACTCTGGCTCAATATACTCTATTATACTCTCATTGTCTTGCAATGGAGAGTACAAATAGCTGACTGAGTCCATAGACCACGATGTGACAGCATCAGATGGTGGTCCAGACCTAAAACTCCAGTCATTTGAACTGTACTGTACAGTGCAGGGCTGCTCCCTGCTGCTGCAAGAAGAAACTGCACCTCTCTGTGCTCCTCTGCGCTCACACTGGTGTTTCCAGCTCATCTGACTGACCAGACCTCCTCTTGTCTGCAATAATAAACTAGCTAGTTTATAAACTAGTTAGCTCTGCTGATTCTGTCAGGACAGACAGGATCTTCATCATTCTTACTAGTGGGTGAAGATTTGTGGCCTAATAACTTCTAACCACAGCTCCACCTGGCTTTGACCTGAGCCAGGTCCAGAATAACTGAACTGAGCTTAAACTACGTCATCATTAGTCAGTAGAAATATAACACTAGATATTTCTGGCTTTGATTCTGTATTTGTTTTTGTAGAAAAGTTCTGTTTTCTGTTGTTTTATTGTATTTTAAATTTGGTTTTAATCTTTCCAAACTGCTATTTAATGTAATTTTACAGACTTTGAGGTTCATCTTGTGTATGAAAGCTTGCTATACAAATAGCTTACCAGTTGTTACAGAATTGTAAATGTTACATTTCTGAAGACTTCCATGTTCATTTTACTTTAAAACTGACCTTGTGATTTAACTGTCAATTCCTGCATACAGTTGTGAATGTAGCAAGTGTGTTGTTAATAAATCACATTAGCATACCCATTTCAGTTGATTTCTTATTCATGAATATATTTTAATTCAGTATAATGCTGATAGCTTACAATGTACATGAAATGGCCACAATGCAATCTGATAACCTTGAACACATCAAGAGAGCACCGTTCCACTGCAGCTAATGAACGCCGCCTGGAACAACGAGTCTTGAATGAGTCGCTACAAAGATTTCATATAAATACAACTAGGTTGATTTTCACATTTCAGATATGAAACAATCTTCAGTTTACATCCAGGTGGTGGAAGAACAACTCCCCACATGAACCACATCCAGCGAAACTTAAAGACATGACATGGCTGATTGTCCTGCTGTTATTCAGGCCTGTCCATCAGTCTGGATTAAATCCTACTCTTCATCCATATAAAAATAATTATAAATCTATAAATTATAAACTAGACACATATACAAAACACTGATTATGATGCCAAAACTACTGAAACAGAAAATAATGTGAGGAAACAAAGGACAACAAATACTGTTGGTGAACATAAGCTTGGGTAAAGGTGTAATAACAGGACAGATGTAGTAAACTTATAAAGATGATATTGTTGCTTTGGTGTGTAGGGAAAGCCATCTGGGCCCTTTTCCACAGAGAAGGGAACAATTGTCCATGTGAAGAGTGCAACAAAAAATTGAGGAGGCCAAATGTTGTCTCACAACTCTACACTTACTCCCTTATGGAATTACTGTAGCTAGCTCCATCCTAAATACACAGTGATGCCATGAAGACACCCCTCCTCCCCTCAGCTGTTGTCTCTCTCTCTTTCTGTCCATTGTGATGTGGTGGTCAGAAGCCTAAGAAATCATCCCCGAACAGACTGAGACCGTTGGGAGTGTTTCCATTGGTGGTGTCCCAGTCGGGTTCAGTGAGCAGGTCTTGGGGTGTCACCCCAATGTCCAAGACCTGGGGGTTAGTACGCGACACTGCCAGTCTGAGGAGACAAGACGGGAATAACATTAACAGATGATTAGAGAACAAGTACTCTGTTCCACTTTAAAAAAGTTAAACCTTTCAAAGGACAAGGCTGAGGTAATGCTATTTTTCCTATTGGCCACCAAATCCCATTCATAGACCAAAAACAACAGCACTTGTTCTGTCTTTCAACACTTCAAACTACATTGAAGTCAGCTGCTGCTGAAGATGCAAATATCTCAGTAGGTTTTTGCAAATGTTTCTTTAATTGGGATGACTTTCTTTTTAGCGACTGTGCACAATGTGCAGGGCATCGCAGGTGATTTGATGTAGACAACGTTCTGGACAAAGCTGCACAGAGGTCAGATTGTGCCCTGAGGACAGAAGCTACTTCTGAGTCTCTCTGTGTTGCACTTGCTGCGGTGGTGAAGATCCTTCATAACTATACTAGTTCTTGCACCTTCTGAGAGAAGTTTCCAGACTTGCTGGTCCCTGACCAGGCTTTCCTCATCACCAGAGCAGCAACACTTCAGTAGGATGAATTCATAGAAGTCTTTTTCTGAGATTTGCTGAGAGTTAGGAAATATTGAATACCGCCAGCTTTATCCTTTAAAACAGCAGAATGAAATTATGATACAATCACTTATCCTTAAATGATGTCAGTGAAAATGTGAGCAACAGTCAAACCTTCCACAGAAACCAAAATGTCCCTGAGAAAAGATGTGATTAAAAAATATTCTGCACAGAAACCAAAGACATGAGGGTTTATAATGAGCAGGCCTGTGTGTCTATTATAACGATTATATGAATATCTCCCAGAGTACGAGCTGCATGGAATTATCTTTTAAGCCGAGGTAAGGTGGGTTCAAATAAACTAATTACTGAATAAATAGAAAGTGAAGTGCAGAATGCTGGTTAACTAGCTTTCTACGCTCCTAACAATGCAGGATATTAATAAGTATTTGATGATTTTGATGATGATCCTCTAACCCTTTTCTTTCACTTAGCCACAAAAGCTGTTGCTGCTTTAAAGTTTGGGTCAAGTAGTGATATTAAAGCTGCCTCCACGGCAGCTCGGACATGTTTGTGTGACTAAAGCTTAAATGTTTTTTCTCTCTAGGGTAATAATATAGGCAAAGTGATATTGAGCTCAGGGTTGAAACTGTCGCTAGGCTCGGGTGACCCACTGCTCCTCTTTCACACGAGTGACCAAAATAAAAGCACAAAAAGCCCTCATGTGTGTAGCAAAGTCACATTAATTCAAGGAGGGCAAGGCCAGCTACAGGACCAGGATGGAAAGTAACTTGCAACAGAACAACGCAAGGGAGGTCTGGAGAGGCCTAAAAACCATCTCTGGTCACAGCAGAGGCCATGAGAGGGGAGCTGAAGGAGACCAAGAGTGGGCCAACCAACTAAATCTGTTTTTCAACAGGTTTAACTGTGCCCCCACTCCTCCCCCCACTCATCAAAGCACCAGCCAGCCAGCTCTTTCTTCACAACACCTCAGCCCTCTGCCACCCCCACCATCACCACCACCCCTCCCCACCTCATCCTCATCCAGCACCAACACCCCATCACCACCACCATCCATCCTCACCTCATCCTCCTCCACCACCACCACCACCAAAACCATCTCCATCACAGCTGACCAGGTGAGAAGCGAACTGAAGAGGATGAAGGCAAGGAAGGCCACAGGCCCGACGGCATCAGCTCCAGACTCCTTAAGGACTGTGCAGACCAGCTCTGTCAGGTGCTGCTGCACATTTTCAACCTGAGCCTGAGTCTGGAGAGAGTCCCACAGCTGTGGAAGACTTCCTGTGTGGTTCCTGTCCCAAAGGCAGCGCACCCCAGGAGCCCAACCACTTCAGGCCTGTGGTCCTCACTTCTCATCTGATGAAGACCCTGGAGAGGATGGGTGTTGAGAAACCTCCGCCCCATGGTGAGCTCACATCTGGACCGCTGCAGTTTGCCTACCAACCAAACATCGGAGTGGATGATGCAGTAATCTACCTGCTGCACAGATCACTGACTCACCTGGAGAACACTGGCAGCACTGTGAGGATCATGTTCTTTGATTTCTCCAGTGCTTTCAACACGATCCAGCCTTCTCTGCTCAGGGGAAGCTTGAAAGTGTGGGGAGTAGACTGTCACCTGGCTGCATGGACCATAGACTACCTCACCAACAGACCACAGTACGTGAGGCTTCAGAACTGTGTGTCGGACATGGTAGTCTGCAGCACAGGGAGCCCCACAGGGAGACAGTGCTCTCCCCTTTCTCTTCACCCTGTACACATCGGACTTCAGATACAACTCTGGGAGCTGTCACCTCCAGAAGTTCTCCGGCGACACAGCTATTGTTGGATGTGTGTCTGAGGGGGACGATCGGAGTACAGGACCGTCATCACTGACTTTGTCGACTGGTGTGAGCATAACCACCTTCAGCTCAGCGCCAGTAAGACCAAGGAGGTGGTCATTGACTTCCGCATGGAGAAGACACCCCAGACAGCACCAGTGAACATCCAGGGCCTGGACATAGAAATGGTGGAGAGCTATAGGTACCTGGGTGTTCACCTCAAGCAATAAACTGGACTGGACTCACAACACAGATGTCCTGTACAAGAAGGGCCAAAGTCGTCTCCACCTGCTGAGGAGACTGAGGTCCTTTGGAGTTTGCAGGACTCTGCTCAGGACCTTTTATGACACTGTGGTAGCGTCTGCAGTCTTTTATGCAGTGGTCTGCTGGGAGCAGGGAGCACAGAGAGAAACAGGAAGAGACTGAACAGGCTGGTCAGGAGGGCCAGCTCTGTCCTGGACTGCTCCCTGGACTCCATAGAGGAGGTGGGTGAGAGAGGAGGATGTTAGCTAAGCTCACCTCCATCATGGACAACCCTCTCACCCTCTACATGGGACTGTGGAGGCTTTAAGCAGCTCCTTCAGCTGCAGACTGGAGACTTCCACCCTGCAAGAAGGAGCGCTACACTTGGGTCATTCATACCATCAGCAATAAAACTCTACAACATCAGCATCACTGGCTGATGTAAACACAATCTGGACTCATCTCCATCTCCATCACTGTCATTGTTATTGTCATTGTCATCACACTACCACTTTGCACAAAAAAACAGAAAATTGCACTGCCACAATAATAATTGTGTTTTAAACAGTTTCATCTGTACAAGTATATATATCTATATATTTTTCCATTGTATTTTAGTTCATTGTAAATATGTAAATATATTTTTTATTCTATTCTATTCTATTTTATTATTATTACTATTGTGTCTGTGTTTTTGTCTTTGTTGCTGTGGCAGGTAAATTTCCCCCCAAGGGGGATGAATAAAAAAACTATTCTATTCTATTCTATTCCACTGATTCTGTCCATTCATTCAACTATAAAGGGGGTTAAAAAAGAGCAGGTTTGGTGATATGGGATGGGAAGGGACAATGTCATTTTTCACTTTGACTCAAACTCAACTGATGACTCTACTGACTTGGGAACAGTGCTATTGGGTTTGGCGGTGATTGAATGGAATGGGTTACAGTCAGGTTAGTAATAAGGACCACTACACTAAGTAAGGCTCATAACAGCTGACAGTGGTACTCAACTTTACCTGGACATGAACCATAGCTGTCCAGAGCACAGCTGGAGACACAAACACAATAGATTGAGGACAGTTTTAACGTTCAGCTGATTATTTCTCATATCAAAAAAAAAAAAATTAGGAGGATTTTTATTCTGCAGTACACAGGAATCATCAGTAAGTGGCGCTGTGAAGCAGCATAACAGTGACCTGAAGTATACTGAGGGATCTGACAAGGCAGAGATTGAAGATGGGGTATTTTATTTTAACAAGCGGCAGAGAGAATCAACTAAAACTGATTTCATTTCAAATTAAAACTGTGAAGATGAACGTCTCACCTGGAGAAGGCTTCATCCAAACCATCTTCTATTTCCTGGAAAGAGGAAGATGATGAATATTAAATAAATGTGTTGTAATGATGTGGCAAAATGTTTCAGATTACTACAAGTGGGACTTCAGCAATACATATTTTAAAATCATGTGATTTTTAACTGCATTTCAAAGGTTCTGGTTGTCCATGGGTGCGGCACAGAGCCAGGGGAGAGGACAGGATCTTACCCAGGCAGGGTTATTGTTGGTCTCAGAGGGACTGTGGTTGTCCAGCAGACCCTCCTCCACATTCCCATTGGTCTCTGCTACCACATTCACACTGTCCTCAATGTCCAATAGGTTGTCTGTGGCAACATCTACTTCAGAGGACAGGATAATTAACCCATTAAAGTTGTGATCTGTACACAGATAATCAGTGCTTCCTGAATGAAGTTGAAGTTTTTTTAACCACTAGCAGAGCAATCAAGAAGGTATATCCTGATAATATTTGTTAAGGTATTATGTTTTTTTTTTGTATTATTTTTCCTGCAGCCATGGGGTTAAAGGCGGAAATGTCAGGTAGCGATTAGCTTTGGGGCCGTATTTTTTGCAAATGTAATTTGCTGCAATTTAATTTCAGGATTTTTTTTCATACTGTAGTACAGGTGTTGGCATACTTTGATGGTTGTGTGCGATTTAATTCAATAATGAATGTGCTTTCAAATATTCTTGTAATTATGAAAAACAAAAATGTCAGGAGGTATTGGATTATAAGAGCTCAACTTCCAGTTGACTCCAAATATTCTGGCTACATCACATTTTTTTGTTTGTTTACCTGTCCCTTTCAGGCTCCCCAAGCTGTCCGATCTCTCTGAATGGGAACTATTGCTGGCCTCTCCAGCTGAACCAGACTTCACTCTTTTTCCTTTCTCTAGAACAGAGAAGAGATGCACAGATATAGAACACAAGCTGCCCAAAACCTGTTAATTGCAGCCTGACAGCAGATATCAATGTCCTTGGAGCTTTAAGGCCGATTTAGTACAGATGTTAAACTCCCCCATAGACAGACTGTGTGTGTGTGTGTGTATGTGTGTGTGTGTGTGAGAGAGATTTCCAGAACTTGTTTGGTGACTATACCTTCTTTGGCCACTTGCCACAGTTCAAAAGCTACTGTGAAGGCCTGAGCTACTGTCAGAGCCACAGCCTGAGCCTGGAGAACAGATGAAAACACATTTTGTTACAAACCATTGGCTGAAATACAGCTAGTGACACTTTAGTAGTGATCTTCAACAGCTAGTCATGTAAAGTGAGGATGTGATCAATTAGAAAGTTCTTAAACTCAGTCACATCACATCACATGAACTAGAATCACTTCATTTCTTGCTTCAGGGAACCTACATATGCTGTTACCTCCAAGTAGCTGAGTGAAGATGATTTGCTCCAGGAACAACTTATCTGCATTTCATTCATTCATCGAGACAAAACCTTGGGCTACTTAATGAAAATAGATATCGAACGTATTTTAATCAGACAGCAGCTATATTTGATAAAGCTCAGAATGAGAGAGAGAAAGAGAGAGAGAGGATGGAGGACACAGAGGTCATCACCACTGTCTCCATAGCCAGGACAAGAGACAAGCACTAAGGAAGTAGAGTATTATCATGTTATTCTGGGAGAGAAGGGGATGAGTGTGGAAGCACGTAAGATGAGAGGAAAAGTGCCCTTCTGTTTCTCAACACACAGGAAGATGACAGGCGGTTTGGGGAGAGAGACTTCTAGGGTTTCCTCTTAACAACAGGTGAAGCGAGGACAGAAGAATGTATTCAAACCACTGCACAACTCACCAGTTTCCTCTTGGAGCAGAGGTAGGCGTGGCACTCCAGGGTCCCATTCAGGGTGTTTTGAGCGATATAAGCAAACACTTTGTCATGCAGTTTGTCCACTGTGCAGTAGGATATTCTGCAGGCCAGAGGAACAGCACACGAAGAGGGTCAACCATGTGCCACAAAAACTACATGGCAACAGTCTTCTGGAAGCGTAACAACATTGTTAATTGGACGGTTACCTGTGCTGCTGCAAACACACCTGTATATGGAGACATTTTCCAGAAGTTTATCGGTCAAGCTGTCATACAGGAGGATTCCCTGAGGGGAGACCTTCAGAGCAACTTTCTGAGGCTTCTTCCCACTGGCTTTAGCCTGTTACAGAAACATTACTTTAATAGCGTGGTAAGGTGATCATACAAAGGCATCTTTTTAAAAGTATTAAGTTCCTCTTGGGATTCTTGAGACAGGATATCTGAGAACTGTTTTTACGTCTGGCTGAGGTGGAAAGGTTAGCGTATTGATAAAAGGAAAATGTGACAAAGTGCAGCGGAAACTAAAACTAAAACAGACAGGCAAATAAATCATGAAGTAAAGCATTTGACTTTCAATTCTCTTCTCCACTGGAGACAAGAAATTTCTCCACAATGGTTACTGGCATTCAAGAGGAAAATTAGTACCATTATCTGCACTTTCTTTTGCCAATTCCTAGAAATTTGGTAAAATATGTGCTAAATTTGAATAGAAATTTATGACCATTTTGAGATGGGAAATTTGACATCTGAAAAACCACTGGATGAACCTTTAAAGGTGATTCTGAAAAGCATTGATTTGGTAGAGATGGTGTTTGAACAATGGTAATGTTTTGTGCAATAAATCAATGCATGTACTTTTAGGAGTAAAGAGTAATTAAGAAAGCAGTAATCCTGCTAACATGGTCATCGTTACTCTCACCGTGGCCACGATCCTCTTTACTGCAGCAGCTGACAGGTCCTCTCCCTTAGGCTGGTCCACTAGTGTCATACCCAGGTGACGAAGGTTAAAGGTCATGCCTTCTACGATAGTCTCCCTTGTGTCAGTCCAGTTCTCTGGAAGCTCTACCAAGAAAAAACACATTTTAAGAGAAAAGTGGGTCAATAAATTGATAAACAGGAAACCGTTTGATAATCACATCCGTGTTTTACCAACACATCAAGTTGAAAACATCAAACATTTGTTGGTTACAGTTCCAGAGATGCGACGAATTGCTTGCCTTCCCCCTTCATCTTCATTCACGATCCAAAGTAAACAACATTGAAAGAAGTTCAGAAAAACACGAATAAGAGGAAATGTAAACAGCCTATGTTGAACTTGATGGTGAGACATTTCATCTTAAGTGGAGAGGCAAAACAGGCTATCTAGGTCAGAGGTACTGTCCATGTAAAGCAAATATTTCAACTCCAAAACAACTTATGGGGCTCGAGAAGAACACATGGACTCTGACATACTGTGATAAGAGCAGATTAACAGAGCAGATCCATCCCAAACCAGGCCACAGATGTCCCCCTGAAAAGTTTAGAGTCAAATTGTGTGTTTGAAGAAGTAGAAAAGTCTGACAAAAAGACTGAGGAGTGTAAAAACTGTAGCTGGTGAAGGAACTGCTGTTATCTCTGTGTGATTTCCTATCAGTTTCTGTGCGGTGCCAGCCGGCCCTGACCCTCAGGCCGTGTTTACAGAGATTTCCTCAGAGGAAAAAAAAGGAAGACGGGGAGAGAGAAAAAAACATCCCCATTACCTAGAAATCCATCCTCCGAGCATTGAGCTCCTCTGGGACGTGGTGCATACCACACACTGGTGCAGACACACACACTAGAAATGAAAGAGGAATCCAGAATCCATTTTAAGAAAAATGAGGACAGGCTTCACGCCAAAACTTTCAACATTTCTAGCAAAATGAAACATTTACACCACAATATGAAAACCCTCCATTAAACAATCACATGTTAGTGTCTGCAGCCAGAATTTCATGACAACACAATAGCTACTGTAGCTGTAAGTGGTGATTTGAAAAGCACTTTTTTTCTGTTAAAAACATAACTTGTACCCATTGTTGCTATTCTGGACTAACTGTGGTCAGGTCAAAACCATGAGAGACAGAGAATGAATGGTCAATAGCAGCAGCAGGTACAGTACCAGGCACTGCTCTGCCACTGAAAAGTTAAGGGCTTTGTGACCAAAGGTCAGCAAGAGCAGCACCTGAAAGGAAACAGCTGTGAGCTCGTGTGAACTGAGAGTAAAACCAGCTGACCCTGACCTCACCATCAGTTAGTGTTTGGAGATTATTTGCTGGATGTGAAAAAGTGTCTTGAATGACTGAGGGAGGGAAAGAAAAAACAAAAAAAAACAAAAAACACAAAGCACCAGCTCCTTAGTCATCTATCAAATCCAACACTAATGGATGAGAATCCATTTCATGTCTCACAGTGCAAAACAAGCCTTTGTTGAGCATTGTGACAACAAACGAGCTGATCCAACAGGGTCCAGCTGACAGGCAGTTCACATCCTGGCTGATTTGTGTGTCGACGCCAAACACTGAATCACTGTGGAAACCACCAACTGTGGCCCCACAACTTTGGACCACTCCAGAGCCAAATAACCGTTAAAAAAACACAACTTCGGTCACCATTTAACTTTTCCTTCAACACCACTGATCCACATTCACACAGCTCCAAAATCAGGTTTTAGGAACTCCAAAATGATCTGAGTTCATGTGTGTCTTTCTACTGGTGCAGAGAAATATAAAGCAGTGGTGTGCATGTGCTGGTCTGGAAGTCTCTGCAGCTACAGTGTTGAACAGTCATTTCAGAGGCATTTAGCCTCAAGTTCACTTGTCAGGCTGTAGAGTTGATGGGTCAGATAAACAGAGCAGGACTTCAAGGCAAAGCAGACTCCTCTAACCTCTGCTGAGCTGGTTAAAGCCCTGAACAACATCATAACCCTAGTTCTATGGTGGTTGGGGATGTAAGTGACAGGGAGGGGTCCTTCTATGACTTCTAATCAAAAAATACGGTTGAATAATCCTGCCCATCATGTCTGATACCTGCTGAATCTGTGACTGGGGAGAAGTACTGTACATTGATTCCACATGGTTCTTATTGCCAGGAGGGTTTTTGATCCTGATCCAGGTGACAGGTTCTCCAGACATTAAAGATGTTGCTGCTAGCAGAATGGGAGATTAACAGTGCAAGTAGAAGGGACAAAAAGCATCATCTATCAGCAGACTCCTCACCAAGAAGAACAGCTAACCAGAGAGCATGTGCCTAAGGCTCACCCAAAAAATGCTTCGATCAATCGGGATTTGATTTAAAAAAAAAAACAAAAAGCTTCTGCCTTTTTTTTTTTCTATGGTTTTCAGGTATTCTATAGGCTATAGCCTACTGGTGAGCTAAGGGAGATTAGCCTATTGTGTAATTAAAAAAAAAATCTCTGATGGAAAGTCTTACGCGCAACTGTGTACAGATTATCCTGCTTAGAACATGGACAACTAAATCTTTCAAATAGGCTGTGTGACTCAAAATTAATGATAAACATAAAACACATTTTATTGATGTAGAATATGCTGACATTTACCCATCGGGCCACTCTGAGTCTGGTGTCAGGTGACAGTTCTGATGCTGAGTTGCACATCGGCCTGATCTGTCTGCAGTTTGTGCGAAAAAAAAAAATCCCCCGTCCGCTGGCTGTCAAAGCTTCGAATGTCAAAAAGGAGGTCGAAGGTCAGCACTACATGTGCCACACTTCAAGTACTTCATGTAATCATCCTGGCAATGATTTGCCAAACTGGACACAGTGTTGGCATAGTCACATGCTTCATCTGAGAAGGTCCACAGAGAGAAAGGCTCTTTGCTGCAGACAAGCACCCTTTGGCTGGTCCTCGACACTGGCAGCGTGCCGCCGAGGGTTGTCTAGGGCGACCAAACCAGGGCAATAAGAGCAGAGAAGAGGATAAGGAGCACAGAGGCCTTTACCCTTTATTTAAAAAAAAAAAAAGAAAAAAAAAAAGGGCAGTATATGGCTGAATAAGTTTCTCCTCAGTGCAAACTCACTCCCAGTGTACAGATATGACTGACTGAGCCTGTAGAGCCCCAGTAATGACAATACCTCCAATGCTGCTCCTCAGGTGATACAGCCCTGTTGATTTTCAGTCAGTTAACTACATTCACCTGATATGCCATGTGAAGGTAAAAGTTAAAACTATGTCCCATAAGCCAGAGTCACACCTGGAGGTCTGGCATGGGCGATATGGGTCAGTGCTGGTGAGGAATGTGGAAGACCTGGTAATCTACACCACAATACACTACTTCTAGAAGTGGGTCACCTGCTGCGCTCACAGGAAGCATTTAATTACCCCAATAATAATGATAATAAGATCCCAATTAAAATACAATTGCCTCATGTGAAAATGAGTCACAATAGCGTAGCTCATTCCCAGAGAAATATAACCATATTTTTAAAAAAAACAAAAAAAAAAAAACAAGTTGGTTTTAATCTTTCACAATACATAAAAGTGATTCAAGTTAAATATTTAATTGCCTGGTTACTATCAGACTCTGTGTTGCTTCATAATAATGATAGTGCAAATCTCTCCACACAGGTTATGCATGTACTGCACTTTCTGATAGTTACTCATGTAAAATCAACACCAAATGCATTTACCAGTCATGCTCTGTAAATATATTCCAGAGAGGTGTCACATTAAAAAGAAAAAGTTTGGCCCATGTAACTGCATGTACTGATAGCTGTGCACAAGTAAACGCATTAACACACCCTCTTCCATTAACACAGAAAGGCAAGATTTCCATCTGCATGTGAAGAGTGTATCTCAATTTCCTGAAGCATTGTTACTTTTCCAGGTGAGCTAAGGTTACATAGTGATGGGGATGTGTATAAAATCCACCGTGTATTTTCTCATGACTATATACTTTATAATGGCCCCTTCGATGGAATTTAAAATGAACCGGCTTGAACTCAAGCCAACAGGAGCCTTGCACTGACTGACTCGCAGCATTCCTGGCTTGTCCTCTTGGTTACAGGCGGGGGAGCTTTAAGCCACCCAGCCGGTCCCCCAGAACTTAACAGCCTGGATCAAGTGAGATTTAGCTTACAAAGTGGCCCTTGAGTCCTACAATGGACACCAGAGTGCCTTAAAAGAGTTCCATGTTAATGTTGCAGTGTGGGCAAGCTCCTGACCTACTGAAGGGCCCCTTGAGCGAGGCACAAAAATCACTGTTAAGTCCCAGTGGCGATCCTGACCTCTACCCTTCCTCTGGTAGTGCAAAGACCAGGGTGTGCTGGGGGGGTCAGGATTATTATACACAAATAAAAAAAATACTGCAGTGGATAAAAATAGCAAAATGTGTGATAAAATGAGAGACTTGAAAGTGACAGAACTCCTTTTAAAAAAACCTTCATATTTAGACGGGACGTGTCATTGTTTACTGAACTCTGACTGCTTTTCAAAATAATATTTATTTCCGGAAAATTCCTGAAAACAAACACTGACTCTCTCCAGTCGATAAAAAAAAATAGTTAGACATTTTCAACAAAACAGAGCAAAATAAAGGGGAAATCGTTTCTTAAATTAGATTTTTTTTGTCTCATGTAATAGCAACATGAGACGTTAACTACGCAAGTTAAAAAGTCAAACTTCATCTTTGTAACTTTGCTGCAACAAAATCATATTTTTACTACCTTTCGCTTTTGAGAAAAAAAAACTTTGGTTAAGTTCGCTGATTAACGGTATATATATTTGCCATTATAAGAGTAAAACGGTAAGCGAACAGAGCAACTGGAAAAGTTAGCTTAAGGTTAAACACTCATTCCTGCGTTTTTTCCTCCCAGGTTAACGAGTATGTCTTACTTCTGTGTCTGCCAGCAGTCCAGGACTGTTTCGCCATACTTGGGCTCCGGATAATAGCTCTCCCAGCCGACTTGAGGGCATCCATGTCGGTGTTTTAAAATGCACAGAGTCGGTGAAGTTTGGTGGAGAGTCCTTCTGAAGAAATGTTGTTGACCGGACTGCTGATGGGAAGGATGGACTCGTGGTGCCTTCCAGTACTGTCAGAAATCCCGCAATTTACGAGGTCAGCTCACGTGAGCGAGACCACCGGGGAAGTAATGCTGCATTTGGGTGAAATGGGAGACTTTATCAGCTCAGCAGGTACGACAAAAAGAAATACCAGGACAATTTTCATCATGTTGCTTAGTTATTTCCTCTTCGTACTCATTTGTATTAATTATTGTAGGCTACTGTGTATTAAAATTAGTTACCCTTGTGGAATAATGTTGCTCAAATTCTAGAAAACTCCATTTTTTTTAGTTTGGTTCCTTCTTGTTGTTCATGATCACAGCTCGACCAAACTTTCCGCTATTAAAACCTACCTTGTTGATTGTTGTTATTATTCCATTACCCGTGAATGCAGCACAGTTGTTGAAACGTGACATAATGTCAGAAAATATTTTCATGTTATGGTTTTTATTTTCTCTGCTGGACCGTTTAGCAGCTAAGCTGGAAGTATTTACCCAACATTTCTGTCAGTGACAGCAAATCTGAGCAACCTTAACAGCAACTCACTGCAACTTGTCTGTTTTTTTTTTCTATGACATATTTACAAGGAGCACCTGAAGACATCATTAAACCATCCACATATGTTTCTCATTTTAAACACTGGTAGAAAAACAAGGTTTTATACAGAGGATGGTGTCAACCATATTTATCTCGCTCACTTTCAGATCTAGGAGGTGACAAAAAGATAAACTCTAAAATGTTCAAATTAAATAAATAAGTGTACATTGTACAGACAAGGTCATTCAAATGTATTCTGTGCCATAACGTTTGTTTTGACATCCGAAAATTACGGACCACCTATCACATTATGGTTGATTTTTGGTAAAAAGTTTGAAAAATAAAAAATAAAAGAATGGCACACAACAGATCATGACACATACACAGATTGAACAGCTCGCGTTGCCACCAGCAAGACTTTCTTTAATAGTTATGGCCAAAGTGAAAAGTGTGACACAGCCACCATCACTTTGAGTAAAGAAACATGGTGGAACAATGAAAAGAACAAATCACTTTTTTAACCCATCTCTTCCTTTCTCTACACAAACTTATCAAAGCAATTTCAGAACTGAATTCACAACACCAGAGCGATCCACAAATAATACTCCCCCCCAGGTAGGCAACATGACAGCACAACATGGTCAAATGTTTCAGTGGGTAACCTTTTCCCAACACAACACATTCACAGAATCCTTCTTCTTAGAAAACATAGGAAATCAACTGAATGATGGGAAATCTCAAGGAGGTGCCACTCAACAAAAGTCTGTAACCAATAAATAAATGTCTGAATAACACCATCAGACCAACTGACCACCTGCTGCTTCACTGATCAGCCCAGAACCTTGTAAACAACATCAACCCAATAGGTTTCTAATGACAATAAAATAACCGCACTCTTCTGCAAACATTATGCTAGCTACATCGATCAAAGTATGGATGGAAACCGAACATCAACACTTGGCACTTAAGAACTGAAATGAAAGAAACGAAGAAAACATTCCTCAGTAAGTTAATGTACATTGTTGTAAACAACTAAATGTCAACTCAAGGGCACGATAATAAACAATCAGTCTGGTTGGAGTTTGGCGCACCATGTCCATATCCGTGTCATGTTTTCCCTTTACTGTCTGCAATATTGTGATCAACTGGCTGTGTGTCTGAGCTGACACATAAATTGTTGTAGGCATTGAATACTGAATTGAAAGGCTCAAAATGTGAGAAATGTTGAGAGAAAAACAGGCAAATCAGAGCCAGAGAGAGGGAGAGAGAAAGAGACACACTGCTTTGAAGCTTGATGCTTTCAGATCCCAGTTGTAAAGTCTGTAGTTTCTGCGTCTTAAGAAGAGATACTGGAAGGCACTGTAAAATCTGCAAATAATGGCAACGACCAGTTACCTTGACATCATTAAATCTAGTGAGCAATATGGCCTGACAAGTTCTAATTTGGTCCAGAGGAAGAGGAGAGGTGTCTGCAGCAAACAGGTGACATTTTGGCAGTGCCAGGTCGAATCTAGTGGTAGGATTGATAGGAGGGACAGAACAACATCTGCTTCATCAGCCAACTGATAATCCTGGAGACTTCACCATTCCAGAAGAGGATAAACTGTATATCTGAAGAACACAACGGTTATCTGTTCAATATCACTATTTTCGAAGAAATGCACAATGTCAAAACTGAACTGAAACATTACAAAACAAACGGTCACTGATTGATGGCAAAACATGACTAGTTTTTACATTCATGAACCTCTCACTGGGCTTTACTTTACAGGTGAGTTTCAGACTCAAACTGAACTGAATTTTTAATTAAATATTTTAGGTAATACTGACACCAAAAGAAGACTGACATGACGCATGACGGCCCTTCAGTAGACATGTTCCTTTCTCCCGCTGTCTAATGGCTAAATCCCCAAATTCAACAAAAGCAAGTTGTATTGTACACAACCCTCTCGAAATAATAGTTCTCATAATAGAACCAAACAAGGAGCCAAGTACACATATGCATGGAGGGGATGTGTGCACTGTGTGTGTCTGTGTGGTACATTAGAGTGCAACAACTGTTAATCAAAAATAATCCAATACTGGAGTGGAGCGCTTCACCAAAATAAAGGAAGAGACAAAGTTCTGTCTGAAGTGTGCATATCAGAGTCACTTCTTTAGGGGCTGGTAGACTGAGGCGTTGGGGTCCAGCGAGGAGGGACTATTGTCCATGAACTTGGAGGAGTAGTGTGGGGTGACGGGGCTGAGGCTGCTGCCATCTGATGAGTAGGACAGGCTGGGCATCACTGCCATCACCTCTGCTATCTTCTGCTTCAGCTCAGCGACCTCCTGCTCCCTCTGGTGGATCTGGCCTGGATAGGACAAACAAAACGAAGACACTTGTATCACAAATGTAGGATTGGTTAGAACTTACCTTTGGACGGCGGTAAACACACTTCTTCTTGCAATACATATTTTCACTGATTAAACTATTGGTGGTTAAAGTACTTGATCCCATTGAGCTCTGGTTTGTGCTGTACTGACTGCTGGTTTGTGGTGTAGTGGTAATGACTATGGTTATAGATTCCCAAAAACAGAGAAGCAGATGTTCAGTTTCAATCTCTGAAAACATGAGGAGCTTAAGCCTTATGTCCATGTTATTATGTCTTGAGCTGTTGTACTCGTCAGTGCTCTGATGCGACCTGACTGCTCACACTGTACATCCATACACGGCAAGTCGGACTCTTTTATTGGTCAGCAGTTGTGGTGGAAACAGAGCCGCAACTACCTACTTTTCTGTTTTGTTCCCCTGACCCCTAATTTCCACCGGATGCGTAATGTTGCCGACGTTTTGTCAGACCCGATACACATCCATTCAAAACAGTGTGTAAATTTTGCAGAATGCCGCCGACGCCTGCTGAAACAAATCAACAAGCTTCTATTTCTGTTGGACGTTGGCACATGGTGCATGAATTCAGCGCTGTGTGCCGACGTCCGACAGCACGAATCTTGTGATTTCAGCTGTCCGGCGGAGCCGCGGCAAGCGGATCTGGTGGGTATTGACGGACAACGGTCATCAACAGTCAGCTTCGTTCCACATCCAGTGGAAATTAGGGGTGAGAGCTTTCCTTTCTGCCTCTCCTTCTTCTTGTAACCCCATGCATAATGTATACTACATGATGCACAACACACGATTAAGCCCGATCCCAAAAAAAGTTGCACGAGTGAAAAATCGGCTGAAAATGGGCCAAAAATCACAGTGTACGCCCACCTTAGGTGACTGACCACTGACAGGCTCAGACTGAAGAGGCTGTTCAACAGCACCATCAGTAAATCACTTCATCCCTACCCTGTGCAATCTCCAGCTGCCTCTTGGCATCCCCCAGTGCTGAAAAGAGGTCCAGTTTGATCCTGGTCTCAGCGCTCAGGCTGTTCTCCAGGTGCTGGGTCTTCTCCTGCATGGCTGACAGTGCTGACATCAACACCTCTGTGTCCTTCTCATTCTCTTTATACTTCCGCAGCTCCTGGATGTGACGGGAGAGGAAAGAGGAATTGCACTGAAAATGAGATGAAGATGGCTGCGCTACAAAAACACTCATCAAAAATGATTAGAAGTGCCTTTTTTGTCTTATTTCCTAAACAAAGATGTGCTAAATGCTTGATGCAAAGGATGCACAAGGAATCCTTAATTGCATCAACTACTTGAGCTAAAACAGCGTATAATTTTAGTTAAGTGATCTAATTTGTTGTTAGAAAGTCAAGTGCAGCAGCAGCTTATTCATGAGAGCTAAATCCCAAATACATTTACAGAATTTATCTCTTTAATGACCTCGCAAGCACACGTTCCTTAACCCTAAGCACCACCTTACCAGAATAAGATAAGACAGTTTTATTCCTTCTCACCTGACACTTGCCCTCCAGATCTCTAATCTGCTCCTCTTTCAGTTTCATGTCCATGCTGAGCTTCTTACACTCTGTCTCCAACTCTCTGATGCGACCACGCAGAGAGTCAGTTGACTCCACCCTGTTGATCAGAAGAGAAAAACTTGATGAGTAAAAGTCCCTTTGATGATGAAAGGCTGGACTAGATGTGCTCTGTCCAGGAATACCTGGTGGCAGCAGCTAACGCTACGGCTCTGGCAGCAGTGGCCTCCTCCATCTTCTTCCTCTTCCTCTCCTCGGCCAGCTGTTTCTCAGCGAGGGCGCGAGCCTCCTGTTCAGCCTTTAGCCTCTTCTCCAGCTGGGAGATGGTCTGCTTATCCTTCTGCTTGGCCTGGACGGCACTGTGGAGCCTGAAGTATGCACAGGACCATAGTCACATGAATGCACCTTTGCACTGAGAGATGAAATACAGAGTATCTGAGTTGTTTCTTTGGACAAGAATAAGCTTTTATTATTCATGAAGCTGCATTTGTTAAAGCCTTGAAGGCATCCAAGTGTAGTCAGTCTGCCCCTTAAATTATAACTCAAATTCTACAAAGATGTTCAGAAATACCCCTGAGATTAAAATGTTTAACTGTCAGCTTTGTTCACTGATAACCCACCATTACCATGGCACTAACTGAGAAAACCATGCTTCTGTACCAAGGCTCTGAATGTCTTCAGTTCAGTAATTAGTTCAGACTTGCTGGTTCAAATTGTTATGTTAAAACTAGTCTACAACAGCACTGGTATGCTTAATAGCTCTGGCAGAACTGACACACTGTGATAGCTTATGTGGCATCTGTGGTCTATAATGAAGCTTTTTCAGGAGGAAGTAACACATTGTGAATCACAGCAGAGCTGAGAAAAACGCTGTCAGTCGCCAGTGACAGGTGCTCAACTGATTCACCAGATGATTTGTTCATACATGTGCCCAACACCTCTGCAGTTGCTCCCTAAAGGCTTTTTTCCACAGGCACGGTACGGTATGGCTCTACACAGTTGTGGCGCTTTTCCACTAGTAGCTGGTACCTGGTACTAGGTACTTTTTTCGTACCTCCTCAGCCCTGGTTCCAAGCAAGCCGAAGCGATACTAAAACACAACGTCAGCTGACTGCCTTCCACTGATTGGCCAACGAGTGTCGTCATTGGAAGCGTCATTGGATGCGGGACGTCCAATTGGACTGTAAAAGCGAAACACAACTGGACGCCGCCATTTTTAAAACCGACAGCTGCTTCGCTATTTTTACACTTCCTGGAGTCTTCTCTGTCTCTTTTCTTTTGCTTTGTGCGTGACAAAAAGTCACAGAGTGAGCAACAAATACATGATCGCTTCCTTGTCCTCCATTGTTTGTGTTGTTGTTGTTGTTCTTCTTCTTCCCTGTTTTCTGTGTTGCATGCAAATGAAGTTACGGCAGTTTTGGGCTGCCGTATGACACCCCCGCCTACGCCGAGGAGGTTGTAATGGAAAAGCAACAAAACTGGGCCATACCGTACCGTGCTGTACCATGCCGTTACTGTGTAGTGGCGCCATAAGAGAATTCATAGTGTAATAAATGTACTTTTATGTAGAAATAGTGAAAGCTGTGTGAAGGATGAAGAAATTCCACTGTGAATTATGATGACTTCTTTCTGAATAACTGGCCATGAACAACAGCTCAAGTTCAGTGTATCAGTGTGTAAGTTCAGGATCTTGGCTTGTAGTGGATTGTGGCAGACAGGACACAAAAGCCAGTATTTCTGTTGTGTGACTGGAACTCTATGGAGACCACCACATAACTCTTAACGAACCAGCTGTTGATCGCACCATGCTGTCAACAAATTGTATTTACTGATAGTTGACAGAGTTTAGGTGAATACAGTGTACAGGGTGAGAATACTGCAGGTGCACCCACTTGCTCTGCAGCAGCTCGTTGTCCTGCCGGAGCTGGCCCAGTTCAGAGCGGAGGCTGCGGTCCTGGCTGCTCAGGGAGGAGAGCTGACTCCGCAGCTCCAACTCCAGCTGCCTGTTGGCCTGAAGATCTGCCTTCAGACGCTTCACATCCTGCTCCAGCCTGTCAGGAGAGAAAAAGGGGTGATGAGATCCAGAATGGAGACAATTCATTCATTATTGTATTACGAGGTGACTCAACAATTAGCAAAGCTGCACTGACCGGTGTCCTTCAAAGGAGTGTAAAAGTGAAGCAGAAAAGCACAAACAGATGTGACGACACTGAATCACAGTCAGAAGAAAAAAAAACAGTGAGTCTTACCGAACAAGAGCGTCCGGTTTGCTCAGCTGGTTGTTTGGGATGCAGTTCTCCACTGGATCCTTCTGCCCCTTCCCCGCCCCCTTCTGCTTCTTCTCGTTCTTATTGGTGGAGGAACCTGGCGGCACGCTGCCATTTGAAGAACTGTGATTCCGTGGTGACGAGTTGGAAATGGTACCCCCACCTCCGCTGGCATTTTTGTAGTTCTTCCCTGCTCCCCCCATTTCCTCTTTAGAAGCAGAGTGTGTGTTAGTATCGGCGTGTGTGTTGTCTCCTGCCAGGTCGTTGTTCAGTCTCTTTGCCCCGACGTAGTTCTCTATATATTCTGTCTCCTGCAGTTTGGAGTCCAGTGCGTGTACAATACTGTTGTTATTGATCCCAACTGTGTTTTGTTTTTTGCTCTCGCGCTCTTTCGCAGTACTGTCCTTCCCTTTTTCCCGGTACTCCAGTTCTGGTAATGGGACTGAGGTGCTTTTCTTTCCAGGAGGTGCTCCGTTTTGGGATATAACTGTGGGTTCTACCTCAGAGATCCCTTTAGCTAAAGCAGCTGGAGGAGCGGAAATGTAGGCAGCGTTAGAAGACACATAAAAACATACTGGACATAATTTCTATTAACCACAAATGAGGGTGCTTCCAATCCGATTTGGGTAAAAGTAAGGTAAGTCTAGGTCTGGTTTGCTGTCAGAAAGCAAAGCAGAGATACATAGTGAACCTCCCGTCATCCTTGTTCCCTGTCCATGACATGATACCATTTTGATGGAGCATATTAACTGTACTGTAGTAAGATTTGTGCTTTGTGTGTGCATCTCACCCTCCTCTGCCTCCCTCTCCTGTCTTTGCAGCATCTGTTGCTCTGGAGGTAACGCCTGCAGGAGAAGCTGCATGTAGAATTCATTCTCCTTCTGCACTTCCTTCTGTTTCCTCAGTCGCATCTTGTAGCTAACGTAGCTCTTAAAGCCGAATCCCAGAGTAACCACTGGGTAGCCAATACTGGGAGGAGAAGAGAAAAGCACAGTTAACTTGTAATATGAAAGTATCCTATATTTTCAGGCAATAAATGATATTTTATCGTTTTCTTTTTTTTACAATTCATCACGACAAAGTATACAGCATTAACAAAATATGTTACCAGTGAGCAGCAAAGGGACGACACAGGTCTACGTGAAAGTTCTTCAGATCTTTGAACCGTATGGCAGCTTCGATATACACAAACAGGATCCACAGCGATACAGTGGGTAGACAGACTCCCCTTTCTGTATGAAAGTAAGAGACGAAATGAGAAAAAAAAACGTGAAGAAACTTGGCAGCTATAAATGTCTTGTGAGTCTTTCAGGTGAAACAACTGTGTGGCTGGCAGAGTTACAGAGAGTCCACAGAAAACTTGTACTAACCCGTGTGCCAGACATACTGGACCCATACGTAGGTGCTGGCAGCAAAAAAGAGCCACTGGACGGGGATGAAGAGGAGGCAGATGATGTCTGATGTAAACGCCACACAAACGAAGAAAACAGAGAACGCCTGGGTTTAGGAGAAAGAGACAGACAATTAGTCATGCTGAAACAACTGTGTATACAAACCAGAGAAAACATGTACATACCCACTATGCACCATTATAGAGACATGTGTGCACATGTCTATGGTAAAACACAAAAAAACTTGTCTTACTGCTTCTGCAGACTGCCAAACAACACATGCTTATTTCTATCGTATACATGCTACTTGGATTGGAAATGCATTTATTCATTGCTTATTTATCAAAGTGAATTTCAGACCTGATCCAGCCTAGATAACAACATTGATTGATGTCAGATAGTAAGGGGGTCATATAAACAAGCTCTTACCAGTCCCTGATATCTGAAGGAGTCATAGACACTTCGGATGAAAAGCCAGAAGGGCCACAGGTACTCAAACCTGAACTCTAGCACAAAGTCAGCCAGCAGTACTAACACCCACACTACCAGGAACTTCAGGTACAGGAACGTGCTGCATGAGAGGACACAGAAGACAAAGAAATAAAGATAGAGAATCCATGTTAAAAAGGAAGACACAAGAAAGAGACAAGGAGGAGAGATTGAACAAGGTTTACAGTGAATTTAGATGGTACAGTCTAGTCTTAATAATAAGGACATCTCTATAATGATTCCATAATTTTACATCAAGGTCCTACTAGTAAAAAAAAAAAAAATATTCCCAATAATTCCTAATAATGTGTTTCTATTACCAGAGACAGTGAAATAGATGATAATGGCTGAGAAAGACATCTAAACAAGTAATGGAGGGAGGGAGACAGATGAGAGAGCCAGTGTGAGTCGTGTCTGGACATGTTGCTGAAAGCACAGTTGGTTTATTCTTCTGGCTTGCCATCAATCAATCTATAGGAGAAGATATGCTGCATTAATAGTGCATCTCCTCAAAAATGAGCGCGCTTTAAATGCTCCATTTAAACCGGATTGCTTTGGTGACTATTGTGGCTTCAACGCATTTCGATTTAGAGCCCTGCCAGACAAAGCACAGGTTAGAGCCCCGTCGCCGGCGTCACGCCGGACTTCAAAACGAGCGCCTCTGACACTGATGCTGTCATCTCAAGCTCTTTCTTTTACTCTTCTTAGTGCACACTGTCTTTCTTTTAGCTTAACAAATTTCCATTGACTGGAATGTTGTTACAATTCATACATAAAACCCACATTCTTCACGACTCTTTTTTTTAATTTAGCCATAATTTGAATTTAACTGCCGATCCAGATACAAATAATGCACGGAATACCACACAAGTAACGTTAGGCCGTTAGGTAACGTTAGGTTATAATTTTGACAATATGCGGGCATCTGTATTTAGCTCGTTGTACAGCTACAACCAAAGCATGCTTAAATGTGACTGTAGCATCGCCTCGCAGCCCTGTCTTGACATATGCAGAAAGGCGCCATTGTTATACAATAACGTCCCTCCAGCCCCTTTTTTGTACCTGCTATATATACCCTCGGTGATTCGGTTCCGTTTTAACGGCCGTCGGAGTTTGCTGCAGTCCGCATTGCGCCGCTTCATCCTCCCCCTGTTGATTCACTTGAGATATCGGTCTGGTAACTGGAACAGGAAATGTCATCCGCTCATCCTAATATTCACACTTCTTCAATTATCCACCATTGTTGTTGTTTTATGCACATGAAACAAAGAAATAAATAAAAACAGTCCACTGAAGACCCTCCCCTTTTCACGACACTGTGCGTCGGCTTGCTGACGTCTGACGTCATGCCGTCCTCTGAGTAGGCGGAGCGTAACAAACATGGCGGGCCACGACGAGTTGAGACGTTTTTCTCTATTTTAAACGTTTAATATTTACTTTGGAAAGGTAAGTGCAATAATAACGAAGTATAGTGATGACATTTTAGTTAATGCACTTTAATGTATTTTGTTAACGCCACTAGGCAGGCTAAACTAAGCCTGTATACACATGGTGAAAGTTATCCATGCTGGCTCAACCACGTTTGTTTAGCAGTCTTGGTCAGACTTTTAACCATTTTTTTCTCCCACGGCAGAGATGCATTTTATCTTGAAAGTATTAAGGTTCGATATCACATTATACAATTGCATATAATTTTAATGAAGCACTCTGTGGTGTGATACTAATAGGGAATTTTGATGGAGCAGGTTTTCACGTTTGCAATGATGATAAACATAAATGTTGTCACTTGTTTGAAATGAGCTGTGGTGACCTTGGTCTCCTGAGTAGCATGGGTTGACTGTTGACCTGTATATCATGATGTGGTTTATTCTGTAGTTATTGTTAACTATTCACAATTATGTCAACTGATAGTGTGGTGAGAGTTGATCACCAATCTAAGACGGGCCTGTGTTTCCATAGATTATTATTTATCATGGACGAGGTAGAGAAAATGGTGCCGTCAACTAAGGAAAATGAGGAGGAGGATGACGAAGGAATTGAAAAAGAAGAGGAGGAAGAAGGAGAAGATGACACTGGGGATGAGGAAGAAGAGGGAGATGGGGATGATGAAGAACTGGGAGGTATAGATAAAAAAGAAGAAGCAGCAGCAGTGCCACGTGAGAAAAACATGAAACTGCCTGATCTACCTAAAGGGAAAAAGCAGGATCAGGGCCTGAACCTCAACAACGAGGTGGTGAAGATGAGGAAGGAAGTGAAGAGGGTCAGGGTTTTGGTCATCAGGAAGCTGACGCGACAGATTGCTGCCCTGAAGAAGAAGAAGGGGAAAGAGACGGAAATTGAGAGAAATCAGAGGAGAGCTGCCAGAAGCCTGGAGGAGATCCACGCCATGAAGGTCCTCGCACCAGACTTGGTGGGTTTCATCATACCTTTTATTATTTTCAGTACAGAGTCAATTGAGTGAAAAAGTTGTTAAAATCAACAATCCTCTTACAAAATGATGAGACACTTTGTCTGATTAGATAAACTGTTTTCTCCGTTGACAGGTGACAAAGACAGCCCTGCAGAAGAGTCTCAACTTTGAACAGGTGTGTAAAAACCCCAAATCTACCATTTCCGACCGGGCCATAGCACGCATTGCCACCCACCCTCAGTTCAACAAGAAGATTGAGGACATCAAAGCTGCGGTGAAAGCTTTTAAAGAGGAGCGGATGAAGGGTGGAAAGCAGGGGGGAAAGGAAAAAGTGCAAAATAAAGCTGTGAAGGTGACTCCACAGTCACCAGACAAAAAAAGAGAAACAATGACTGAGGAAGAAAAGGAAGACATTACAGCGGAGAAAAAGGAAATCATAGACAACAATGATGGAGGTGATATATTTGAAGACACTAAAGATAAAACTTTTGCTGAACCTGAAAAGGAAACGGTGATGGCAACAGCTGAAACTGTCTATGGTCAAAGGAAAGAAATGCCAGAGGCTAAGAATGTCAGACCTGAACTCCTAAAAAATAATAAAACAAAGGACATTGTGAGAAATCAACCTCAACGCAAACTGGCAGAAAAGAAAGCCAATCTTGAGTCTGTACCTGAAGTGCTTCAGAAGAAGGAGGAAGAGAGTGATTTAGAGTTATCTGATGATGAAGAGAAAGAGTACTTTGATGACAGCACAGAGGAGCGTTTCAACAAGCAGTCCTCCCAGTCTGAGGAGAGTGATGATGATAATGGTTTCTTTGTTGGGAAAGTGAGCAAATTCAAGAAAAAGAAACAGCAGCAGAAGAGTGTAGAAGAGAAGAAGGCAGATAAGGTGCGTGAAGTGAAAAGTTCAGACCGGATCCAGAGTGAACTGGATGAGCTTGAGTCCAGGCTGAAGTCTAAAACATCCTCGCTTCAGTCTGTTTTTTGTTCGTCCCTCTCTTCTTCAAAGCCTAGTGGGGGCAGAGGTGGGGGCAGAGGTGGAGGCAGAGGGAGAGGTGGAGACAGATTTAGGGGCCAAGTGAAACCAAGAGGTGGCAGTGGTTTAAATAGAGATTTCAGCAAACAATCCAAATTCCAAAAGCAGGAGCAAGGAGCAGAAAGAAATCCAACGTCTAATTACAGCAAGCAGTGCCCTGAGGGCCAACAACCTGACTCCTCAGAGAGGGGCTTTGCCTCTGTTGGCAGAGGGAGGGGGCGAGGCAGAGGTGATGTCTTAAGGCAAAATGATCGCGGGGTTGGAGGTGTCTTTACCCATCAGGCACCACAGCAGGCACTGCACCCATCCTGGGAGGCCAGTAAAAAAAGGAAGGAGCAGCAAGGACAAATCCTGGCCTTCCAGGGGAAAAAGATCAAGTTTGATGACTGAAACTCTTGATTTTGCTTGTCTATGAAGGCTGAATACACAACCTTGGTTAAGAATCTTTCATGCCATATTTATCTGGCACACAAGTGGAGTGTATTCGGTGGGATGCTCAATACCAGATGTGATCTCAGTTCAGTGATGATATGGTGTTGTGTAAACTGTTTTTTTTTAATCTCATGTCTGACATATGGGGGGGAAAATGTGGAGATTTTTGTATAAAATGTCAAGATAAAATGTTAAAATATGTTTTTCTGAGTTTCAATTTAACTCTGATTCATTAATTTTTAATGGATAGATTTTCAAATCTGACAATTTTACAGGCAGTGTTTGCAAGAATGCCAGTTGTGTTAGAAAGGTGGGGATTTGGGAAGTAATATTGTTTGTCTTTTTATATTTATAAACCTCTATGTCATAATTGCTTTGTCTAAAATGGTGATTTGGGCCCAGCCATTGCAAAATGCATCATCTTTGAAAGTGATGTGTGTTGATACCCATTATTATCTTTTGCAACATTATCATAAACAAGTGACTTTTGAGGATGTGTTTCAGCAATATAAAGTGGTGGTTACAATTACAATCGGCAATTATAAGGGCAGAGAGCATTGTACTATACTGTCTTGTTTTTAATCCAAAACATGATTAAATGCAGCACAAACTGTTTTTTTTAATCATAAAGACGGTACAACATACTGTAACAGACACAATAGAGAAAAAAAATATAGATTTTTCAGTTATTTTCCTATAGAGCTGCTGCGCCACTTTCCAGTCCAGTGGGTGTCAATGCTGTGCCTCCAAACTCGTTAAGCAACCAACGAAGATGGCTTACGTCTTACGCAGACGTCGTTACGTAACTATAGTGATGACCAATAGCAGTTCACATGCAAATTCAGTTTAAAGCTATCCCGGGGAAACTGAGTCCCCGCGTAGATTAGAATGCCCGCTCATGCTTTATGAAGATGGGCTGTGTGGCACCTTAATGGATTAGCTACTGGAGCTAGGAAGTGAAAGATGATTGAATTAGATAAATATGTACAGGATAGCAGACGATACAGGAGAACGTGAGAAAAGTCCTTAGTCTCGGAGGAGCGCTGTTGATATTTACGCAGGGTGTTCCCGAGAGAAGCTCGACTATAATATCTTCATCCTTCCTTGACAAGACCATGAAACCCCGGATGTCCGAATGACGATCCCAAGTACGATGACGTTCCCCTCACTGGACACTCATCCACCGGGACAGGGAAGACATTTCAACTCGAGTTCAGGTAATAAGGTGACTTAACCAATCGCAACGTTTGCGGGGAGTTGGGTCAACATGGATAGTAAAGTTACTTAGGATGTTGATGTGCCAGTCAGCCACGATGCTAGCTACTTCGCTAACTGCCTCAACTAGCTGATACGTTAGTGTTTATTTATATATGGCATCTATTTCTGGATTATGATAGTTGATGTAAACTAATTTGTCAAATTGTCCACACGCATAGACGACGACGACAATGCATTTTCTCAATGATATGAACACTGAATAGACTGATTAACATCAACAGTAGTAACTCGAAATGCAACTTTAGCTTAGCTGCGTCAAGCAAACGGAAGTTACTTTGTTTGCGGAAGCACTAAATGTGTCTTCAAAATAACGACAGAGAGCGTGGATTGGAGGTTTAAATAAAAGCTTAACTCTTAATGTGTCTTAATGGTATTTGCCGTGTACTTTAACTTTTTAGCTTGGCCAGTGTCACATCTGCTAAACTGGTTTATGACCCATGCTGCAGCCAGCCACAAAGGGGTGATCAAGATGTTTTGACTTCACTTTTGAGGAGCTGTTTTTTATTTTATTCATTCTTTACTCGCTGTCTACCACTGAAACAGGGTGGTGCTGGCTACTACTGCGGACTGCGTACTAATATCTTCACGTTTTATGCTATGGATATAATGATGTTACACCATAATTCGATGAAAAATCAAAACTTCAATTGAACACTCTTATTTTGAAGGTGACTTTGTGAGGCTTCGGCTATATGTATTTCCGGTAACTTTGTGCTTGTTTTACCTTGGGCTGAGGCATCACACCGCTCCTTGTCGGAACGTACTTTTGCACACTTTGTTCTTCCAGTGTCGCTGACATTACTTAATAACAATCAAGTTTCAGTGGGAACACACTGTGAAACAGGTAAATGTAAACCGCACTGTGTTCATTTGTGCCAGAAGCAAACTAACGTACTGGTAGGCCTTGGGTGAGCGTGGGAGGGGGATGGGGAGATGTTGTTCCAACTAGCTAACCACTCTGGTGGGGGAAAAGCTAACCTCTGTGCCAACTCCCTGTTAATGACAGTCCTCAATAACGATGACTAACCAGCTGCAGAAGTCAACATGAAGTTCTTTTTTTAAATGCACAGCCATAACTATTGTTTCTAGATACATGCATATCAAGTCACAACGAATACAATGGGTTTGTGACACGTTTATAATGTATTATTTCCCAAAATGGCTGCCCTCTAGGTCATATGATTCAATGTGATAATTACAATTTAAGTCTGAGTTGCATGATATTGTAATGCATTGCATTTTAAGTGGATGTGATGTGTTGTTTCACTCAGGCAGAGAGAAGGCTGGAGCTGGAAGCCGGTGACCCCCAGGACCATCCCGATGGTGACTGGACCACCAAAGCCAAGAAACCCATGGCCTCACTGGCCCACACAGATGGAAAGGGTAAGACTTTGTACTTTAAGTGGCCTGGTGAGCTGGTCTGTATTTGTTCTGCATTGTATCTTATGATTTATTTTGTCCACTATCCAGCAGTTTTTCAGTGTCACAACAAAAGAATGATCGTGTTAGAAGGCATAGAATCAAAATACGCACAGTACAGTGTGACATATTAAAAGGGATATAGGGAACATTCAAGGAATTACCACAAATTAATAAAATGTCGACCCACCTGTTTTTCCCAGCTCTCGCCTCCAGTCCCCTAACACACAAGGCCCTGTACGAGAAGTCCCGCTATGACACCTCGCTTGGTTTCTTGACTCAGAGGTTTGCTGAACTGCTGAGCAGCTCTGCTGACGGGATTTTGGACTTAAACATAGTCGCCCAGAAACTCAATGCTCCGAAGAGACGTGTCTACGATGTCACCAATGTCCTGGAAGGGATTCAACTCATCAAGAAGAAGTCTAAAAACTTTGTTGAGTGGTTGTAAGTATCAGTGGATGAATGGTAGTGTATCTTTGGAAAAGAGCTTGTTGTACAAGGCATACATGCACATTATGGATTATAACTCATACATTATAGTATGTTTCTTTAATGACAGACAGTGTTGTGAATTTCTCTGTGAGATAAATAAAGTATCTATCTAGCTATCTAGTGTTAATCCTGTGTTGCTGCTCATGTCTTTGTGCACAGGGGTGGTGAAGTGAATTTGCACATAGATCAAGAGCTGAAGGCTCTCGTTGAGGAGGAGAAGAGGCTGGACGAGTTGATCCAAAACTGTACGTGGCAGGTTCACCAGCTGTGTGAGAACCATAACTGTCAGAGATATCCTTTGATTAGAATTTCACCTTTAATAGGTGATGTTGTTGTGGCCAAAATTCAGTTAAGTGACCCATGCATTATCTGAAGCGCATTATTGTTGGTCTGTCTCCCTACCTTCTTCTAATCTCTTGCTTATGGTGTGGATTTTTACTTAATTCATTGAGTACATTCCCAGCAGTACACAAAGGCTTCCAGATTGATTATATTTCTTAACCTTGAGCATCACATTTGCCTATTTGACCTATGATGATGTCCGAAGGATTCCCAGCTTGAAAGAACAGACTGTGATTGTGATCAAAGCCCCTGCAGAGACAAAACTGGAGGTTCCACACCCAGAAGAGGTACATTTTCAATGAAATCAATTAATTACATCTTTATTTTTTGGTGAAAAATGAAACAAAATAATTACATTTGAAAACACATTCAAACAATATAGGTTGGTTAATTACTTATGGTTATGGTTTTACTGATGCAGTGTTGGTTTAAATGAAATTGTTATCACCATATCCTCAAGACACTGTTCACTGTAAGTGTGCTGTTGGCTCATATTCAGAGATCATTTAATAAAAGCTGTTTTCTACTTGTGCTGTGGTCAGAGCCTCCAGGTCCATGTCAGCAGCACACAAGGGCCTATTGAGGTGTTCCTCTGCTCAGATGACCCTGTCCCTATGGAAGCCACTGAAGGCTCCATGGACAATGACAGCCACTTGAACTCATCCTCCAATGGGAACAACTCCACCCCCCTTGTGTCTTATCCATCCTATGTCCAGGTGTCTTCCAATGGTGAGTCTTACGCCTTAACATCCTATTGTGTGTCTCAAACAGGTTGCTCTTAGAAAATCATACTTGTTGCCACAGAGAAGGAGGAAACTGCCCAGTTGTCCACCCACTCAGGAATATACTATATATAGTTCTAACCCGAATAACGCTGGGGAAATGTAATCAACGATGTTGATTACAAAAATGCTTCTATTTGCGTAAGATGCATCAGCGCAGCTCAAGAATGGCTGCATCCGGTTAAAGCATGCAGTTACCCACAGAACTAGTTGCAGCTAAAAAACGCCCACAATCCTCTAAAGACAGAGACGTAACAATGCAGGTCCCTGTAAACTCTGGCAATTGGAAATTGCTTATTACAGCACTACAGCTGTTATGCACTAGCACTTGGTGGTGAAGCATACATCAGGGCTCTGTTAGTGTGGCAGCAAGACAGCACCGTCTCCTGTTTAATTTTTAACCTCACCCAACCACGATATACATTAGGATTAGCAACATGCAAAACATGTGTTTTATGTTTGTAGTAGTAATCCCTTAAAATTGATTTTCTAAATGTTTCTGAAGCAATCCCATGATAATTTCTGCACCACTTCTGTTATGATAACTCACCAGAAGCATAGCTAACCCAGGCTAACACTGTTGCTGCTCAGCTACATGTGGAGGCAATAGCATTTCTCCTAAACTTGCATTAACCAACTTGAAAAAAAAATTGAGCTTATACCGTTCGGTGAAAAGGTTGGCGTGAGGTACAGTGACAAAATTTTATCGACAAATAGGGTCTGTTATCCTGTTACATCTGGTTGTTTGTAGGTGAGGATGATGGAATAAGTTACTTATTGAAAAATATCAAGAAAATTGTCTGATACTACTTATTTGTACTAAATAAATTGATTATTCTAAAGATGTTTTTCAATAAAGTAGTTGGTAAGTTTAATCAATTCATCCTTCAGCCCTAGGTTGTTGGCTCACATTTTGCTTTCTTTCTTTTTTTTTCTTCCTCCATATAAAGTTCACCACTCTTCTTTTTTCCATTACCCATGTCTCCTCACTTGCACTCTCACTATCTTTCCAGACAACGCAATCCGTACTTCAGGGAGCGATAGTATCTCCGATCCGCTGTCCGAGCCGACACAACACTCATCAGCAGTTACTGACACCCCCCTGCACACCTCCTTCCACCCCCCCTCAGAAGATCAGCAGAGGTTTGTCACCCTCACTCCACCTCTAGCTTTATCTCTTGGTGGGGAGGATTACCTCCTTAGCCTGGCTGAGGATGAGGGCATCACTGACCTCTTCTCTTCTTTTGAGCTGGACCAAATGCCCTAGGATATGCCCCTCTCTGAACAGCTGGTTTGGAAAATCAGTAATTTTGGAGGCAATTGCATCTTATCGCAAACAGCAAAAATAGAACATTTTTTGGTGATTTACCTTTCCTGGATGATGTGACTGGGATTTAATGACACTCAGGTATGTGGAGGAGTGAGATCTTTTCATAGCTTCCCTATTGTCTTCAGGACTTGGACTGGCATGTTTACTGTTATACAGACTTCTTTCAGAGCTTTAATCTGTTGCATCGTTGGGTGTTCTCCTCCAAGGAGCATTGGTGCCTCAACACAGGACTTATTATTGACCACTGATCACGTGTCACTGGAAAGATGGCATTTTATATTGTGATCACATAGCAGCTTTGACAACAACACAGTGTCAAGAGGCGTTGATTAAAAGCATCAAAAAGGAAGAACCCACGTCTTGTCTTGACTCTACTACAAGTGATGCTCAATCCAGCTTTTTTCTACCCGGTACTGATTCCAATACCTAAACTCTTCCAGCAGTTCTAGTACTTTTTGTTGCAGATATTATCTGTGTAGCTCTCTGGTAATTGAAGCCAGGGATTGCTGACTAAAAGCTGAGTTGGTGTTCCTGGCATGACGGAGGGAGTGAATGGAGGTCTGACTGAACTGTTGCTGGATACACTGAATCTTACACTGACAGTGTCATCAGAAGAGTTAATGTCAGTGGATCACAGCTGATATCTGATCCATTTATTAGAGTCAGTTGTGGCTTTAGTTTCCTCAGGGCTCCAGTAGCTTTTACCACAGGTGGTTTTATGCTTTCAGACTTGATTCACACAAAAGAGAATCATCTTGTCTTTCTAGATCAAGTTGAATGCCATTTACTAGGGATGCTCCATATTGGCTTTTTTGCAGATATCCAGTATTGTCCAACTCTTTATTCCAATTCCGATATCAACTGACACCAACATATGCTGGCTTGAATTTACCATCTGTAGGACACACTTGGAAATAATTCCAAACCAAGAGTGAAATCCTACTCATTCTGCCTATAAGCTTTAATGTCATGATGTTGTTTCCTCCTCCCTTCCTTTTCTCATAAAACTGTGTATTCCAATACTGTCATGTTTCTGTTACATTAACATCAAAATGTTGATCTTTGACCCCCTCCTCCTCTTCTCTTTTAAAATAAACTCCTGGTTTTTGTCTGAACTTTAAAGGCGAAGTGCCCTTTTTATTTATTTTTTTAAACAAATTGGACCTTATTTTTACATACATATATACTGTACACACATACACAATGGTGTTTCCACCATTTGCCGCAATGACAGTTTGACAGTGACGTCTCCTGCTCCTCACTAGCCTCATGATGTTGTTTTGAGGCAATGCTTCCACTCCTCCGCAAGTGCTGCACGCAGTTCTGCCAGGTCAGGTGGGGGTGGGGTACGGGCATCCAGTCGCTGCTTCAGCTGGTCCCAGACCTGCTCTATGGGGTTCAGGTATATAACTATAATCTATATAGCTACTCTTGAACCACTGCTGTACAATGTGTCCAAATCATTTGACTAGATTGTGCCACTAGAACAGTTCAAATCCCTCTAACAACATTTCCAAGTGTTTCTCAGCTTTCTCCACCTTTCTTACCTATACGGTAGTTATATCCAACTCAGTTTATTGCAATATAAATGCAAACAGCAGGAGGCAGTGTGATCCAACAGATAAATCCTTGACACTCAGTAACAACCTTGGGATGTTTTGAAACTGTGACAAAGTGTCTGGCATTTTACTTGTGAATCCAGTGGAAATTACCCAGATACCCGTAGTACTATAAATATTTAATATTCAAATTAATTAATGCAGAACATTTTTGCCAATGTGTAGGTTTTTCTTTCAGCCACCAGACATCACCTCTGGAGCTTGTTAGGGCCACACTAAGACAGCCACTGATATGTTCATGTGACAGCATGTCACCTCATTGAAGTCTGAGCCCTTTTGGACATCACTGCTGATGAACAGAAGATCTAGTCTACACCCTGAAATTATGCTGTTTTTTAGACAACTGAAAACTTGCCTGTTAAGCAGCAATAGAGAGCCTGTTTATGACTGACGTCATTGGATCTGCTGCCCTGATTGCCTTTCTTTTAGGCTGTTTACAGCACACAGGTAGGTTAGTGTATCTAGGACAGTTTTAACAAATTTGCTGAGTATATTGCTGAGTATAACTAGTTCAGGTTGCAGTCATTACCCAGCAAAACTGTCATTTATTGCCAGTTGAGGATTGATCAAATTGTTATAATAATATAAATCATGTAGAATAGAATAGACATTGTTCTCTGCCTGTACCCATATACACATCTTCTAAACGCTTCTCATATAGTTCCTGTGTAGAGTACAACTCCATCGCTGCTGCTCTTTGTCTGAGCCACAGCATCTTAGAAAAACACATCAGTGCCCTCAACATGATGATGTAATCTGTCAGGAGCCTGCAGTGTCTCAACCTGTCCATAGGTGGCAGTGGTGCACCTCAAAACCCCACTGTAAACCCAGTCAACCCAGTTCCCCACAAACAGTGGCACGCTCTGAGTTCACGGGGAGTCACTGGATCACTGCTATTATTGATTCATGTGTGTTTCTGTTGTTTCTGTCCTCTCTGTGCCACAAAACAATGTGCATGGGGAAAAAAGTGAATATTGAATTGGGTCATATTAAATTAGGCCTGATGTCAGTCCCCTCCTGTCTCAAAAGGGCTCAGTTAAAGATCAGTCCATGTAGCTGCCAATCAATCGCTCAATAAAGTCTCACTTTTAGAGTGCTTTTCTCTGTCTACTACAGAGCAAATGACGTACAGTAGGTGGTTTTAAAGCACTGGACAAAATACACAGATGGCTGGGCTTAAAGGGGCGAGACAGGACTTAAGTTACCATTTAAGACTCAACTCCTAAGGGGGTTTAAGAGAGACTTGGAGCAATTGCAATCCACTCCGAAAGTGTAGCCTGATAGTGTTGTCCAGCTGTCCCCTCTCCCTAAAATACAGCACTTGTCTCTACACTCTTCTTAGCAACACTGTTGTTTTGACTGCTGTAAAGCACCGTGTAAGGGAGTGTGTGTGTGTGTGTGTGTGTGAGAGAGAGAGAACAAAAATAAGAGACAGGGTTAAAGAGGGAGCATGAAAGCAAGAGAGAGAGGGAGAGAGTCTACTACTCACCCCTCATTGGCTACTGAGAGCACGCCGTCTTTTTGCGTAGCACGCTCCTAGCCAATCACGTGCCTTAGCAATATTTTGGGTTTATGAATGAAATGAATAGTGAGAGAGCAGGACAGGAGTAGTTTGATTCATCACCCATAGTGAGCGGAGAATGCCAAAGAGATAGGTGCGTGTGCTGGCTGTGCTGCCCGACTGAAAGGGCCTCTGGATATATTGAGAGATCAACAGATGAGCATGTAGGCACGCCTCCACCTGTCCGTCATCTCATGAAGATGGAGCTTCAGTCTAAATGGGTGTTGAACATCCCTCTCAAGCTTTCCACATTCATTCTCTACTTGCATGTGCAACACCATGAGGTTGAGAAGGAGTGTCAGTTGGCATATCTAGGTGTGGAGGTTTCTGGCTTTGAATGCTTTTTTTTTGAATGTAAAGCAGCAGTGTTCAAACTGAAATATGCTCGTTAGCCTGACAAGTCAGACTATGACATCAAATGTATGGTCTGCGGGCAGTCCATAGATATAGGTGAAGCCTGTGGGTGGGACCAACCGTTGTCTTTCAAGCTGCCTCTGCATGTAATAGGCCAGCACTATGACTGGTCAGAGCAATGGACAATGTGACATATTCCTTTTAGCTACCAGCAGATTTCTAGGCTACTCTGTCGTTGGTGTGGCCTGGACACTGACAAGCGCACAAGGTGCACGGATTGTGATATAACTGTGTCACAAATGTTAGAATTTCTTATTAATAGCAGATGGGTGAAACAGTGCATCATTCATGAGAAAAATATTAATGACATTCTTTTAAATGTGACTGACATGTTTTGCACCCATGAGCAGACTATACTGTCCCAGTGCACCTATAGAGGATAGAGCTTCCATGCAGGTGCCACTGTCTAAACCGGAAAAATAAATTCCTTCCGGTGGGTGGCAGATGGATGATTTATGTGACTACGAATATGTACACATGTATGACGTCAGAACCATGCATCTCTTGCATAAACTGTGTGGCATCCCTGGTTTGTTTCCACTTTGGAAGCTTTGCTGCATGTCATCCTTTTTCTCTCTCACCACATTTCTCTCTTTATTGCCACATTTTACAACTGAGGCAAAATATTAAGAGATAATCTTGAAAGATGTTGCACTTGAAAGGACAATTCACACCAGAGAGTAGCATCCAAATAAACGGTGCTGAAGGCTTGGTGATGCAGGGACAACAGTCACAGGGTTGGTTGATCTGAGCTAATGATTAACATATCCCCAAGCTAATCACATGCTAATGCTAATCAGCAATTGCTCCCTTGACTTTTAGTTTTTAAAAAACCAAATGCAGATTTGGTTGTTTACCCCCTTTGTTTACCCCTGGCATTTTGTTCTCACCAACCATTTCATTCAGTAACGACAGTAACTTCTTTCAAGAGATGTGTTTTTGCCATCAAACCATGTCTCCTAACTCTCCACAAACAATTCCTCTGTTGTGGGGCAATTTAAATATAACTTTAAATGCCAGCCTGAATAGGCCTCAAGTAAAAATAGTACACAAACACAATATACACAATTCTGAAAAAGCCGTAAAAAGAACGTCTCACATATGTTCTCAGTATCTCCTTCTAAAAGCATATCATCTCTTCATTCTGACACTGTAAGAGAGAGATAATTGAGGTTGCAGTAGTTGGTGACTTGTTTTCATTTTAGTCTGCATGTCAACAAAGTTATCAAGGTAACGTCCACATGGCGCATTTTTACACTGGGTGGCCTTCAGAGAATTGAACACTTAGACTGCACCTCCTCCTCCTTCATGAAGGAGTGGATTCACTACAATGTCGTTCTGCATGTTCCCTCCTCACGCCTCATCAATATAATTGACCAGCTTTGGGTTTCTGAAAACCTGGTTGTGTGCCTTTGCATTAACTTGGCAAACTGTCATGAAAAGTGCACTCGGGTAGAGGTGGAACCATTGATGGGAAACTTTCAAGTTAAATGTTGAACAGTAAAACGTGAGGAAAGCACTAGATTTAAATGTAGAAAAGCGGTCGCTCCTTCTGCATAACAGAAGCATCCACCCCTGTGGTTGACAGAGGAGGGCGAGGGATCAATTAATTGCTCCTGTCCAGCAATCCATATTGTAGGTTGGTGTATACGCCGAGCATTAGAGAAAGTGATTTTCCTCTGTCACATGGCCTTTAGGGGCTCGTCTGTACAAAGGATTGACCTCTTCGCAGGAGGCTTTGGCCTTAGATACTTCCTCTGTCAAGTGTTAATATGACCGACCAGGTTTCCATATTCACATGTGGGCTTTATGGAGCTGGATCTCAGAAGTGAATATATGAAGCATGGCCCCAGATGATGTAGGACTTGGCTGGATCTCACACAGCTGGGCCCTGGCTTTGGTGAAGTGTAATGTCTGCTTCCCTCTTGTTCTCTGGTTTGAGGTTTGTATTTTTCCTCTCCTGCACTGGGCCGTTTGCTGTGGGTGTGTAATGCCTCAGCTGCTCTGATGACAACCCTCCTGACCTGTTATGAACCTCCTCCTCTGCCACTCCACCCTTCACTGTCCAGTGGGTATTTGCTTTCTTTAGTTCCACTTGGATACATCAAATATTTGCATAGGCAAAACCAGACGGGAACCGGAACCCATAGACTCGTACCCTTCAGCTAGTAGACACCAAGACCGTCAGTTGTCATTTGCATGTAATTTGCATTGGATCCCCCTGTGACTGTTTGCAATGTCAGGAGGCCAAATTAACCAGTGTTCCGTTTTAGCCAAATTTGCATCTCATTTACATTAGAGTTGCTTAACGAGGGTTACTTAGCCGAGTGACCCCGGTGGACTCCTTACCTCGCACACAGAGGAGGCAGATAGTGCGATCGGCTAATTTCATTAAGGGAAACAGCCATTTGACTGAGAGAGTGCCTTTGGATGTAATCATTAAAAGGGACGAAGGCTTGCAAGCTGTTTGTAATCTGGCTGTTTTCGCCTGCATATGGACATTGTGTCATATTTACTGTAAGGATGAAAGATTAGGCATGCAGGGGATACTGGGCAGCATCAATCTCACTCAGCATCTTAGAGCAGACACATTAATCATCCTATCTATGGAAAAATCATCCTCATCAGACTCGGGGCCACAGTGTGCCCACATGGCGATGATCACGGACAGAAGGAAAGTTAGTGGCTGAGTGAGCGGAAGCACTGCAGCCAATACTTCTTCATTGATCCCAGGGACTTGGACTGGGTGTTAGATGGTGTTTTGTCCTGCTAATGTGTTCAGATGGCGGTGCCTGGCTGCACAAATGTCCCAGTGCGCCGAGCGGCTTCACACGTCGGCCAAATCGTTCCAAGTTCTGCAGTCTCTCAGGTTCATCGGTGCTTCCTTTTTTCCAGACTGCCTCCTGTTTCCCCTCTCCAGTTCGATCCAGTTATTTTTTATTTATTTATTTATTTATTTATTTTATATTTTTGATACTTTTTCTTTATAAAGGGCAAGAAAGCTTCATGGGCAGGTGCCTTCCCTCAATAATGACAGTCAATTCTGGCTTTGCAGAATCAACCACACCTCCATCAGGGCATATCATCAACATCATCATCATCCTCAAAAATTTCATCATGTTGTTTGTTTGCTTTAAAAAAAGATATAAGGCATTGAAAGGAAGTCAGAATCAAACACAGTATTCTGTTGCTCTGTGGTGTTTTTCTGTACACATTACCTCCAGTTTGGCCTCTTTCTTTCTTGATGAAAGGAATGTTACATCCAGTAAAAATGTGATTGAATCTTTCTTTTCTGCTTTTGCTCAAGGATTTATCAAATGCTTTCATACATACTGTATACACTCTTTGGGCATAGTTCCAGCAGCATTTTCTCTCCTGTTGAGTGGTTTTATTAGGAAAATGTGTCTCCTGTTTTCTCTATATGCACTAATCCCATCTATAGAGAGGAATGAACGCTCTTGTTGGCTAAATCTGCAATTGTTCCCTCTGTAAGCGGACTAGCCAGCACTCACAGTCTCATTACCAGTGTTTAAGTGTTTAGTGTGAGGTGCTTAGCCGTGTGCATGTAAGTCCTCACACACTCAGTCATGCACACACACACTGCCAGGCTGGTGGTAGGTTTAATGGGGGAGAAGACCTTGAATGGTTCCTATGCTGTGATGCATTAAAGCTTAATAACCTGTCCTTTCAACTCGCTCTTAAGAACATGCTCCAGAGCTGATAATTGGAAAGATATTTGTCTCTTTCTCTTGCTCTCTCTTGTCACTTTTGTCTAATGTCTGCTTTCAGTTCACTTGGGTCCATTATTTGTCCTTGAGAGATTATTCCTTTATTCAAAGTAAAACTTTGGCTCTTTACCCAGAGCGTAGTTTATGGATGAGGTTAAAGTGGTATTTTTAGTCGTGGAGTAGCTTCCATCCAAACGTCCATCACATTTAGTCTGACGGTGATGGCGAATGAAAGGAAGTCATTCAAGAGTGGTGAAGGGCACAATGAATTGGCTGTAAACAGGGCTTGAAAATAAACAAAATCAGCCTTCTCTGTATAAAATTCTTATCCTCTCTCCTGGAGGTTCTGCTGATGTGTCTTGTTTCCCCCCCCAAAAGTTCAAATAAGCTATTGCAGACCACACAAGCTGATAAACCAAAACTTAAACTCTGCTTGACTTGGAAATAATAGTAAAATGATCCCACTCAAGGTCATTTGTTATTACCAGGGCTTTCAACCCTAACCTTTGTTTAAGCCACCAAGCTTGCCTGTCAACAGATCCATCTCTGTAACAACTGAGCAAAGGCCATCGCAGGCAAAGACATTTCTGCAGAAAGCGGGTAAGTTGACCCGGTGTTGGGATTGCTTAACTTTGAGCAAACATATACTGATAGTTCTGAAAGTACTATGAATAAATCCATATCAGACACTGAGCTTGCTTGCTATCAAAATAAAAAAATCCATCCACTGATGCAGACTGTGTGAATATGGCTAAATTTAGTCCAGAAGAACCTAGTTATTGGACCTTAACTTGAAGTTGTTTTGTAAAACTAAACCTGTTCAGGAAACGCCACTGATTGCCAGACTGGGATCCAGAGGAATGTATTCAAAATTCAAAAGTTACTTGCTGCTGTGGAAACCTGATGATGTGTAATGCTGCTAGAACATGCAACTGACATTAAATGTATTTATTTATTTATTTTTTTTTTATGTATTCTTATTTCTGTTTTAAAACCAACTCCCAACAGGAAGTTGACCTCAACTGATTGTCACAGAAGCACAACAACCTCCAAGTCTCTGACGCTGTTCTCTCTGTCAGCACTTTTGCGTTGCTTCCACTGTTAGCCCCGTTAGCTGCAAGAAGTTGACTCAGCAGTTGCCATGACGAAGCAATAGAAATATTCCTAGTCTTACTTTAAGCATCTTTAGGGTTAATCCCATTACAGCCCTTGGCCCTACCCCTTTCCCCTTCCCCTCTGTTTTGAGCGTTCACGTGTAGGGGTAGGGGTGTGCCAATTCCTGTTAGAGCAGAGGGGTAGGGGAAAGTGGTAGGGCTATATACCCCTCCAAACGAAGATTTTTCAGAGTCACGCTCCAAATGGAGGGGTACGGGCAATTTCTGAGAATGCCTTGCGAATCACCGGCAAGATCACAAATGTAGGCCTAAGTATTTTCTCCATCATTTACTGTTTAAAATTTGCGATAACCGTTGTATTGTCTTAAGTTTAACGTTGCTCCAATGCATAATGGTCATGTTTTTCAAAACATGCACATGAAAAAATCGCTAGTACTACGTTGAATAATGTTATTTGTGACTTGAGTGATAGGTTGGGACCGCCACAGCTGTAGACGGCATGTTGAATTTATTGCAAAAGCTCGTCACGTCTGCTTATGTAAAAGCCAGCAGAGACTACTGATGACGTATGTGAATGTTGAAGGGGTGTCCGAATTCGTAGGGGTTGAATTGCTCAGTTTCAAGGGGCAAGGGGTAGGGATGTAAATTAAAAATGGGATTGGCCCTTAATCTCACTTCTCTGTGTAGACCAGTGTGTGGTTCTTCAGAGAACCATAATTCCAGTCTAGTTTTGATGGAGCACTAACAGGACGTAGAGTAAACCAGGCAGTTGAGTCTGACAAAGCAGTGCTATCAGGTTGCATCAGTTTGGAAGTGTAAGGTCTATCAGAAGGGGTCGAACCACTGGGGACGAAAGGTCATTACATCTCCACCTCTCTCAGCTTTCATTTTGAAAATTATTTTCAAAATCTGTCATACTTTATGGTATTCCAATACTGTGTTTACAGAACACCCCTTTAAAACCACCAGCAGCAGTTTGTTTGATGTTAAATGGGAATAATTTGACAAGATCCTTCTACACGTAATTCTTTCCTGCGTGATCGTCATCCACTGAGCATTTGCCTGACTGGGCTAAATTTAAGTACCAACATGCTTCTCAGACTAGTCGCAGGCTAACCAACCTTAGGAATGTGACATGAAAATAAACGACTTGATGAGGTGCACCCTGCTGACAACTCTGACTTGTCAACCTCTCCCATGTCACATATTCCATACCATGTCCTGTATAGGTTACCTCCCAATGTTTACGCCTTCAGCTGTGTTCCTCGGACCATTTCTGATGAGAGCTGAGGTTAACATTTGTGCCAGTCAGCACACACACACACACACACCACTGCCGGCTTCTTCAATGTATTTCTGTGTCCCTTTATGCTGTGGATTATTATAAAGGGCAGCTTCATGTGTTGACGCCCTGAGCAGTGACTGTATGGCTCGCAGAAAGTGCCTAATGTGTGGTCACAGTTGGTAGAGGCCTGTCCACATTGCTGCGTCGCCACAGGGCCGAGGACGACGGCTCAGCACGGCTGCTTGTTTAATGCGCTCTGACCCAGAAATTAGCAGTCTGACCTCTTTAGCTTCTGCTTATAGGAAACCTCCCTCCCTCTCTCTCTCTCTCTCTAATACACCTCTTCCTCTCTTGTCCCCTGTTGGCCTTCTGTCCTCGTGAGATGTGACGTCCCACCCTCCCATGCAAACTGTCTTTCCAGATCCTTTTTATTTTCTTTTTCCCGCAACTCAAATCTGGGTTTCTTAAGTCACACTGAGATTTTGAATGTCCTCTCACTTCTCCAAAAACTTAATTTTGGATCAGTTTCTTTTTCTTCATTGATAATGATTTTAAAGACTAGACTGAAGTTGATTAAACGAGGCATTTAATCTTTAGATGCATTGCCCTCATTAGTCCACCAGCTTAGAAGTGTTGACAAAGTAAATTTTGTCTGGGTTGATGTATTTCACTTTTTTTTTTTACTGGCTGATAGTGATATCTTTGGTCAATTTGTTCCAGAAGAAAATGTCTGAGTTGTATTATGTTTTTGCATTGACAGCGATCCCATTTTTTTTTTTTAATGAATTTGTGAGATATTAATTTTTGGCCCTTGTCGCTGTTTTTTTGAGTGAGTGGACATTAAAAATAGGCTCCTTTGTGATATCACTTAATTCCCAGCAACCACACAGACAGTTAGTCAGCTGGAAGATGATTTTAGCTGTGATTTCTATTCTCCACACCCACATTACCCCATAACTCCAAATGTTAGTTGCTTCATGCTTAATGTCCTGCTTTTGTATCATGTGACCTCCTGAGGTTACAGGATTATTTGTAGCAGTGAAATTTATTTGACGATTTGTTATCAACACAAGTAATTAGGGCTGCACCTGAGGATTATTTTTTATCGATTTAGCTAACAATTATTTTTTTGATTAGTCTACTCATCTATCGACTAATTTATTGATTATTGTAACGATTATTTTTGTCACATTTATTAGACCTCAAACCACAACTGGTAGACACACTGTAGGTCCTAATTTAAGTATTTTGTTCACTACTAAAAGGTTGAACAATACTTCAGATTTCAGAGAAGAAGAGCCGTCCATAAAAGTGATCATAGTCCGCTGTTCTCCACTTGCCACATCTCGGCGCCGCTACAGCGGCAGTCGTTTACTGTTCACGATTGGCTGCCATTGCAGGCAGGTAAATGCGATAAATAATAACAGATACAAAAGTCAGTGCAACAAATGTGTTGTCACGTTGATGTAATGACATCGCCATGTTCACTTCAAACTAACACTAATCGCCCCAGCCCTACAAGTGATAGACGGCATTCAACAGTCAACACAGGCGTGGATTCAAATGACCACAGTGAACCAAAATCCACTCATTGCCTGCCAAGCTAGAAGCTAGAGAGTCCGTAGCATCCATTTTCTGAGTAAAACTTGACACGGCAGGTTTTTCCAAAATTATAAAATATTACAAAGGGACATTTGTCTTAAATCTCTCATGGTACAAACCCAATGCTATGTGGGAAATGTACTAAATAATGTTTTTTGAGGTAACTGGAAGTTATGGAAGAACTAATCAGGGGTAAGTAATTATTGAAAAAAGTAATAACAAAAATAACATTTCTGTAACAATAACAAAAAGAGTTTTTCTTCTTTCCACACACAGATTCACACAGTCTGGCCCTCTCTCCTCTGTTATTGTGACTTATATAAGCTGTGTTACTGTTTCTGTTTGACCTCTCACTGTGGTGACAGTTAGTGCTGTGAGAAGAACGCCGCCCAGTCCCATCCAATCAGGATCAACAGATATACAGCATGTGCATTTCGCCATGACTTTTGTGTGCAACTATGATTTTTTTTTTTTTTTGTATTGTTATATGGGGTGTTGGAATGGAGATATTGTGACAAAAGTAATCATACACTCACAAATCTCAGAGGGGTGCTGAGAAAAACACAGAGGAGGGTCTTGTCACTAAGCTGGTCTGCCTTAAAGGTCAGTCCACCTTAAGTGATCCTGCTGACCCCCACTTTAATCAGCTGGTGGCAAGGAAGACACAGGAGCTTGGCCTGTTTCTTGTTACTTCTATGACATGTTTAAGATAAAAAAAAAAATACCTTGAAAAGAAATTAGTTCACCTTTGATTCCCAAGTGCTTTATTTTGTGTTTTAGGTTTTACTCCTCATGTTTCTCAAGTTATATTTTCTGTTATAGATATGTGTGTTTAGTCCTGTTTTGTCATGTCTGAACACTGTTTGTTGAGTTACCGTCACTCACATTAAGTCTTGTCTTGCGCTGTTTGTCATCCACTTTTATTTTGTGCTTACCGTTGCCTCTCGTTTCAGGTCACATGACTTCCTGCTCTTGTGTTTCCCACCAGTGTTTATAGACCTTGTTTTTGTTAGTTTCCAAATTACTCTGGTATTTTTCATTTTTTATTTGTGTGTGTACACCAAGTAAAGATCCTTTTTTGTATTGTATTTGATTCCAGATCTTGGTGTCTGACATGGTCACCCATGAGAACAGAGGCACTGCTGTGACTGTTCATGTCCATAAGTTGGAAAGCTTTCTGAAATAGACAACTGAAATAGAGCAAACATTACTTTTGTAAAGTACCCAGAAGTTAACCAGAAGTGCAAGTGCTCCCATGGGAAATAATATTTGAGTAAAACATTGGCACCTCATCAAGGGAAAACAACTTTGTAAACGCTCCAAGCCTATACATTTAAATGAGGGAAACTTTTACTGTTGAATGGCTCCACATTCTCGTAGGTGTTTGCATACGTTTGTGAGAATATGTACTGTGAGTGTGTCACGTGAATGAGTGGGAAGTTAAACAAAACCCACTCGAATTCTAAACTGATGCCTAAAGTGAGAGAGTATAAAGGCCTCCGAGCTTGAATGGGGAATAGAATGTGTGCAAAAGTTTACCAAAGTGATTTTACTAGGCGATCTTTACTAAAAAGTCTGAATGCTTATATGGAGAATTACGTGTATACAAGTCAACATGCATTTGTCACTGCTCTGGACCCCCCGTCTGGCCAATCCTAAATGTCAACACACTCCCTCCCCTCCTTTGCACGGCAAGGGACATGTTATGTAACTTTATCCCGGCGATCGCAGCTCTAGCGCCGTCAACAAAGCCTGCAGGCTGCAGATCTGTCCACGACGGTCTGTTGTTTGTGTTATCCCCCCCGACTACATTAGCAAGTTAATTATATGACCTGGAATGTACCACTTGGTGAGAATCATGTTGAGAACGGCCTGCACATGATAGCCAGAGAGTCCATCTTGGACAGCTACAATAAACATGCTGAAATGAAGCAGGTTAAATGAGTCGTCTGTTTGTCGGTGTGTGATGAAAACCTGCGTGTGATTTGTCCTCGTTCTAGTTGAGCTCTCTCATGCACAGGCCTAGTTTGCACTGTTTGATGACTTTGACTCTCTCTCTCTCTCTCTCTCTCTCTTTATAGCTATGTAACCAGTGGCCTGGTTGTTGGGTTCTTGTGCACTGAGTTCACCTCTCTCCCTGGATGACTCATTGCAGGATAATCAGGCCCAGGGCTTTACGAGGATAACTCAGCTCGACAGCATAGACACGCTTTAACCGCCATCAGCACCCTGTCAAAGAAAATATGGTAAATAGAAAGAGCGATGAGAGAAAAGGAAGGCGATTGATTAAGAATCATGTATGCGGCGGATGCGTTTATTTTGTCTGTGTACACAAGTTCCCCTTTCTCCTCCATGACTTTGTGTATGCATGCATGTCTTTGCATAAATAAGCCTGTGTGTGTGTGTGTGTGTGTGTGTGTGTGTGTGTGTGTTCTTCCCCCTGCTGGTTTTGGTAGGTCATCGGGTGCAGTGAGTTGGCACATTAGGGTTTTCCCCAGGTTAGTGCCAAGGCCAGTGCCCAGGATAATTATGGTATTATTGCATGTGTGTGTTTATTTTACCAGATCACTCTCCTCTTCCCTTCATTCCCCTCACATTCCCGCTCTGTGCTGTGTCTGAAGCCAGTGGTGCCATCTGTCAGCTCTGTGTGCGTGTGTGTGTGTGTGTGTGTGTGTGTGTTCAGAGGGAGAGAGTATATTATGCAAATTAGAGGGAGGATGAGGAAAAAAAAGCAGAGGGTGGCAGTGAGAAGAAGGGAGGAGAAGGAGAAGTGGAATGGAAATGGTTCTGTGTGTGTGTGTGTGTGTGTGTGTGTGTGTGTGAGTGAGAGAGACTGCAAATGTGTGTGTTTGAGTGTCTGCCCGATAGCTGCAAAGTCAGCCATTAATTTGACCCCTTCCTGGCAACGTGAGTGTGTTGTGGTTTGACACTCTGTGTGAGTGTGTGTGTGTGTGTGTGGACTGGAAAGCGGCTGGTACCACCAGTTCCCTTACTGGAAGCTCACTGTGAGGCTGGAGCTGAGGCGTTATTTGGTGTTCAGGGGTGGAAAGAGCATCAGAGCCTCGGCTACAGTTCCTGCTCTGGAAACTATGCTTAAAGGAGTAGTCCACGGATTTAGCATTGCAAATCTTAGTTTGTATTCCACTTACGGTGTTCTTGTTCTGTCTCAAAACATGGTGCCTACATTACCCACAATGCAACTCAACCACAGCAAGTTCTATCTACTAAATTATAAATCCTGCCATCGTGAAGGCATGACCCCGCCGTACTCTGCCTCTGATTGGCTAGTATTTGTTGCCTTCGTTGGTTGGGTTATTTAGGTTTAGGCATGAGGAGTGAGATTGACAGGGTGAGAGTATCAGCCAGTCAGATGCAGAGTAAGTTGAATCAAATCCCATAATTCTATCCAACATGTCATGCTAGTAGCAGCTAATATAGCATCAGGCAGAGATTAGCGGGCAACAGTAGATTCTATGGAGAGAAAATGGTGTCAGTATTGGTGATGAATGTTTTTCGTGATCTACAGATAATATTTACTCATGTGTATGATGAGTTGTGAGTAATTTCTGCGACCAGTAATCGGTAATAGCAATAGTTTAGTCTTGTAGACTCAAGTGATATTTTATGGCATTTTATCAGATTTCATACGGCTCCCTGGTTAAAAAGCTTTATACAACCGTTTTTTCATATATGCATATACTCAGTTAAATGTGTAAAATCAGTGGTGTTAAACCACTTTAATTAAATTTAATCAATTTTTATGTTGAAGGAATTGCATGCTTTTTCTGTCAGTTGAGGACACCCTCCTCAGTTTTCAGAACACAAGGTCTGTCTTAACCACACAATGCAACGGGAACAACAGAGTTGAGTACCTAGAAGCTGATTTTCAATTATAAAAAAAAGCACAAATGAAAACAAAGAAAGGACCCAAACTGGAAACAGCACAGTTGACTCCATGTGATTGCAGCTGGCCAGTAAATGACGTGTATGAAGAGCCTGCAAGCAATTTGAAATTCATGAAATGAAAGAAAAATAAGCTGGTCAAAACATACCAGGAGCAAGATTACAAACTTAAAGTTCAGAAAGAAAGCCAGTCGGTTGCAGTTGAGGAGAGTAATTGAAATTTATTACTTCCACCCTTGGGTCGGTCTCAGGCTACATCACCACAGCACAAGCCCTGTTTGTTGCTCCCAGTGGTGAAATGTGGTTTCAGCATTGGTCATGTCGAACTGAACACATCTTACAGTAAGAACTACTCAGAGCTGGCCACATCCGCCCCGTGTTGTTTTGACATTAGGACTTTGTTGCTTCATATTCTGCTTTTAGACCTGAGGGGTATTTACATGAGATGCAAAAGATGTGAAGTTTTTTCCGTTTACACTGTCAGGATATTTCACACCCTAATAATATACTGGAAAAAACAGAATGAAATGGTAAAGGAACAAATAATGCAGATCCAAATAATATGAAACGTGAGTTCAATCCAGTCCATGGGAGATAATGGAGCAACATGTGGCGGGGTTCCGACTACAATCATTATTTCATCAAATTAATGAATATGCTTGGGGAGGATGGTGTTCCATCCAACACGTCCTTCCAATTTAACAACAAGAAATGTCATTTGTAGTCAAGTTTTTCATCTGATGCTTTCAGTGGGATGACATTGTTTGTTTTTACCCTTCAAACTGTTGCAAATCACTGTAGTTATATAGAAATACATCTGAATTGCACACAAACGACTCAGGGAAGCATCACCGCACAACATGACAGAAAATACAAACTACAACAATAGAAAAGGTTCAGTAGTGTCTACACCAGCACTTGAAGTCCAGAAGAAATTCCTTTTATTCTACTGAGACTTTACAAACTGTCAAAAGTTTAATTTAAACAGCATCTGTACCGCCTGCTGATAGAGAGTCTAAGGCTACGTTCAGACTGCAGCCTTTTTTCGCCCCTATGCAACCTGTATCTGATCTTTTAATTACAGTCTGACATCAATTTTTTTCAAATACGACCCAGGACAGGTCCTAAAACCGATACATATCTGATTTTTTGACATGCAACTTAAGTCTGAATGGCCAGGTCGCATTCATCCGACCTACATGTCATCAACAAGCTGCAAACATCACTATTCTGTGGTGGAAGTAGACGGAAGGGGGAAGAAAAACAGCAACCATGGTGGACGATAATGTGAAGACTAGTCAGTGGAGGGAAAGCAAGCTTTCTGAGTTAATTCATATTTGAGGGGATAGCTCTATTCAGGCCAAACTGGAGGGGTCTGATCAGAACCGGGCTGTTTACCCTCCACCGCTAGCGTCCATGTTTACTTCCGTAAACACTGAGCACTCTCGTTGCGTGCAATGTCGTCGCATCCTCCAATGCGCATGCGGGACACTTGTGAGGTGTTTAAGTTCACACTGGAGATCACATGCAAGTCGCATTTAATTGGAAATGTGAATCGGATTTCACAAAAAAATCCGACTTGAGCATTAAGCCCTGCAGTCTGAACGTAGCCTATGTGGCTGCTTATCATTCAATCAGGTTTTCACACCTTTACCACTATGTAATGAGTGGCACTCATCATGGCTGATTGGAGTGCATTGATTCACGGTTTGCCGCTTTATTCAGGTCTTTGTCACTTATGGGAACACAACAGACATTTGTGAAAATAACTGATGCTCTCGGACAGTCTCGTTCAATCCCCCCAGTAGAGATTCAGAACCTCGCAGAGTCTATGCCAAGGAGCAGTTAAAGTGCTCTGGAAGTCGACCCAAATCTCACTAGCACACAGCCTCAGTGACAACTATAACAACAGTAATCTGTGATTATATAGCAAATTCAGCAGCACAACTATCTTTATAAGCAAGTGGATGTTCAGTGACAGCAAGATAAGCATAATAAAACAAGGAAACTGCCGTGAAAGCAAAGTCAAAGATAATCAAAAAGATAATTACATGAAAGCTGGAGTATAAAATGAGCTGGAGTGCTAATCTGAAATGATGCTGCATGTCTAACATGCTCAGGTAGGTCGATCCAAAGTTGGAGACACCTTTGATTCTAATCTGGACTTTATGTGTACGGCAAGTGGAGATAAGAAGTTGAATTTCGTTATCGTGCCTTATGTGGAATGTGAAGGAATACTTCATGTCCACCGTGGGAATGAGAAATATCACCGTTAGCAGATGTGGGGAAACCAGATGCTGTTTCAGAGATCTAATGGCATGAAAGATTCACTCTGTCACACAAAAGAGGAACAATAAGGAAAATAGAATGTTGTGATGACTGTAAGGTTTTGTCAGCCTACAGGGACATCATTAGATGAGATTAGCGGCAATAGAGAGGTTATTGTTTTTGGCCTGTGGTTCAAAGTTGTCATCTGACTGACCTTTGACCCCTACACTCTCCTGCGGCATGGCCACATTAGCTGGATGTCTCATGTCAGTGTCCACAACTTTCTTGCTTTTTCAGGGACAGTAAATAAGTTGATTATGTTCACTCCACCGCCCCTCCTCACGCAATCCTTGCGTCATCCTCGCTAGGCTGTTCTTCTCAGCAGAGGGAGAAATCAGATGAAGTGGTGGACGAACAGACACAGATGGACTCTGAAATTAAGTACACAAAAATGGCGTATGGGATGTAGGGCTTTGGTATGGATTTTTTATTACTGCGGTGATAAAACACCCAATCAATACGGTATGGCGGTTTATAGCGGTACCTCGCAATCACCGCAACCCCCCCAACTCCATAAGAGGGCTGTGTCTGCTGTAAGCACTTACAATTGAAATTGAACTCCGACTGTTTACATAATGTCTTTTATGCCTGTGTATTATGTGTGTCTATATTCAATTTAATCATGAGAGTACTGAAACCTCAAAATAATTAATAGTAATACGAAAACAAAGCAACCCCCCTGCCCCTTAGGATTAATGGACTGGCCCGCTGCCGAGCTACAGTGTGAAAAGTTTTGTTTCTCTGTCTAGCTTTTTCTGTTTCATATCCGGCACCATATGCACTCCTGTAACTTTCAACAGCAAATATATAGAGAGATATCTTTTTATTATTTTAATATATTGCGGAAATGAGCTCAACACCGCGGTAGGCATCACATGACCGCGGGGATGCGGTTATCGTCCCAGACCTAAAGGGATGATTTAGTTTCATTTGTTTCACCTTTACCTTACATCACTCTTGTCAGGACCATGCCACTATTTGATTCATGAGAGAAAAGTGAAAATCTCAATTGTCGTATCTCTATTGTGGATTCTTCATGGGATTTTAAGATGACATCAACACAGATTAGATCACTAACCACTGAGACACAGTTGTGTCCATCCATCCCTCACATCCCTGGCTAGGTGTGTGATATTCTCACCCCCCCCACAGGAGTGTCTTTTCTGTCCTCCATTTTTGTCCTCTGTAGGAGGTGAACCAGTGAACAGGCCTGTAATTGTGGTAAACATGGAAATGCAATATTCACACCAGGACTGCGCCGCTCGCTTAATGGACAACTTCTGTCATCTGTCTCACACTCCCTCACTTTTTTCCCTTTTCCTTTTTTTCTGATCTTTCAACGCTTTTATCACCCTGGGGTACTAAGTGGGGAAAAAAGCCATCTCCAGACACTTTTCAAGAGGCCTGTTTCACTTTAAACATCATTATATCATTGGTGAAAGTGTAGAATCTATATGATACTCACAATAGCACCATCAACTTGGCTTTCCAGTGATGGCTTTGTTGATGCCTGTTGCTCAAAATGTTGCTGCCAGTCACAGTCTTGTGCATTGCATTACATTTGAATTTCCCACTTTGCCAGGGATAGTAAAAGTGTTCAAAGTCAGGCAGACTTTTCCCACTTTTAACTACTTCCATTGCTAGAAATGCTGAAATCTAACCTAAAAAACAATAACTTCCAAATTGGGACTAGCACCCCATTAATGTTGAGGGGAAAAAGTGTATTTTTCAGATTTTCCTTAAGTATTTTTTAATCAGACTAGCGGTGTAGTTTCACACCATTCCACTGACTTGTGGTGGAAATGTGCAAAGAATGTGTTCTGGCCAGGAGCACTGGATGACAGGATAAATAATTTTAGCTCTTTGTAAGAAAATTTCTCATGTATCATTGAAAACGTAACTGAGAAAAGACAGCCAGTCTTTTGTTGAACTGTTCAGAACTAGGACCATGTCCACATGGAGACGGGTTTAGCAGTGTTTTTGTTGTACTGGTGTTTTGTCCACACTGAACTAGCATTCCAGGAGTTATTACGGTAGCCGGGTAGGAAGCAGAAAGCGTGAAGGAGCCACCGCAGGAAACGTGTGCATGACGAGATTCAGCAGTCTTTTTCCAGACTTTAACTAAAAGTCCTGTCACACGGTCGACATCACTTCGACTCCTTGCTACTTTGTTAGCACCTTAGCCCAGCTGTTGTTGTGATCACTGGATCCTGCTGCTGGATAGAAGAGCTGGAGTGGAGTCTGGAATGCACTGCTGGTATCAGAGTGCTGATATCAGAGATTTTACTATCAGGCTGATATAATCCGATATTCATTTTTTGCTGATATTGGACAATTGGTGGGCAATATGGCCTAAAATTGATATTGCGATATAATTTAAACCGTAGACGGTATATATCACGGTATACTTTGGTATGTAAATTACAGCATAACAGTTTCTTAAAGGGATACGCCACCCCCAGGCTAAATTCAGTGTCTCCCCACAGTCCCAAGACCTAAATAAGTGTGTGAAAGCATTTTCCTGGCCACCCAGCCATTGTCCAAATTTATCAGAGCTGACCGCAGGTTGGTTCCGCGGCATAACTACATTCCTATGACCCCACAGAAATATTTCAGCCAAAGTGAATAAATGTACTCGATTTTCCCCCCCAATTACTTTCCGTGTACTGCACATTTACTTCTAGTGAATGGCGGTGCAGATCACAACGAAAAGGGCTTGTCTTGTTCATTTTCTTTTGGGAACTATTTTTCAGTGCGGAAAAACACAGCCGACGCACACCACGGAACGTCATTGGGAAACTAGTTAAGATTGTAGCTCAAGTTGAGGAAACACCTGCACATATGGCAGAGAATAATCAGACACCTGTTTACGATGTTTACACACCACAATTTCTGTTCCACTTGCCTACGAACTTATTGCTTCTTTGAGCACCTCCAGCACACGACAAAGACGGATTTCATGAAACTTTCTCCACTTTCTCATCCCGATGACTTGCGCCGTCTCTCGCCTCTGCTGATTTTCTTTCGTGAAGCAATTAAAAGAGTTAGCCTTGCGAGAAGACAGTTGAGCGGCAGTTCGTTTGTACGCCTCGTTAGACAATGGCCAGTCTCTTTGGCGGAGGCAAACTGCGTGATCGGCCCAGACAAAGGAGGGAAAAGACAAAGTGAGAAACAGCACTGGAAGTTTGTATCAACAGAGAGATGAATGCTGTGTAGCATTATCTGATGCAGACAGAGTCATTCTTAAGTCTGAAATTTGTGTGTGTTACATCTACCTCCTCCTAATAACTGATTCTGATCACCGCCCCAGTATTGTCTTGTAGTTTCCTCTCGAGAAATAAAGCAGGAAAGATAAAAATGATGGCAGAGAGAGGAATCCTAATTAATTGTGATGAATATGCAGATTGGGTTGAATCCTCTGGATAGCCAGCTCTTTTCACCACGATCTGCTTCAATATTTAGACAGAGCTTAGGGACAAAGAGGAGGCTACGTCGAGAATACAATAAGCCTCAATTTAACTTTACTGCTTAGTCGGACTTGTGTGTCAGAGTGTGTGTGTATGACTTCAGTCTTTTTGCTCGTCCTCCATCTGTCGCCTCTGCTTCCTTTATCCACTGTCTTATAAAATCACAGTCTACTGCTGAGTCTGTTTTGCATAGCTTCTGATTAAACCAGCACAATATCTCTGTTTGAGGTTCTTATTAGTGAAACAGTCCTCTTTGCATGGCGCCCTACTGGTGTGATTTGACAGAGTGCTGCTCTGAAGAGTCTTTAGTAAGTGAAAGCACACAGCAGGGACAGACCATTCTGAATGAATCGAAAACCAGACTCAGGATAATTTCACTAATATCCAAAACAAATGGTTTTGTCTCAAAACATTTGAGACAAAACACAGTATGTATTTCTGTCTCTGCTCAGTTTCAAGATACCAGTAATAGACCAACATATTTTCTGGTCTGATCAAAAGTCTGGGGATCACCAAAGTTACAGGAAGTGATCCTCTGGGGACCATGAGTGTCTGTACAATCAATGATATTTAAACTACTCTAATTGAGTTTGGACCAAAGTGGTGGACCAATTGTCATCCCTTGTAATACCATGCACAAATTATTCAGTTTGTTTTCCAAAAAGAATATTTAAAAACAGATATCCCTACAATTAGAGCCGTGTGATATTACAATATATAACATAGTGCAGTATTAAGAATGTCTACCATAGGATATAAGCCTCTGTTGTTATTTATATTGTAATTTTAATGGGAAGGCTACTTGGTTAGCTCTGTTGCTAACCAACCTCTGTTGTTAACATTACTCTGGTTGTGGTTTAGATACGTTGTGTAAAGCACATTTCAACGGAATGACCGCTGGATAATCCAAATGTATCATGAGAGTTGAAAACGTGTTCATTCTATGAAGCATATGAAGGGTACTGTAACTGCAGCAACACTACTGCGTTGTGATAGCATTTCTACATCACCCAGAAGGACTTGTTTATGGCAGTTGTCGCTCAGGAGTAAACAGAGGTAAAACAGCATGGAGGAGTCGGAGGAGAGCGCATTGGCCTCTGCAAACACAACCTCCCCTCTTATTCTTCTGATCATCTCAAAAAAGGTTGCGATATTTGTGCATATCTAAAACTTGCTGATATTCAAGTATTTCACGATGGCGTGTTTCTCTTTCTGAACGGAAATCTGGGCTTTTCTTTTGGTCGTGCATCCTTGCAAAACTTGCAGCTAGTTGGTTTGTGTGCAGAGCACAGAGCTGGTCGTAAACAAGCAGAAGGCCACGTGTTGCAAACTGCTGTAAAAATCTCAAATGAGACATATTCCAAAGGCGTTGTCCACAGAATGCTCCTGAAATTTTCCCACATTCAGAATATGATCTAATTGAGAATATACAAACGCTATATACCTGTACATATGAAGAATACTGTCATTGTTATGTTATATGAGGATGAGTGATAGAATACTAATCATAGTCAATGGTAGTCAAGGGCACTCTGTAAGGAAACTCTTCAGTGAGAGCAGCATTGCAACACAAATGTGAACTTTTCCAGTTCACATGCTACTTTTCATTTTCACTTAGCACAGAAAACAGTTGAGTCTGAATCAGAAACCACACTGCAAAGCCGTATCATAACATTAACACAGTGCCGGCCTTTTACATTCTGAGAGCGTTTCATATTGATGCAAACATTCATAACGTTTCTGAGATGAGACGAGCATCTGCTTTCTGCTGAAATTTCAGGTTCACTGCACGTTCACTTGCTGCTTTCTTTTTTGCCAAAGGAAATCTTTCAAGCAGTACCTCATATTCACTTTGATTACATCTGTGAATCAAAAGCTAGTCTAGCCAACATGCAGAACACTTCTGGCATGTGTGATCCATTAAAGGAAATGGAAATTAAAGCTCCATTTTATGAAATGACTGTTAATTTGACTTTGTACTTATCTCAGCATTTGTTTTGTTTTCTTTTCGCTGTTTGTGAATCTGTCTATCTATCTTTAGAGTGAAGGAAAAACAGCAAATATATTAAGTCATTTGAAGGAATGCCAAAAATAAACAATCCTCTGTCTCACTGGAAAGGTCCTTTAGCGCTGACCATTAGAGGGATGGAAAGTTAAGAAAAGCAGATGAGGTAACAGGAAAAACTATTTGAGGTCAGTGGGACCCAGACTCAACCTTTACTCCTTTCATCATCTATTTCCCATAGATTTCATCTGTTTTTTTCTCTTTTATTTGAGCTTTCATCCTTCCCTTCTTTATCTCTCTCACTCCAGCCAGCATAGACTGACTTCATCCCACAAATGATGAGGTGGGTGCACGCATGTGGATGTATGTGGCGTGCACTTGCACATGCACACGACTGCAGTGAAGGGTGAGTCATGTTAAAGTCTGGAAGCGGTGTTGTGATCCCTGAACCACAGGCTGGCCGACAAGAGGCAGCCAAACACTTGGTCATCTGGTGTGGGCTGAGAAATCACAGCCTGGGTGTAAAACTGTGAGAGAGAGAGAGAGAGACATGCAGAGACGCAAGTGAGACTACTTGGACTGGCCACCTGCGTGCAGAAAGCAATGAGACAATGCTGAGATTTAAAAAAAAAAAAAGTGAAATGGAATATGGCACGATGGAATCATTTGTCACTTTTGAGTGAGATTGGTTAATGGTAAGGAAGTAGACACAGGCAGCAGTGTGTAAAACCCTTTAATGGAATATCAAAGTAAACAGCTTTAACACACGGTATAAAGACAGTGCTTAACTGTATTAGAGAATTAGAGAATTGTTATTAGAGAACCTCCCAGTGTCAGGTGTTTACCACTGATGCCCTAAATTAAAAGTATTATTAATTACCAGAATATTTGTAATGTTTCTGTAATGGTTAATCCACTAGTAAAAAGGTGAATTCATTTTAAATTCCTCACCCGTTTAAAATGGTGAAGTGTAGGGAATTTAATGAGAAAGACAGTCTGAATTAAAGTCTAATGTATTTGTTAAGCAATATACTGTTCAGTCTACAGTCCACAGTCTGGTTAATTCATCCAAAAAATGGAAGCATTTTTTTTTTAGTTTTCCAAATCATCATCTAATGTAACTGAGCTAGCATTTTTTAGAACATTAGCTGGATAATGGATCGCAGCCTCATGGCACCATGGCCTACATCTGAAATACATCAGTTCAGTTTGGACGAGACGTCGGGAAAACCTTACATAATATAATATAGAATGTTCTGCTTGGTTTTGTGAGGTTATTGGTGGTGCATTAATCAGGTTGAAATATTTAGGCAAGTAAGTTTGTCAACTGATTGTCAGTTTAAATATAATTGATTTATAGAGACCGTATTTACAGTGCATCCGGAAAGTATTCATAACGTTTCACTTTTTCCACATTTTGTTATGTTACAGCCTTATTCCAAAATGGAATAAATTCATTTTTTTCCCTCAAAACTCTACACATAGCACCCCATTATGGTGTTTTTTTGTGTCTATATGCCACAATATATAGATATTGAAAGGAACACTGTGAGCCAACTTCAGGAAAGATTTCAAGGGTACAGCTGGAGAAAAGATGTTTCACTATTGAAGCTGGACTGCTCTGTATGTGCTAATGTCCTTCAGTGACAGCATATCTTTAGAAACAGTGTCATTCTAATGCATGGGAACAGTATCAACAGTAAATTCCACAGATGGAAACACATTGTATCATTTTTGTTATTGGCCAAAATGAATGAGCATGGAAGCGATTACTGGACAGCAGCAAAGATTGTGGGCTACTATAATCAATTAACAGTGGATCAAATGACCACATCAGCTTAGCATCTTTCTGCTCTTTGTTTTGGGTTTCAGGCCCCAGACACTCCAACTGAAAGTAAAGCTTGCTTCATGTCTGCTGGATGCATAAATAAACAACCGCTTACCACAACTTAAAATGTGACCTTACAGCATGTCAGTGTTGTTTTTACTGCACAGATTGCAGCATTTTAGCTGTGCAACAGACTGGTGACATCTCCATGGTGTTCCAACCTCTTTCACCTATGGCATGATGGGATACATCCGACAGGATTAATGGTTCAGAAAGTGGATGGATGACAGTAATGAACTGAACCAAATCAGGTTACATTCCTAATTAAGAAACATCCTTTGCATTAGGTCACATTATTGATTGTAGTTTTAGTGATCAGTAACGGGAGCAGGTGACATTTCATATGGACCACATCTCTCCTGAAAAGGTGTCCAAAAACATGGAAAATCACTCTGCGACTGAATAAAAAATTAGCTGGTGAGTGCTCGTATCAAATATGCGGCTCTAAAGGGTGTCGAAAACAAACACTGAAGGACTGAATGTCTCTGTTGTTCATTGTGTGTGTGTGTGTATGTGTGTGAGATGTGTATTTCTGTGTTTGAGCCCTTTGAAGTAATTATGTCTTTTCCCTTATGCCTCCCAATCTGTTTTTCATCATCATTATGCTTTTCAGTAATGAGCACTTTCTTTCTTTTGAATAAAGGAAAACATGCAATTCCACACAATGGAATATTTAGTAGTGTTATGTGTCCTTGGATGGGTTTGCTCTCCTTTTGTGGCAATGCATGAATACTGTGTGTGCACGTGCGTGTGCGCGTGTGCGCGTGAGCGTGTGTGTGTGTGTGTGTGTGTGTGTGTGAGAGAGTGAGTGATGAGGCACAGCAGGGGGCTTAAGACCTGAGATGGGGTGAGTCTTGTTGTCCTCTCTGAATTATTTAGCACACAGGGGAATAGGAGTGTGGACGCTAACCCCGTCTATCACATGCAGACCGCAGAGCAGACTGCACTGCTTTCTCATGAGAAAACATCTTCTGTTATATTTTCATTTTGCGTAGAAACATGTGGTTCAGCAGAGCATCACGGTTTCACAAAAAGATGATGTGCAGACAGATCATTGAGAGTCCACTGTGATAGACAGAGAGCTCATCTGGCCTCACTTTGCACTCTTTAATCCTGTTGTCAGTTTCTGTGAATTTGACAGATGGAACAAACAAGCAAATAAAAAAAAAAGAGGGTGGGCACAGTGGAGTACATGAAAGTGTGATCTTTTTCTGGTAAAGCCTCTTAAAGCGCTGTGGGTTTATACTCCTGTCAAGTGATTTGGGGTTTTGTGTGGGTTTTTGTTTCCTTTGAAATGTTCTCAGAAAGATACAAAGATGAGGAAAATCCTTTAGACGCCTGTACTAAAATGATTTATTAAAGGGTTATGACTTGGATTTGGAGTTGAGGATTTGCTTTATTGTTAGTCAAGGTTACAGGATCGGAAACGATTGCAAGTCTGTAGAGCGTCCTCGCAGGTACAGTGATACAAATATGTGTGTTTTATTTATTTCAGTCCCTGAACTTGTGAACTCTCAGTCTAACCTCAGACCCCGAGGCACAAAAAACACACACTGTCAACACCCCTCAGGCTCCCAACAGGTACCCTGTAGAGGCTTAAATGTGTACGCTTCCCATATATATGTAATATATATATATTCACCTAAGTACTCATTATACCAACATGACCCACAGTCTACCTCCTTTTCACCTTGATCTTGGAGGTTTGGTGCTATACCCAGATTTTAAAAGTTTTTCCATGCATTTCCCGTCTGTCTCCCTCTCTTTCTTTTTATCCCTCAGTCCTCCCCCTCTCTTCCTGCCTGGCTACTAACCGATCGTCCCCTCCTGCAAACATGTTGGCATAAAAAACACTGTTTTTAGAAAGCAAAACAACCCAGGGAATATAACTGGAATATGGAAGCATTTAATCTCTTTGGGTGGATGAGTATCAAATCCGCGGTGAACGATCGAGGTAGAGAGAGAGCGAGAGAGAGAGAGAGAGAGAGAGAGAGAGACTGGAAGAACACTGTTCATTTTGCCAAGGCCAGATGGTGAGGGCAGCTTTGGTGCTGCACGGCTCTCTGTCAGTCTGTCAGGCCATGACACACACACACACACACACACACGAGTGTGTGTTACTCACATAATTTTTTTTGCCACAGTCACATTGTGGGGACTCGCCTTCCTTCTGGAGACAAAATGCATGTCCCATCATGTAAAGTGTTACATGTGAAGACTTGATGGTGGTTTAAGGTTAGGGTATGGTTAGATTTTGGTTAGGATTATGCAAGTAATGTTTATGGTGAAGGGTAAGTCTCCAAAAAATGATTGTAAGGCTGAATACCAATTCTACCCCTTAGCCCTACCCCTTAGTTTTGCGTGTTCAGGTGACAGGTATTCATGTCCCAGTTCTCCTTTGGATCAACGGGTAGGCCATAAACAAAGATTGAAACAAAGATTTTCCTGGAGCAGACTAGAAACCAAGGGGTACCGGGAATTTTCGCAGCATGTAGTGTGACCATGGCCAAACGAGCAACCGAAGCCAATGAGAGTATTTTCGTCATTTATTACCTTCTGACAGTCATGCTTGTGTGTTGTTAAAGTACCCAACCAGTTCTTAAGTGAAACATTGCCATAAGCCGTGTAAACACGTGACAGCAATGCTACGTTGTAACATTAGCTTTGATGCTAGCGCCCCGTTATCATCTGCACTATAGTAAGACCTTTCTTTACATATTTACCTCCGCCAAGGAGGTTATGTGTTCACCAGGGTTAGTTTATTTGAAAAATAACTCAAAAAGTTGTGGATGGATTTTGACGAAATTTTCAGGGTTGGTCAGAAGTGGCCTAACTTATCGGATCGGATCTGATTTAACGGCACCACCAAAAATGAATCGGTTTTAAATTAGGCCACTTTCGGCCCGTCCTAAACATTTCGTCAAAAAGCATCCATAACTTTTTGAGTTACTTTGCAAACCAACAAACACATAAAGAAACCCTGGTGAAAACATAACCTTCTTGGTGGCGGGGTAACTTTAAATAAAAAAGTTGCCGCCGCAGAGAGCTGCGCTCTCTGAGGGCTTTTCTAGTTACTTGTTGCTTCTGCTACTTGCTACTCTGTTTTCAGGGGGAAGGGGTTAAAGGGGGAATTGGGATTCAGCCTAAGTCAATGTAATGTCCCAATAATGTGAATAATGCACAACACATGAATACACACAAAACAAAGACAGACACAATTACCTAGTCCTGTTTGTACAGCAGTGGTCCTCTGTGTGTGGTGGCCTGAACAAGTCAGACTTACTAGATTAATCTTTTATTTGTCTCTGTGCCATTATCACTGTTTTTCATCACTGGATTAAGAGGCAGTTTGTGGTTTGCATTCTCCTTGTTTGGCTGGTTTGTAATCTGTCTCTGTGTGTATATGTTGTTCAGGGCTGGAGAGAATACAACTATGTCCTGAAGCACTTCTGTGTTGTATTGGACAGGGCTGTAGTCACTGGTGTAGGAATGATATTCAATAAAAATGTAGCTCATGATATAGAAAGGTTGCACTGAGGTAAGACGCATTTCATGGTCTTCTGTCTGTGATCTCCTTCAGCTTCTGTCTTTATACAATATTTATATTCAGAAATATCTTCATGTATCACTCATCCAGTTTTATATTCTTTCTTTTTTTCCATTGTTCTGTGTATACAGTTTTTTCATATTTTGTATTGCAACTGTTGGACAGCACTTTTCGTCAGGATGAATAAAGTTGACTCCTGTCTGCTTCTCTCTCTTTTTCCAGAAATTAGCTAAATATTTAAACAGCTCTGATGGCTGCTGTACATTGCGTAGCGCACTATCAAGGATCTTATTTCCAGCATAGATAAATAAATAAAAAAAAAAAAACATGACGCCTGGTCATAGGGTCTCATATTGCATCATCTGACCCAAATCAGATGTTGAGTAAACATGCAGATAAACAGGAAGAGAAATGGATAGATATCCTTTACACTTCTACAAACATGAATGGGAGGCCAGCAGTTTGGCTTTGCTTTATAAACTCAATGTAATATAGTACTAAAGTCTTCTATTCGTGTCTTGAAATTGCAAATATGCTTGTTAGATCAACTTAGTGAGCAGTCCTTTCTGACTATAACCACGGTTTTTACATTTGCAGCCTTGTCCAAGCAGTATTTACTGATTCATTTTAGTCTAACTACTGCAAGCAGCCACTTTCAAGTCAGAAATGCTCCTCTCTGACCTCTCTGACACTGTCTGCCTCCATGTAAAATGATAAATAGTTCTTCATAGCCCACTGCGTCATTTGCTTACACAATTGTCTAACCTTATCACCTTCAACGTGACGATGTGGAGATGAGATGGCATGATGCCACGCTGCGTATCAAGCGAAATTGCATACAGCCATATGGAGGATTCACCCCGTCGCCCTCTCTGTGCCACATTTCACCCCGATCACCATTTTACAACTTTTTGTGACACTGACCTGTCACTTCAGTTTGCCTGCAACTGAACAAACAGACTCGAGCAATAAATAAATAAACCGAGCTATGCCTAATTCTCCATTCACAGCGTCGGAGCACTCGCTGACCCTGCCTGACTCTTGTGGAATGCATGGTGTTTTTGCGAAGGCAGCGCTGACGCTTTCGCATGGTATACTTCAAGGCTCTATAGACACGAAGCAAAGAGTATTTATCAATGCAACACAGGCAGACATTGTTGGAACTGTACTAGTGGAGGATGCACACACACACATTCTTTCAAGAACTCAGCAATTACAAAATAATTCCCAGAAGGCCTATACCTCACGCGCCTTCATTCACCTTTCGGCCCTAGCATGTTGTATCTATTCCCTTCCTTATTGCTGCATATTTTTGCCTTTTTTTCCCAGATTTTTTTTTTTTTTCCTTTTTAATAAAAGTGCTCCTGCATGTAAAGGAAATACAGTGTCCTTGCAGGGATAAAGTTGGTGGTGAATAATCAGCCTTGCCTGTTGTTCCTCTCTGCATTCTGGTTGAACTTTACTGGCTCGACAAATGTGGCCCTGAGAGCTGAATAGATATAATTTGTAATTCCTTGGCTCAAAAACACAGTTAGCACTACAGAGGTAGATATTGTCTGATCTGCCGATGTCCTTGTGTGAAGTATTGTGTGTGTGTGTGTATGTGTTATTCTATTTGGACGGCTCTTATCTGTTCTGTCTGTTATTCCCTCTGCATTTCTGGTGTGTTTAATCAACACTTGGCCCTGCTTATACTGAAGCAGCCGCTGTAAAAACACACTCTGCCATTCTCTCTCCTGCTAATGCGGTTTTAAAGCTCAGATTCTTCACCCCTTTTACAGTAGATAAAAGCGCTTTCATCCCATCTGAGGTAACTGGCTTTTTCAGTGCAGAATAATGTCCAGGCCTGTATGAATCAGAGCAGGGGTCCATAGGTCGGCCCGCAGATGCATAACCAAGCTCGAAAATATCTGGGCTCATTGCCATTCCAGACAGATAGGACTAAGCCCAGGGCAGTGTTGAGCAGAAGGAGACAGAACCGGCATGAGGACAGAGCCAAGGTCGGCTCAGGATACACGCTCATCAAGAGGTCAATGATCCAGTCCAGGTGACCTCGCAATGACCCCAGGAGTTTTATAGCCAGGAGGCTGTGCTGCACAGTATAAATTGTGCTTGGTCTAAGTGTCTTTGTTTATTTATGTCTGAGAGATGTATTTTTCTGTCTTTTCTCAGCGAGGATAAACTTGGCCGCGGACACAGCTGGGTCTAGACTACTGCGAGTTTTATACTGATTCGTATACTGAAGTTCATCGTGTCAGTGTAATATCTTGACTGTAACAACATGGTGGGGCCCTTAGACTTTGTACACCATGCAAAGCCAAGATGAGAATGATTGGATGAGTCTCACATCTGCTAGTTAAACAATATAATGGCATAAAAAAAAAATATAGTGCAGGGATAAAAGATTTGAGCTTTAAATTAAATGTGTTTTGTATTAGTGGTCTTTATTGTATTTAACAAGATTAATTAGTAGCAAGCATAATTTAGAATTCTTGAAGAATCAGCCTCATAAGAGTTTCTTGTTGTAGTTTGATCGACTCCTGGAATTAATGTTAAATAGCAACAGCTACATCCTTTGGCCATCATCTTCCACCTCGCACCTTGTTAAAACATTGTTAATAATGTGTGCTATTGCCTGGCAATTTAAAAGTATAGTACTCAAGCTGTGATTTAGATTTAAAATGTTTGTTCAGTTCTTATAGTATAAGTCAGAAAAACACCTAATAACATTAACATTACGTTGTGGAAGTGAGCCACTATGAACAATAACAGGACCCTGCAACTGAAGCAGCCAAATGCAATTCAGTCATCATTAATTTTTCCATTTACAAAGTTTTTACATTTAGAGCTCTTGAAGGGTCTTCTGGGGAAAATGCGCACTGTTTTCACAACGATTCAGTGTGAAATCAAAAAGTAATGTCCTCATCATACTGATCAAATTTTACTTTCTTATCTAAGTATGTTCAATCTTTTTTAATGTTTATATTTTCCCTACTACAGAGGCCGTTCAAAATTGGATTGAGTGAAGCCAGAGTGAAGTCGATCGGATAGATTCCATTTTTTAGCTCTTCTTTTAAATTCTTTGCAAGTGCAATGACTTAGCATTCCCCAAGAGATATGTCATATAGAATATATCCTATTCCTGCAAAATACTTTTCATAATGATTCATCTCAAAAATGGCTCAACATGACATACTGTTCAATTTCACAAAGCCAGATGGTGACATTGTTCCTTGCTGTGAATTCTGCCTGGTTTAAGATAAATTCTGAACTGTCTTAATTACTGTCTGTGAGTGGGTTGATGAATCTCTTAAGAGCACAGTAAATCTCATACTGAGCTGAGGTTCAAAAACACTGGCACATTCCTCAGTAACTCAAATATTGAATAATGTCTGTCTCCTAGCCCTGCAGTACGCTCACTGTGATGTCAGTGCCGCATCAAAATGCTAATTACAAACATACACATGTTGACACCTCGCTGCATTTCCAGTTGAAAATAAAGAGCCCCCATGGTAATTTACCTGGTAGTGTAACCAGCGGTGCTGTACTGTATATTCAGAGTGATCCTTTGATTTAATTCACAGCCAGATTGATTGAACATAGCCTCGGGTCTGTGCCTGGCCTTTGCATAAACAGATCTGGTCTATGTTATGTTTAATTCAGAGTCCTTCCACTGAAAGAGAACCCAAGTGATCAGGACTTGTTTACACTCTCTGGCCCCGTCATGTCCTGGCCTACTTTCAACAACTTCAGTACACTTTAAATGGAGTTAAGTGCATGCGTGTTTGTGCGACTGCATGCTGCATGTGCTCGCAACCACAAATTAGCTTTGCATGTATAATGCAGGACTCCTCAGCTATAGATCCAAATATCGTCAGGCTTGGGGGAGTGAGATATCTTTAGCTGTGTGCTCCTGGAGACCTGGCTGCACTGCCTGCTATAGTGTGTGTGTGTGTGTGTGTGTGTAAACGACTGGCTACATTTTCTTGTCTGTGTGGAGGATATATAGCCTTGCGGTATGACCTCTTTTGGCTCTGAGATCTCCGTCATTCAGAGAGACTTTGAACTTGGGGCAGATAAGACGCAGCCGTGCACTTGATGGCTTATAAAATAGGCCGATAGCGAGCCTGCACTCATTCAAAATGTTCAGCTTTAATGCTTAAACACAGCGAGACTTAATCAGTCCATGTCTTTATGAAATTATGGTAGAGCTGGTGCATGTTAAAAGTACAATTATATAACTAATCGCACATATATGCTGGAAGTAAAATCAGTCGCCCATCTGTCTCTTAGAATGTCTTCCTCTATCAGTCAAGGAGTGACACACAGAGCCATTTAACCACAGATTTAATGTGTAGACACAATCTCTGTGGAGGTGTGTGTGTGTGTGTTAGTGTGTGTTTGACAGGCCTCTGTACTAACAGCCCCTGTAGCAGAGCAGATACCAGCCAAAGATTAGGATGTAATTACACGCCACTTTCTGCTCCATCTCTCTACCCAGGAGAAGACGGGAAAGAAATGGACGGAGAGAGAGATGGAAGTCAGGATGTGTGAGATAAGGCTGGGCTGTGTGTATCAGAGTGTGTGTGCATGTGTGTGTGAACATCCTCATGCTGCACCCTTCCCCGCCCCATTTTTGCCACACAACGCCAAAGAACTCTCAATCCCTCCGCTCAAAAAAAAAAAACTTTTCACCCTCGCTCCACGCTTGTCAATTTTTTGGACTCGAAATTTTACCCCTGTGCCTGTTTTCATTGGTTGTGTGTCACCATGGCAACGCAATGAACACCACACACCGTCCCATCCCGCATGCCACACTTGCGCCCTAAGCATCAGACATCAGGATAATCCCCTCTCTCATTTAAATGTAAAGTCAGCAAAAGAAAAAGTGGCGCTGGCAAAAGTGTTATATATGTATGAGTGTGTGAGGAGGGAGGAAGGAGGAAGAGGGGGGTGAAAGGGAAGGAAATGGCTCCCTGAACATGTGTCACGTGGAAGCTAATTTGCAGGAAAAAAAACTTAAATGGCATCAGATTTAGCTCTTACTTTTTCCTCCTCTTTCCTTAATATTTTGTTGCTCTCATTGCCATGTTTTCCCGCCCCCCCTGCACCACTCCACCCCACCAGCCCCTTTTCCTGCTGTGACATTTTTAGGTCACCCCTCACTCACTTTCATCATCTTTACCCCGCCATGTTGTATGCACATCTGCGGTGCGGATCTGTGCGGGGTGAAGCCGGTGGGAGTGGGATGCAGGAGGAATGCCTCTGGGGGAAACATCAGGGAAACGATGATGTCCCGCCATTTCCGTACGCTCCTGCTGGATCTCTTTTGAAGATGCCGGTGTTACAAGAGACAGCTGTCACAAACACACAGACACCTATAGTGCAGTGCACCACCTATACATGTATGCACACTTCCACATCCTAATCACACCTTTTCCCCCCGATTGTGGATGTCAGATACTTTTATTATGATTATTATTATTTATTTTATTTTTTTTTTTCAGGAAACGGAAAGATTCAGGAGCAAATTTTAATCCCACTTCTGACCGAGAGAGAGAGAGAGAAAAGGGGGAGTTCCACATTTCTGCAGGATCAAAAGCTTTCAGGGGATTTTGAAGCTTGGAGCTGGTATCTGTGCTTGTGTTTGTGTGTTAATGTGTGCGTGTGCGTGTGTGTGTGTGTGTGTGTGTGTGTTTGTGTGTTTGTATGAAGGGGGGAGGTCCAGTGGGCTTTGACACAGATGTGAATATAGAAAAACAAAAACAACACAAACACCCCTCCCTCGTGAACACCACCACATTCACTACACGTAATCAGAGACAGAACCACAAACATTGTAAGAAGTAACCCCCCCACACACTTACCCACATCCTGTCACACACACACACACACACACGCAGTCATAAACACTCATAACTTCATACCTGCACGCTGCAGCTGGATTAGTTCTATAATCACCCCAAACAAACATTCGATGCCAACCAAATATGCAAACACACTTGATCTTAAATGATCTCATAAAAAGCTTCAATAATGAACCCCAGGTTTTTATCTCCAAAATTCAATATATTTTTTTTTTCCACATTCACTGTCTTTTTAGTATAGGTCAAATTGTGCTGTAGCATGTCCGTTAGATTGTCTGTTGTTATTCATTAATTTAATTGTTAGCAAGCAGTTAGTTGATCTTAAAATCATCAACTGTCTTCTTGTGAAGTTCAAATATTCAAATGAAAAAGGTTGGTTATGAAGCATTATTTGGTAAGCATGGAAATACAGAAACAGAGCCAACATGCTCAGCTAGCCAAGCTGGATCCTATTTGACTTATTCCTCATTTTACCAACATGATAGTGTTAATTAGAAATAAGAATCCCAAAAAGTATATTGGCAAATATTAATGCTATCCATACCTAAAATTATGTATGAAATATGTTTTAAGTTAACAAAAGTTAAATTTTTGTTGAACCATTTTGTTCCAAACAAGTTTTACAGAGATTTTAATTGACTATTTTAAATTGACAGTTTATAGAGTTTACAGGGGTGTTGCCATATATACTGTCATTGATGATGACCATGATACAGTAAATCTGGAAAGTATTCACAGCGCTTCACATTTCCGCTTTTTTTGTTATGTTACAGCCTTATTCCAAAGTGGAATAAGTTCTTTTTTCCATAAAAACTCTACACACAACACACCATGATGACAACATTTTTTTAATGTTAGCAAATTTGTTAAAAATAAAAAAAAAAAAAAAAAATCACAGGATTGTCTTGAAGCAGAAATTTGAGGAAGGTTCCAGAGAATGTTGTGCTGCTTTTAAGGTCCCCATTAGTCCAGTTGCCTCCATCATCTGTAAATGGAATAAGTTCAGGACTTTTCCGAGATCTGACCATTCGTCCAAACTGAGTGATCAGGGAGAGGGCACTGGTCAAGGAGGTGACCAAGAACCTGATGGTCACTCTGTCAGAGATACAGTGTTCCTCTGTGGAGATCTGTAATCCACCAATCAGGCCTGTATGGTGGAGTGGCCAGAAGCCAAAATTCTCTGGTCTGATGACAGACATAGTGCAAAATATTCTGTGGGTCTTGAAATATAACTAAAAATGGACACAAACGCTGGCACAAGGCACTTTCTGTTTTATAAAACGGCTGGCTTAATCTTAAAACATCTAAAAAGACAACATCTAAAAAGGTTCAATGGGGAACTGCTGGTTCAAGAGTGATATTCATACACACATGTTCATCACATCAATCACTTAAACACACAAACACACAGCCCTGCCTAGTTTGACAGCATGTTAAAATCATGAGTGGATTACCAAAGAGTTTCTAAATCATACTGAAATCATGGCTGGATTAATTCCATGTGACATCAGCTCGTCTGCGGCTCCTAAGCCATATTTAGTTGACGATCAAATAGCTTAACCTGGCCAGTTAATCCTATCCTAATATTCCACTAATCTGTCCCCAATCCAAACTATAACAGAATCAGCATCAGCCGTTTGTTGTTTGTGTTGCAGGATTTTTTTTTCCTCTTCCCATTTCCTGCTTTTTTCCCCTTCTCTCTGCTTTTGCACGCAAATAGTTTGTCAGGACACCTGTTTGTGTTTCTGAATGTGTGCGTTTTCCTGTAAACATTCTCCATGTTCAGGCATCATGACTCAAATTCTGCCAGATGCAGCGTTGTATCACACACAGAGAAACACACTCTTACCACTGCAACCTGATTGAAGCCACATACCTAAACAGAGGATTAGAGACTTATCATCATCAAGTTTTGATGTTAGCGAGGTTTCCTGGTAAGGTTCTTATGCTTTACAATAAGCAGACGTCGTCTAAATATTATTCATTCTGCTTTTGAAGAGCACTTTGCTTGATGAAAAAAAAGTGTGTAAAACCTGCTGTAGTTGTTTGTTTGGAGCTAATGCCATAATCAGATCAGCATTTTCCTCTAAGAGTAGACATTGGGGTGAGGGAGGGCTCTGTGATGATGAGGAGAGATGATGAGGGTTTAGCTTTTGTGGGGGCACCAGTGAAGACTGAGGAGAGAGTGATGGAGTGGTGGGTGGAGGTGATGAAAGGGGGGTTTTAATTGGGGGAAATGATTGGTGGGGGTGTAAGCTAGGCTTGGACCAATGTATCAGTCTGCTCGTGTTGGTCTTTTATTAAACCTCATTCATCAGTGTGTCAGTGACGTGATGGATGTATCGCTCTTTGATTGATCTCATATTTATTTGGAAACTGATCAGTGTGACAGTCTTTTTGTCTGTGGGAAGCACTGACACTGAATTTTAAAGCCATATTTTGAGCAGATGTCTGTATTTTATTACTTTTACAAATGTTTGGTCTCCAAGTAGATCAGCAGTGATACACTCACTAAAAATTAAAGGTGCTCTATACGATGTCCAGAGCATTAACTCTTTGAGTGCCAGTAGTTTTTTAAAACCAAAAGTGCCTCGTGCCTGCATTTTGCCCATTTTGAGTTATATTTCACTGTTCCGTTCTTGTTTTGTCTGGAGGAGAGTAGAGGCCACTTTCACCAAAATTGCCACTTTTTTCCAGAATCCGTTCATTTTTCTCTCTAAACGCGATCATCTCCACTTCCTGCTTTGATCTCTGTGGCGTATACTAACTCTTTATGTCCCGACTACAAAGCACAGAAGCCCCGAAATTACTCACAGGCTGTGAGAGACCGCGATCAGTGACCCGCTGCAACAAAACACTTTGATAGTGAGAGCTGTCAGTGGCACTCAAAGAGGTAATATAGCAGTAAACAGAGATATATTCTGAGTGCAGAATCAAGTTGCTCTCCCTCTGTGTGTTGTAATCCTGGTTTCTCTGTGCTTTGCTGACATCACCAGGCCAGCCTTGAATGATTTTAATGCATATGCGTATATGTGAGGGTACTATGTTGCTACTTTGCCGAGCTGCTCATATGGCGTTTACAGCTGCCATCTCATCTGACACCAACCCTCCGTTTTCCCACGTTTATCAATGTTATCGCATGTAAGCCACTGGCTTAGATATTGCCATGTTGATAGCCATGCATAGGCAATAAAAATGCATGGCATCGCACTGTGCTGACACATAGAAATACCTGAAAAAGGAGGAAGTGACATCATAAATTGTCCAGAAACAGTCATTGTTTAAAACACAATTCGGATGGTTGCACTTTTGATCAGAAGCCTCCTAAAGAAAGAAATTAATGCTTTCCATGAAAGAGATTACAATACACACATTCTATATGTACAATGAAAAAGTTATTGATTGCCATAATAATCACTCCTCTACACACTGGCCGTCAAACAAAACCTTCTCTGACCTCCTTAAAATATCCAAACAGGATTTTGACCGCTTTTTAACTCTTGGTGCCACTTTTCTGCATAGATAGGCCCCCTTGCTTGTTTCTTTCCACTCTGACTATACAGTTTACATTTATGTGGACTCTCTGCTTTTCTGGAGTTTTCAGAGGTCAAATGGAAAGCTCTGGGATATCCTAACAGAATTCGAGGCATGGAGAGCTTCAGTGTGGGTATCAGTCTTCAACAACCCAATCTGGTGGAAGCCTGGCAGATGGTACTGTAGTGGGGGAAGGGTGTTTGGTTAGAGTGGAAAGTGACCAAGAGCAAAAGAAGGGGTGATGGGGTGTGACCGCTACCAAAACGAGGTGAGAACCTCAAGAGAGCATCTCTCTCAAACTCAGGCTCGATGCAGTCATCAGCATGAATAACAACCTGCCAAGTTACTTCCTCAAGAAATTGCAACTAAAAGTTGCCAACAAATTTGGACTTGTTAGTCATTTCATATGATACATTACTGGAGGGGGTCACAGCAGGATTTTCAGTAGCCACCAGATGATTTATTGAATGTTGAAAAATACATCCCCAATGTGCAAAATTATTCAGTTTTTAATCAGAGTAATAAGAGTTTTAGCTGTCAAGTAATGAGTGTTTGCTGCCTCTGGGCTCCCTCCTATAATTAAAATAGTAAAGTTTCCTATCAAGGGAAATATAAACTTGACATTTGGTATTAGAGTTTACCGTTTGGTATCTAAACACCTGCAACAGTGCAGCGAAAGTAGGTATTGATTTATTTCAGGGGATTGAAAGCTCACAAAGCTGTGAGAACCACTGTCACAATCCAGTAAGGCTTGATGTCAGGACGCATACTGCACACAGATGTTCATGATGTGGAAAATTCTGACCAAATGTTGCAATGCATTTGTACTACAGCATTTTTAATCTATCTTTTCACAGTAAACAATTCAACAAACCTTTTCTCCTTCTGACATTTTGTCGTCTGAGGAAAAAAACAATGAGACATTTTGAAATAAAACGAAGCATTAAACACTTCTTGACAGTTTCTTCTGTCAGTTTCCTGTGATGATTAAATGGTCAACCCTACCGATCGATATCCCATGATGCCTCCCATTAAGGTTTTAGGGCGGCGTATGATTGCAGCATCAGGGGGGCGAGGGCCACAACAGGACTGTCACAGTGAGGGGGCGTGCAGGGCTTGGTTGGAGGAGGGGTTGAGGTACCCCATCTGCACCATCTGCGACAGATCCCATGACCCCATTCACCATCCTCCGCCCAATGAGAAAGCCCTGATCCAGAGTTACCGGGCTGTGTCCCACTTCATAACTTGTCATCATGATAGGCCGCCAGGAAACAATCTTGATGCTCATTTCAAGTTAATGAAATAATGTGATTCTGTTGACTCTCAGGAGGAGAGCATCACAAAAGCATTGTAATCACAGTGAAATTTTGTAATTAACTGCCCTAATATATCACTGTAATTATATTTACTATCCTTTTCTCGTTACGAAAGCTTTATTTCTTTTTCTATCTAGCCTCAATACCACCATCTTTCAAATCCCTTGCATTTCCCAAATCCCTGCTTCTCCTATACGGGTTCACTCAGGCTAATACAAATTGCAGGCACATACTGAACACTGAGCATGTTTTGGACTGAGATGTATAGGATTGAGTCATATAAGACTGGGGATTTTCTCAATCCCTGTTTTTGTACAGAACTGTATATAGCTGTAATGTAGGCTAACACTTTGGAAACATGGTGGATAATTCTGCCATGCAGATAGATATAGATTGAGCGAAGCCCCTGGGGTTAGAGGATATACGAAAACAACCAGGTTCTCATCAGCGGTAATGTGATGACCGGGTCAGGATTAGAATAAAAGGTTTGATTGCATCATATGGTCAAAAACAATTGACTCGAAGATCTGCCCCTGCATATATTTTGTGTGTATCTGCATATTTTTTGTCTTTAGTGATTCAGGAGCATATGTTAAAGAGATCAATCAATGACATTTTTTATTGACCCGCTGCATTGCTGCGCATGCACATGTCCTTAGTCAATATCACTCTGCGTATGACTCAGGGAAATCATGTGGGAGTGATTTATTTAGGTGTGACAGATGCGTCCACAATGTACCGATCTGTCCCATGTGATAAGATTAGTCACATTGGACACCTCTCTTAATTCTGCATGTGTGTAATTTGAGTGGAGGGAAACGTGTCGCTCAAGAAGTGTGTATGTGTGTGTGTTGTTTGTGGGCAGCAAGATAATCCCTGCGAGCAGCTGTGCTTCAGCCTATAGAGCATCTGGTCAGAACGACAGTGTGCTTATATAACATGCTGTTAACCTCAAATTACTGACAGTCGATAATGATGATTAGGTCTGATATAATGATGCTTATTGGATGGATGGAGGGTTTTATGTCCCATTGTGATGGCCATTGTATCACTGCATCATGACCCTCTTAAAAATGTCCTTTGCCTCAAAAAAATCGGCCCTGTGCTTTTCAAAATCTACACTGTTACCAGACTCATTTTTGTAATAAACTCTTCATTTATTCTGTGAGTTAACAAAACTACTATTGGTTAGTTTTGGTCACAGGAAAAGAACAACAGTGGTATGTCTGTAGACTATCTAGCTTCACCTGCATGTAGTTTTTCTTATATATAATGAACTGTTATGTATTTTCAGACAGCGTCAGTAGCTCACTGTATAGCAGACTGATGACTGATGCTGACTAATTGTAAACAATAGTTGGGAATCTTCCAGGTAAACTTTTAAATGATCATTTATCATTGCATTCATGGTCTGGCCTTGTTTCAGTTGAGTAAAGCTACTTTTTAATGACAGGAAATTTGCTATTCACTCACCACCAGGTAGAAGATCAATTACTTCAACCATTGCACTTTGGGCAGGTCGGACGGCATGTCTCTCCCTATAAGAAACGCTGGTGCAGATCATGTGTGTGCAGTTATTTTAGATTGACTTCCAATTAAAACAGTAAGTGGCACAATTGGTGTGGAATAACTACTTTTACAAACTATGTTTTATTGTCATACTTTTAATAGTCCTTTCTTTTAGTTACTGCTACACTATTGTTCCTTCTTTGGTTTGAATGATTGACACACTAGAAAAGTACTAATGGTCTCATTTGACCCCATCCAAGACAATCTTTGATCACACGCTGCATTGCTTCTGTCTTTGTGTGCGTTTGAACCTAAATAATGTATGCATTTAAAACAGCATAGGGAGCATGTCTCAAGTTGGGAACCCAGTGTCTTTGAAGTGTTTTATTGTGTTTTGTGTGTGCGTGTTCAACAACATGTGAGTGTTGACTGTACCCTAAAGTAGTATATGTTCTCTGCTAGGTAATTGGATTACTGAATTCCTAAAACGCAGCGGCTGAGACCCCCCGCGACTACTATTTTATGCTTCCTCAGCAACCTCGCTGCTCCCTGCTTCATCCTTTTGCTCTCATTTTTAACTTTCCCCAAGACATTCACAATAGAGACCCTGTCGATTTGCAAGAAACATCCAGAAGCGCTGACAAGTAGTTGTAGCAAGCGCGGAGGAGTCTAGTTCTCTGACCCATTTCCTCAGAAAAAAAAGCTGCGACTCTCCTCCCATCCTCTCCTGCCTCCACTACCAACTTCATGCTCGGTCTGCCCTGCAGCATGCAGTCAGCATGGAGATGTGCGTGTTTCATTTGACCGTGTTGTGCGGTGCGTGTGTTAAGGTCAACTCTTGTTTCATACACCCTCTACACATTCCTACTTCCATCTAATTTATCTCAAAGAATGAAGGTGAAAAATGTACTATACGCGCAAATTTGTGCGCGTGAGTCCTTGGATGTTTCATACGCAGTCTGGGGGACGAGATAATACCCATGGATAAATCCAGCTGAAATAGGAGGGGAATGATTTAATAAGGAGAGAGAAATAGAGTGAGGGAGAAAGGGAAGGATAGTATGGATGAATGTTTTGATCAGACCAATAAAGAAAGATCCCTCTCTCTGCCCCTTTTCTTTGCCCTAGGCTCTATATATGTATGTATGTGTGCGTCTTGCCTGGGCACCTCTGCTCTCACAATGCACTGAGATGAGAATGAAGGGAGACAGCCAAGGGAATAGTGTAGGAAACAGAGACAGCTCCAGTGGACTCCATTCAATCAGTGCAGCACCGGACCCAGCTCATCTGCTCCTTAACAATGGAGAGGTCACTATGAATTAGAGGCACGGGGAGATGGAAGTAGGCGAGACACACTCAAACACTCGTAGACAATTCAGACTCACACATACACGCACGGTCACGCTCTCACTTATTTTATCCGTCCTTCCATCTAAGTCCCTTATTTCCTTCTTTCCCTTTTCATCTCTATCGGCCTGTCTTGGCTCTAAACAGGTCCACCAGCAGCCTGAGCAATGTGCAACGCCCCAGAGACGAGTGTGACATTTAGTGTGCTGGGTTCCATTTCCCCTGTCATTATCGGCTGTCTATTCTACTGCAGTTCTATGACAATAGCCGCTGTCTCACTCCAGACAGGCCTGCTGCTTGTTGATGCTTATTGAGGAAAAGGCTGGGCTTTTTGTACGGCCTCCATTTTCCCAGTGAGATCTATCGACTGGGCATCTAATTAAGAGCCAAACAGTGAGGTTGGTAGTTTGTGGTCATATAGAGACTTGATTAGATGACATTTCGTTTCCAAATTTATGCCAGGTTAATCTTGAAGGAAACGAGACAATGTGTCGAGACACATTGCTGCATCAAGAGGAACCACTTTTCTATTTCCCAGCACCAGAAAAGCAACAAATTTATCAAACTTACCTCTGAGCTACCATGCTGAGACCAGTTCTTTTGGTCTTCTCTTTACATCAAATTTTGTTGTCATATGCCTTGTTCACACACAATTTTAGCCCAATTGGGCGGTTGGCGACTGTTTTTTTTTTGCCCCCTCCCCCAAATCAGGGTGAGGCAGTCATCCGTGCGGTAGTCTGGGTCGTTAGGTGTGAATACTTCAAAGTCGTCAGTCAGATGCTCGTCAACAGCCTGACCCTGAGTCGACGATGAAAACTGAACATCCAGCGTGCTAAATATCCGGTTGAGTAACACTGACTCAAAAGAGTGACAGCAACGAGAGCAGACATTGGGGTTGCTGCGAAATGTGGAAGTGACAAGGAGCAGCAGCAACAACTTTTCTGTCTTTGTTCTTTCACCACGTGGTGCACACAAACAACCTGGAGGGCTGCGTTCTGCTCAACGGTCATGTTTGCAATGAAAAGCTTGTGCATTGTGTTCATGCACTTGCTCTTCAGAGTAAACAACCTTTTTATTGACAGTACAGGGCACTCAAAAACAGTCAGGCAACACAGGTATTTGGTGGATAACGTAAATTGAAAGCACACTAAGGGATTTTTGTTTCTAAGCTAGAAACAAAAATCCCTCACAAAGTGGAGGGAAAAGGGACTGAATACTAAATACATAAATAAAACAAAAATGCTCTTAAACCGTTAAACTTCCATGGGCTGTCGTGAAGGTTAGGGTTAGAGGGTTAGGGTTAGGGGTTAAATAGTTGGCACCTTAAAGGGTTAAGGAGCCCTACTGCACTAATAACTACATTTAAGTGAGAAGAAAACGGAAACAGGGAATGGCTCGGTAGGAACAGAAAAAAATAAAAATAAAAAAATGAATTGAAACATAAAGCCACTCTCTCAGAGGAAGAACAATCATAAGGGGGTCCATCCAATCAAATCTAAGGGGTAAAAAGGGATGAACATAAAGCACCCACTGAGGAGATAAGAGGAAAAAAAAATAACAAATACAACAGAAAATCACTTCTACAAACAAGGAAACCTTCTCTGACTCTATGGCTAACGTAACAACACAAAACTGTTTTTTCCAGAGGCATGAAGCCAGCATACTTATCATGAACCTGGTTTAAAACAGCGTGGAACATGGGCACACAAGACATGACGAACTCACACTAGACAAGGTGAACACAAGACTCTTAAACATGAGGAAAAGGCAAACAGGTGGCAACAATCAGGAAGAGGACTGATAATCACAGAGGGAAACAGGAGGGGGCGGCACGGTGGTGTACTGGTTAGCACTGTCTCTATGTGCCCTGCAATGAGGTGGCGACTTGTCCAGGGTGTACCCTGCCTTCCGCCCTAAGACAGCTGGGATAGGCTCCAGCCCCCCCGCGACCCTATGAGGATAAGTGGTAGATAATGGATGGATGGATGGAAACAGGAGGGCGGGAAGCAAAGTGAACAGACACCAGGGGAAGACAGCATTCCTACAAAATAAAACAGGAAATAGATGGGACAATATGCACAAAACTAAATGGTTAATTTAACCAAACCAACAGACATGCATGACACCTGGTTTCAAGCTGCCAAGTATTTGTAAAACAATAAAATGTCCAGTTTAGGATTTTTAAAATAACCATCTCAATGACAGGTATAAGTGCTGTAGTGGGTGATAAAATCCTGTGGGTCAGAGACTAGACTGGACGTGATGTCATAATTCTCTTATGATCCCTTTGATACCAATTAGTACCTCAGTGTATTGCAACTTAGCTTGCAAGTGTCAAGTTAAACTACACATTTTTTTGGGGTCTTTGTTTTCTTAGTAATAACCTAATTAGCTTAGTTTCATATCCAAGTAGATAGCAATGTGCTAACTTCAACTAAAGTCTGATATTTTAATGAAGTGTCAGCTCAGGGGATTTTGGGTAAAATTAGCATATTTTGCCAGCTCTGTTAATTTTCACACTTATAAAATCATCCGTCATCACTTTATCACTTTTTCTTGTCACAAGCTATTGTTTATGGTCATACTGCATCATGTGTCCTGAAAAAGCGCAGCATGCTGCAGCAAACACAAAGTTTAATTACATTTCCTAAAGAGCTCCAGACCTTTAGAACTTGACAACATTCTAAATGAGTCTTACTTTTCCTGTTGCAATGTTTCTTTAGTGCCGTAGCTGACGAGAAGTAAATTAGGTCTGTCATAAGGTTATAAAAAGAAATACTTTGTGGGGCTTAATTTGTTTGTTCCTGACAAAAACTATATAGGTGCAGCTATATGTTACTAGTTTAAAATATGCCCTGAGAGTGAATGAACACGCTATGGTTTTATCTGATTTATAGGCTTTTATATTACTAATTGGGGTTAGGGCACAAGCAGTAAAATAGGGTGGCGGAAAGAGAGAGAGAGAGCATGGATGGAGGTCAGTTTGTTCTCTGCCTTGTTTACCATCCCTCACTGTCTCCAGCCAGCACTGCTAAATGTACACAGCCTCTAGTGTGTGTTTATGTGTGTGCGTGCACGAACACGGGCCTGTTAAGCCGTTAAACACATTGTATATATTTATCCTGGGGGATGAATCCGGGGCATCCAACTGATGAGTCTTGGATTTAGCCTGATCAGTCTGGCTTTGGGTGAGAAGGAGGGGGAAGTGATGGAGGGAGGGCGGGCGGGATGAGTCACTGTTATTCGCCGGTGGCTTGTGGTTAAATAGATGTATAAGCATCCAGCCTAACCCTGTTGACACAACGTGGGTTTAATCTGCACAAGTGAACTGGTGCACGCGTGAGAACCGGAGAGAGAGAGTTAATCAAGTAAAATGCAACCTCATCAGCACTGGAGAAAAAACAACAACAACAATGACCCGCCATGATGAAAACAGATGAATCTTCCCACTGGTACTGTTTGTGGATGATGCCGTACAGAGCGTACGATGATGCTCTGAAGGGCTCCTTTCCAGAGAAGTCGAGGTTATTAGTTGGTCTTAATGAACGAGGGGGACAAAGGTGGAGGAAGTCTTTCTAATTCAATCTACCTGTCTTTAACATTAAAAGGTCATGTGTGTTATGACACCAGCATGGCCTTAAACAAACTCCCTGATCCTCGCAACCCCCTGCTTGTCTGCCATCCCTCATTTTTCTGCTCTCCTCTCTTTGCCTCTAGTGTGGTTCAGACTTTGTTCTGCATGCAGCAACATACAGTAACAGTAATAAGAAATTAATGTCAGTCATTTACATTGTGTGACATTGAAATAGCAACCAGTTTGTCGACGTGACATCTGGGTTCTTGGAAATGGGAAACTGGGAGATTTAGGAAATATGTTGACACTGCACCAACATTATAGATTCATATTTGTGTAGAAGTTCCTTTAGGATCATGTCATTTTTTGGTACAGACCAAAATCTGTCTTTAGCACCATGTATTGACAAAAACAAACAGAAGTCAGAAGTGAATGCCTTCTCAGATTCTTAGTTTTCTTTATACATGAATCCACCAGACAGATTTGATTGACCCAGCGGGATAAATCACCAAGACTGAGGTGCCCTTGAGCAAGTCGCTGAAATGCCGCCACTCTTTTGGGGCTGCTTAGTGGCCAGTGGTGTTTGTCCTGTGACTGGAAAAAGAGCCTTTATGAAAAAAGAGACAGAGAATGAAGCTTCTGTTAATAAATAAATACAAAAACAGTACTTGACAACAGCTGTTATAGAACACTCTCAACTCATGGTCCACTTTTTGCTGGAGCTTTTGACCATAAAAGTCAATATGGATGGATGAGAAGTCCAGGAGTAGGAAACCAAACCAACTCCATCTTCTGATGCGTGGTGTGATGTGGTCCAATGCTCTGGAACAGGTAAGTGGCAGACAAAATGTCAAAAATGCTGCATCATACTCCATGTCATACTCTCTCTTTTCTGTTTTTCCTTGCTCAGTTTATTTGCCTCCACCTCTTCTCTCTCCTCCCCTCCTCTCCCCTCTCCACTTCTCTCCTCTCCTCTTCTCCTCTTGAGCTATCCGATCCAATGCTGTTTATTTGTGTTCGCCTCTCCAGGAAGTTCGAACAAAATACTGGCATGCCTCTCTTTCCTCCCCCACTTCCACCTCGCTCGTCCCAGCTGCTTCCTCTATCCTCCCTCTCTCTGCCACAGCACGGCTCCTCCACCCCCCCTCTGTCCACATCCATCAGTCCAAATCCCTAACCTGGGATCCTCAGCAGGGGACAGGGTCGGTACGAGGCTCCAACAACTTTCCACCCTGCCAGAACAACCATGCCACAATGCCCCTCATTTCCCTCCCAGCATGCTCAGCGCTTCCCCACCCTGGCTCCCTGGCGCTGTTCTCTGCTTGGGTCTGATTGGACAGCGGCTGCTGTGTCTGAAAGTAACATAAGGGGGAAAAAACAGTCATTTCCCTTCAACAAACAGATGAGAATTTAACTACCAACCCACCGGCAGTTGAGCCATGCTTAAAGCGAGTATGTTGGCTCTTTTGAAGTTTTTATAGCTGCTAAGTCACTGGGGGTTATGTGACCAGCTGTTAAGTGCATGCAAAACTGTTTACATCTGTGACTGTGCGTGTATGCATGAGAGTGTGTGAATTCCAGGATGTTGCCGCAACTCTGCTGCCACCGACCTCAGAGACAGGAAACCTAAACCTTTCCCGCTTGGTAGCTTGTCACTGCTGAGCCAGACAGAACAAGGCCAGGCTCACTCTGTCTGTATGCCTGTATGCCTGTGTGTGTGTGTGTGTGTGTGTGTGTGTGCGCGTGTGTGTGTGTCAGGATGTGAGCAAGCGGTAAATACTTTGAGAAATGTGAGAAATGGCTAATCATGTTTATAAATGCACATCAGGAGGGCATTACAGAAGCCTTGGGTTGTTGACAAAGTGTTTGGTTGTAATTATATTCTTCTCGCTGTTAATTCAGATGATAATCATACTTGGTCGCATTAACAAACAGGTTCAGATCATCATTAACAGGCTGGCGTGAGGCGAGAAAAGCCTGGATGACTGCGCAGAATGAGAATAAGTGTCTAATGCAGTCAGGGAAGTAATTATGTAAACAGAGCTATTGCCTGGACATGAGCTGCAGAGATTACAGGAAGGATGGGCCTGAGGATGATTCACATTGCAGAGACAAGCAGACCATTCTGTCTGCTACCTTAGGTGACCTGGTGGGAACACACACACACACACAGACATGCATTCACTCAGTACACTGATTCCCTCAGGAATGTGCAGAAACATACACTTGTAATGACTATGTTATGTATGTACATAAACACACACAGGGACTGCACTCACTCATTATTATTACACATATTATAGGCATGCACCTACTTTCTGGCACACGTATACGTCCATAGCACATCCATAAAAGGGCAAACTCCTCTGGGACATGTAGGAATATACAGGTAAGCCAAGACTGGATTACCATGTGGGCAATAGAATAGAAGGAACTGCTCCATGGCCCAGGATCACTGAAGTATTGTATCACGTGAGTCGGGATGATCACGTTACTGGCCACTGATGTTCGAGTGATCGTGAATGAAGCAGTTCATGCTGAAAAAGCTAAAGTTTTTCTGGCACCTGGGTTGTCTTGTCTTTTCCCTACCTGCTGCATCTGGAGTTGCTCTTCAAGTGGCTGTTACATTTTATGATTTTCGTAGCTTTGTTCTCAATATCTCTCAAATTACCCTGTACTCCGTACCTGCTTGCTACCAAACAGCAGGCAGGACTAGCTGGTGAACACAGCGGGGCATTTCATGGCTAAAGAGTGAGAGAGAGCGAATGTTGGACTTACATTTGTCAAATGAACGGGAAGTAAGACACTAAATAATGCTAATCTTAATCTATAGCTGTTGGGTGCGTGAATATGCTCCTTTTTGCTAACATTTTTATCATATTTTTGTAAATTTATTTAGAACAATCTGTTCTTATCCAGTCTTGTCACAGCTAGAGGTTCTCATTCTTAGTCAACCCAACTAAAGTCTGATTGGCTCAGGTGTTTTTCTAACCAAATAAAAAATAGACATTAATGAGCACAACAACAGACTTATATGAATTTCAGAAAATTTAGATGGTTGGTAGTTCAGAGGTCTGGATCATACTGTAGTAGTTGCCTCTATAGTGTGATATGTAGACTGTAATAGATGAGGTCTCATCAAACAGTGAGCTCAGTATTGCTCAACACATACAGGAGTAAGTGTAGGCCATACTCGCACACAAGCCAGCCATTCCCTGAGGCTAATAATTCTTGATAGGTTTAATGCACAACCCTGTTGTTCTTTCCATGACTCCCTCTTCTTCTTTCTCTCTCTCACATGCTGTTGTTTCTTGGAAAACACTGTTGTCTTTGGATAAAAATATGTGATGAAGACGGATGGTAGAAGATAATGGTCAACACAAAATTGTTTCTTTTTTTTTTTTTTCCAAAAGAAAAAAAGTCTGTTGTCACAGCTTCATGGAAAGTTGCTTTCGGAGCCAAAGAGTTGCCTCATTTTATTTCCCTTTAATTTTGCTTTTTCAATGCTTTCCATTTGCAAACACAACAAAAACAGGATATCCCATCCTGTCCCTGTGCATGTGAGCCCATGTGTTTTTTTTCTTTCTGTGATGTAACGGTAGTCAGCAGTGACGGCTGTTTGTCTGGCCTACTTTATCGCTATCTGCTCTCATCATCTGGTGGGGGTGGGGGAAATCCCATGGTTCAATTTGTGTGTATGTGTTGGGTGGGGAAGTGGGGTGTCACACCTGAGCCTGCTGATTAGTTGCAGTAACCCCCTCTAGACACACACACACACACACACACACAGACACACACCAATCCAATTCCCAGGTTAATGACATTGACATGAAGGATATTTTCTCCCCCCTTCCTGCCCCTGGAGATCATTAGGCAGTGTTGTGCGACCTGATTCATCTTCCCCTCGCCAACACGTGTCCTCTGGCCCACAGTTCCACCAGATGTATGCCCTGCAGCTACAGCCGTGCTGCCATCTCTCACTGTGTGCGTGTGTGTGTGTGTCTGTTTTCTGGCACAAAACCCACCTTTTCCTGGCTGTTCAGGCGATAAGGAAACAGGGTCATCATGACGGTGGTGTGCAGAGGATTACAGCCTCCACCCATCCCTGCCTCCATCTTTCTATCCATCCATCCAACCCCTCACCTTGCCGCTGCTATCCATCTCTGCCACCTATGGTTGCTCGCGGCTACTCTCATTACTTCCAGGCGTCCTAGAAAGAAAAGGATCATGTCTGGAATGGTCCCCTTTTATCTTCCCACTTTTTCTCTCTTGAGGATTGAGAGAGTGACATAGAGAGTAGCTGTGAGATAGAGAGAGAGAGAGAGATGATGGGGCTTGGTGGGGTGTAAATGGAGTGAGATGACAGACTGGAGTCAGGAATTGGGGGGCAGATTATGGAGGCAACAGACTTCACAGAAGTGGGGATGAGGATGGGGGTGGCTGTTGTCATGGATACGAGTCACCGTGGAAACAGCCCATTTTCCAGACAGACAGACAGTCAGGCAGGCAGATAGGCACACATGGGGCTGACTGCTGAGTATGTGAATATGAAAGAGGCATGTGGATATGAGATGGCAGAGGCTGCGCCAACACACACACACACACATAGAGGAAGCAGGTATGACAGGCGGTGTGTTGTTTTTTAGGCAATAAATTAGAAAAGAGATAAAATGAGGGGACATAACTGTTGAAAAAGCTGTTATATTCACTACAGAACAGAGAAAAGAAGGACAGAATAGCAGACACAAGGCTGTTGACGTAAATTCCTTGAAATTATAAATATAAAAAAGAGTCTATGGCCATTCAAGCATTTCTGTGAGGCTGTATATAAGGACAGTGGTGCTTTCAGGACATCATGCTTACAGACTTCTATATGATCAGCGAGAGAATGCAAGTTTCAGGTACATACACGTTGCTCTCCCCTTTGGAGGGTGCCCACTGGTTTGCGGTGAATCCAGCAAATTTTAAGATATTTCACTGGAGGTAAAAATTCTGTCCTGATGGTGGAGCTACTTGAAAAGTCAAGACATCACCAAAATGGGTTGGGTTCATCGTCTGGATACCATGAATGTCTGAACAAGATGTTGATATTCTTAGGTCTTGCCAAAGTGCTGGACTTTTTGACAAATAGACTGATAAAGCGATCCACAGAGCAACACAGCTGGTGTGGTTTTGTATGCTTATTTCTGGCATGTGTCTGTGAAAAAGAATGTGTTGAAGCAACTGCAATGGAATACACTATAATGGAAACACATTAAACATCAAATAAATAGGACGGCAAGCCCTCATTTCCACTGCACTATTGTTCAAAAGTGGCTTGGAAATTCTGACATGTCGTGTCCACAACAGCCTCCCAGTAAAGTCATTCCATCCGTTACTCCCATTTAGAAAGCACCCGTTTGTGGTTGTGGGACCATTGCTGCGTGTTGCAAAGTGAATGTCTTTGTTTTTGTCTTTGAATAGTGTGAAATGTGGCCAACAAATGACCTACTGAAAGAGTCTTTAGATGTCTCTCATGCAACTGAACATTCAAGAAATGTATTTTCTTTCTCCATATTGTCAACCGAGTATTCCTCAACATGGCAAATGCTGTTCTTATGGGATGCAGTGATTTCTTTGAGCCATGATGCAGTGACTTTCGGTAAAGCCACTCATCGCTGCAGGCCAAATCACACCACTCCCACTCCATGCTGCTCACATACCCGGGAATGTGAGTTGTTGCATCAACATTTCATAAGGAGGCTAAATAAAGAAAAGGAATCGTATAAAGTTAGAACACGTTTCCAGCACAGTCATGTTGAATCTGCATCAGAGGTGACCACTTCTGAGGACATGAACCGACTTTACCTGTTCTATTTGATGAGGAGGCCTGGTCTAATTCTGTGGTTTAACACTGATATGTGTGGAATGACGTACAGTAGATGCATGTCTTGCGTGAATGAGACAGGTGCGTGTTAAACATGCTCATTGTGATGTGTCAAACACAGGGTTTGAGTGTGAAAGGGGTGTTCACCCTGTAAACATGTCTCACCTTTTCTCACAGGAGACGCACACTTTACGCCCTGCTTGATGAGGACAACACACTTTACCAGTTTTCATGATGAACAAACAGTGAAGAAGACCGAGCATCAGCTAAATCTAAAGAATAATTTATGAGTAAATAGCTAAACATTCGGGATATATGCAGACTTGGGCTGCATTCCTAATCGCAACATTTTGCTTTCAGTACATACTGCAGCTGCCCTCAAAAAGTACATACTGTTTGACAGTACTGTATATACAATTGGGACATACTACTTCCTCATGGCATTGCATATTGAACTTTGACCCTCTTGCTGTGATTGTTGGTGAATAAAAAACAGTCTGGCTTGCACATTGCAACATGAGACCATATATCCTTGTACTTTTAATATACTGCATTTGTCATATTTTGTATTGTGACACACTAAATCTTTTTCTGACATGCTAAATAGTATGGTAGTATGGATGTTGGAATGCACAGTGGTTCTCTTTCTGCGTGGAGCTGCAGCCAGCTAAACTACAATTTATGGTTTATGGGGGGAGTAACATGCTGGAACTGTTTGTTAGAGGACAACAGTCCAGTGCACTAAGTGTGTGCAGTGTTGTGAGGTTTTGTCCTCAGTGAGGTTGCCAGGTTTGATACCACCTGGAGTGCACAGAAACCAAAACCTGTGCTCACCAGCCGTGTTTGGTTCATCATCCATCTCATATTTATGTCTGCACAGAAGTGAGAATGTGTCACTTTGTGTGAGTTGTTGTTTGCTGCGTGTTACAACATCATGCATGGGGAAGATTCTTGCACAGCAAACAGCAACTTCCATTAGATGTAATGACTGCAATAATACCATTGGTTCTACACAACGGCAGGATCAGAAGGACTATTAAGACAGCAAGTAATGTTGATAACTTAAAAACATGTGTCATAATGATGTTACGGCAGAATAATATTAATAAAATATACAATATATGGTAACAATATTACTTGCGTTGAATAAACACATCAAGGTCCAACGCAACATTTCTTTTGCTATCTCTGATGTTGTTGGCTCACTTTTTTTGTGCATTGAACTGATTGGGAATGAATGATGACTGAAACTTCTGCTCATGAGATACTGCACGGATGGATAAATTGTTTTCATTAAATATAAAAGCTGCAATGAATTTCTGTTGATGGATGGCTTAAAGGTACAACACTGAGAGCTTTTATTTAGAATTATATGAGTGGTTTGTTTTACTTGGTTTCCCCTTGCTTCCAGTCTTAATGCCATTTGAGGATAAAGAAATCCAGGTTCCAGTTCTGCACTTAATGCACAGATATCAGATAGATAGTAATCTTCTTATCTAACTCTCAGAAAGACAGCAGATGTTTCTCGAAATGTCAAAGCATTACTTTCATTTCTTTGCTATCTGTATTACATGTGCTGCTCAATTGCCATGCGTCATGGCTCATTTAGGTCGCAGCGATGGAAATATACCCTGTTTGAAATAACTCCCACACACACGCCCACCTTGGCAGATCATCCAACGCAACCATCCAAAATAACCATGACCTCAGGTTGTCAGAATCAGTCACAATAAACAAACAGTAGATGTAATCAGGTCAGAAACCCCTTGTCATGCCTTTCCATGGTTGGGGGCTTGTGAGGTGAGGCCTGTGAAGAAGCACCGCCCCTCATCTATACTGCAGTGAGTCATCCGGGGCGTACCGCATATAGAACAGGCTCATTCTGCAGCAGCTGAGAGAAGCACGAGGCTGCAGTGTGTCCTTAGGTCACCTCTCAATAAGTTCGTCACAGCCACTTTAGATAAGTCCCTGCAGCTCCATGTTTACCAGTGCCAGGCTGTCTGCAGACTGTCATCTTTCTCTTTTTCTTTCCCCCTCTTCAATTTTCCATTAAATCTGCTTTGTTTATATGATTGATAGATGAATGGTATCAGGACAGCATCTAAACTCAATTGAGTAAAAAACAACAAAAATACTTCTTTTCTCTGCACGTACAATATGTTCAATCTCGTTTGACCACGGCATCTCATTGCAAACAAATGTCTATCTTCGTCTGCATCTTGGTTTTCGATTTCCACTTATCTTCATTTGCTCTGGACTGATTTGAACTTTGTTGTCCCTGTTTCCCTTCTCTCCCTCCCTTCCTCTTCCCTTCTCTTCCCTCCCACCATCCTACCTCGTATGCCCTCATCTTCTCTCCTCCTCCCTGTTGTCGGCTTCATTCAGCCACCATCATTTTTCATCCCCTTGCATCACCCCCTTTACCTTGCTTCCATCTCTCCTCCATTCTCTCTTCCTCTTTTCCTACTGTCAGTGTTTACTCCTTCTTTCTCTCTCTCTCTCTCTCTCTCTTTTCCCTCCCACCTCTTCTTCTTGCTCTGCATCAAACATCAGGGTTGACTTTAAGGCGTAGAGGGCAGAGCGTAAGGTGAACCAGGGTGAGATAGAGGGAGGGAATGTTAAGAGATGGGGCTAGAAAGCAAGGGAATGAGAGGGCATTTGGGGGCGAGAGACACTAAGTGAACTGTATGTGTGTTAGAGAGAGAGAGAGAGAGGGAGAAGTGGGGGAGGGATAGAAATAGTTTGCAGAAGCACAGTCTGGATCCACTCAGCAGCTCCCTAGAGGATGACCAAGGCTGTTTTTTCTCTGCCTCACGCCTTCTCCTGAATGTTTAGTGCTGATAAACTGTTTGCGTCCAAAACAGAATGTGGTGGGATGAAGCTCCTGCTCCACTCATCAGTGGCTCTGCGGCTCTTATTCTTCTCTTCTCTCGCTTCACAGTCGCTCTCTGGCCGGTGGGGATTAAGTGGCTGGTGAAACACACTCCCTTATCGCAGCCGTCCCTACATTAACTCTGTGCGTGTGTGTTGTTTTTATGCACTCCTGACAGAGCTGTACAGAGCGTTTGAAGTCATTATGAGTCAGAGATGCTGGGTCAAGGTTCCTCTGCACACTCAGCACATTTACATTAACAATGGTGTCTGCATGTGTTTATCTATACCTATATTTATATACACACATCATGTATGCCTGCATGAGCAGCACTTCTTTGATTGTGCATCTGTGTCTCTACGCTCGTGAATATCTTTGTCTGTGTTTCACAATGTATTTACATACTGCAGCTTTTTTATATCTCAAGGGTGTTGAACAGCAGAAGGAGCTTTCATGCTTTGTTGGGACAATAACAATGAGCGGGTATAATGATGTAAAAGGAGAGCGAAGATCTGCAGTCACAACACGTTGTGTATCTGTATATCTACAAAGGAAGTGTGCATTAGTAGAGGAACCATTTATGTTGCTTTTCTGAAGTCAAAGTAAATTTTGTGACGAAGCACCGCCCCATAAAAGTTGATATTTAAGAACCATTAAATGTTGCAGCCTGTTTCATTTCAACTATACCATTATATAAGTAGTTTAATCTATATCAAGGCAAAATCATGCTATATTGTTGTACATAAAATCCTAATTTGCAAAGTAACTTATTGACTGCAGCTGTCAGATACATGTAGTGGCGTAAACAGTTTGTTTCACTTTGAGATGCAGTGGAGAAGGAGTAGGAAAGTACAAATGGAAATAGTCCAGTGTTACAAGCCTCAAGACTGCATTAAAACTTGTCTCCATTCTCTCTGCAGAGCCTCTGAAGCTTGCAGTTGTCTTGAGGTCTGGACTCTTGATTCCAGGACATTAACATTGGCCTTATGTTTGAGGTCACTGTCATGCTGGGAAATCAATCTTCTCCCAAGACGGAGCAGTCTTGCAGACTGCAGCAGGTTTTCCTCCAGATTTGTATGCATTTTACAGCCACCCAATGTGTCAGTGTCCACTGAGAGGCGAGACAAACTCTGAATCACTGTCTGTTTTTACCAGACTGATTTTTGACCCTGTAGCCATGTGACAGCTGGGACACTACCAAGTTGTGTCTGCTGGACATTTCACATTAGATGCCGACTTAGAGACAAATTGTGTACAATGAGTTTCAGAGTACTGAAAATCCTAAAAGAACTGTTTCCCAAATGTGGGCGAAAGAATTGGATGAACTTTTGGGACTTAAAATAAAACAGCTCCTGAATGTGACACAGCATCAGTGTCACTACTAGATTGAAACAGGGAAGTAGATCTATGTTTAGGCCAATTGGTCTCTAATCTGAGTGAGATTTCTAGGTAAGACACGCTTCCTCCAGTCTGACTTTATCTCCTGTGGGTTATTGGATTTGTGTCTCAGTGTATCTGCCTGCAATGAGTGTTGACTATTTCTACTGTATAAAGGTCTATGTGCATGGGTGCCACCACTTATGTTGTCTAAATAGAGCTCTTTAAAAGCTGTGTTTGAGAACGCATATTATATTCATATACCCTGTAAATAAAAATGTGTTAATAGAGAGGCAGAGATGAGGTGAGGTGATACCCAGCTAAATGTTGTCACAAAAGTCAAAAGTAGAGCTGAATACATACAATAGACAGCAGTCAAGAGTTTAAACACTAGAATGGTGTCACAGAAAAAAAATAAAATAAACTGGCATACTGCACTGTTTTTAACACTTGGCTTTTACCCGATTCAACAGATGGTTGAACCCTGCAACATTGTAGAGAATACATATCAGACCAAACCACAACATTTCATTTTTTTGTTTCAAGACTGATAGTAGGTGATGACCTGACGAAAAGAACAAAATGAGCAAAGTTTTTCATTATTATTATGCAGTATTGGACATGATTTACCCTCAAAGATTTGTTATTTGTTGAGTTGTAGTTGTTTCTTCACCAATTTAAATCTGAAGGAAATAGTATTTTTGGGCTCAAAGACATAATGTGACGGCTGTAAAATTTGCTTCATTGTCAGCTGGGGCACTAACGCCAGTAAATATAGCTAGTCACACTATTTTCATAGTTATAATAGTTCACAAAAATGTCCATGTTCAAAGTCACTGCATTTACTATTTAGTACACTATACTATATGCCATTTTTGTCAGTAAGTAACATGTTCACCATTTTTTGCTAACACAGAAAGAATGACCTGCATAGACCATGTTTTATTAAGCATATCTACACTGACTAAATAAACTGATAAATATAAATGATAAGTAAACAAACTGTTCTATTCTGTTCTAAATATGTGTCAGTCAGCCTGGTGAATAGCCAGCCGAGTCGCTGTGGATTGCATGACAGAACTCGTACGTACTGCTCTCGTCTGGCTAACATCTAGCTTCCAATGGGGATTCCCAGTAAGACAAATAGTCATGGTAATTCTTTCTAAAAAGAGTACAAACACTTAATTAAAGCTTGACTAATTCACAACCCGTGGAATGGAAAAAAATAGTTGACTGTGAGCATAGATACTTTCAGAGAAACATGGGTCAGAAATTGACTGGAACGAAACAGTTTTGGTCTCATATCAACATGAAATAACTGTGAATTGATATCCCTTAATTATTGATTTATTAAGTGTGATCCATTCACATGAAGTCATGTGGAAGTGATAATTTTTTGTTCACAGTGAGCAACAGGATTTTATGATAAATCCTGCATTAATCTATGCATTAGACCACAGTGAGTCATGCATTAGTAAAGCAACATGTACCGTTATCATAAAGTGTTATGTCAAACTCTACAGAAAATGATTTAAAACCATAGTTTGAATTAAAATTCTTATGACAGAAGTTTATGCAGCACTTTATCTCTGATGACTGGTGCGAGTCTGAGTTGATTATCTGACAAAGTCCTAGATGGGTACAAGCACAGTAGATTTTACATCTTGTAACTTATTAGGGAAATGTGAAGTGACACTTGTTAGATTAGCTCTGTTCTGAGGCTGTACTCTTAATTATTTGCATAGTTACCAATGTCAAGTTTTTTTTTCATCCATACATTCAAAGCCATTACATTCACTATGTAGATTATAGTAAATGTAAATAATTATATTATTTTTTAGCCCTGACCTAGTGCTGTCTCAATCAAGGACGTCCATGGCCTTGTTCGGCCTTTTGACAATGAGTTCAACTTGAATAGCTCTTGTGCCTCTCCACACATGCACATACACGTGCATGTGCACGTACATGTAGGCTTACACTAAAGACTGCTGCCTCCTGAGTAGCAATTAACAGCTGCCATCATGGCTACCAATCCCTTTAACCAAAGCCCAATGAAAGCACTTACACCTCTTAAGTGTCTCTCCAATTGTATAACAAGCTCTCTTCATTACCAGACAGCCACGGCAACATAATGCCATGATAATTATATGAGGGCAATGCGAGAGCTTCCTCAGGCTGATAACTGGGTTTCAGCTGCTAATGTTGGTCATTTTTTTAAGAAAATGTCTTTGTGTGAACACCATGGACATTCCTCCATGCCCACAGCCAGCCAATATCCATCAGCAACTTTCATCTAAAAATATGTAGGAGTATCCAGGGCTGGGCAATATGAATGTTTATCTTGTTTTAATGGAATCATATTTTGATAAATCTCGACAAAGCTTAATTAGCACATCCAGACTTAAATTTCTCATAAAATCATCTGAAAATTGTGGTTCTAAATTTATTTCATACTTGTTGTATTATATGGAAATATTTATTTGTTGTTTCTATATAATTTTACCAAAAAATACTAATAAAATGAGAAAACACTCCATAAAAATACGCTTTACCATGTGGTTTTAATTTTTACCAGAATATATGTTATGTTGTGATGTACAGTGCTTAACCAAAACACTGAAATTCTGTGACAAGACAGAAATTAATCCAAAATAAGAAACAACCACTAAAACACATTTTCCTGTTTAGGGCAGTGTTGGTAAACACCTGATACTCAGTGGAGGTATAATACATTTAATAAGCACTGTGTGTTGTAATGGAGATGATATGACCTATATTGTGATAGAAGATTTTGACCATATCGCCCAGCTCTATTAGTGGCTGCATTGGAAAACCCCTCATCAGTCAGACCACAGACAACCACATAAAACCAAAGGATGTGTTCTGTGTGTTGTTGACATGCTTTAAACACCAGCATCTGCTGGTGGTTATTATTATTATATAGTCTGTTATTGGCATTTCTTTGTTTGACTGTAGATCAGATTATCACATGCCATCATCCAAAGATGATCAGATTCTGTAACTCTGCTTGTATTTCGGGACATTGTTCTCAGTGTCTCTTTCTAGCACTCCCTGAGAGCATCTTTCAGTGGTTTAGTGTGGGTCTGGGTCTACTAGGGACACAGGAAGGGCCTGCTGTGAATCTAAACAAGGAGAATGAGGTAAGCACTGCAGTGTAAAGGGATATCAGTAGGACATGGCATACCAACACTTTCTCTCTCTCTGATCGCTCTGATTGTTGTCTCTCTTTCTCTCTCTGCACCTTGTTACCTTGATATTCCTGTATCTTTTCCCTTTTCACAGCAGAGATGTCTATCTCCCACCATCACCTGACCTAGAGCCTCATGTGAAGCGCTGACTCTGTGTCACACGGCTGTAGATGATCCTCTCTTTGACATACTAATCTCATAAATGCTAATCAGATTCCTGCTAATGCTATTAAATGGCTCTTGAGAGAATAACTATCATTGGTGTTTGTGTTTGAGGTGGGTTTAGACTGATATATTGGTTTGTGGATTTGTCAAGCTGGGATGTCTACCTTTGGTGCGATTAGAGTTGGAGTTCTAGCATTTTATCAGATCTGAATCCGGTGTCGAACCTGCTCATTTGATCAAAATCCTTTATTACAAATCCGTTTAACTAGAATTAAATGAGTAAAACGCAATGATTTGGTTGGTTTGGATCTTTTGTTAACGGAGTAGCTAGAAACACTGTGTTATAATGCATAGTCTGTAGGTAAAACCTCAGAATGAGATGCAGCCATATTTGTGATTGCACTGCCCATTTCCTCCATTGTTTGCTCCAAGTATCGACCGTCTTGTTTCAGAACGACAAAGTTGATACATTATAGATTTGATGATGCATCTAAGTTTAGTTCTGACCACTTAAACTGGTGTGAAAGATTGTTTTATAACATTCCTCCATTTGATGAATTGCAAGGCAGATTTTAGATGTGCTATGACTGCCTACAAAGCCAGTGGAAAAATCGGAGTTAATGCAAATCCAGTCTAAATCCAGGCAGTGGAGGTGCATCTGTGCAAGATGAACATGTTGTTGTGCTAAGGCTGAAGGCCTCCACTTCATAAATGTGCACAGAAGACAATCTGGGAGAAGAACAAGAGGCAGAGCTTCACACATGTTAGCATTGGTGTGTGTATATCACTAGCTATCCTACAGATAATCTCCATATAAAGAATGGTATGTATGAACATTGCTTACAGCATATGTCTGGCACATTGACCAGGCAATGTCATTGAAATTTTTGGCCTATTTTCAAGCTGCTTATATGATGAATGTTAAATAGTCCTTCCTGTTTTGTGCTTTGTGAATATATTAAATTGTGTATGTGGGCAATTTAAGAACCAGGAAGTGGATCTAAGACAGAGCAGATATAGGAATCCATCCAACCCCAGAAATAAGGACTACTAGGGCTGGGTACCGAACTTTTGTTGCACCGACCAAAAATCTCAGATGCTATATCAAAGAAGGAATCATTTTGTTCGATGCCAAAATCTAACACCCAAGTGTCTGTGAACCATGCTCTCAAATATCACTAGGGACAGGGGGACATATCCCCTTCAGATTCATTGTGACACCGATGTGCCCCCCCCAATTTCCCAGCACAAGGTAATGAACAGATGATTGGTGTCACTGCAGCAGTATTGGGAGCCCTGCGTTTGTGTTTCCACTCATGGTGCATTCTAGTTGTACACAGATGTCGGAATTTCCAAGCTCCAAATCAGAATTTAAATCACAACCCTCCGTGAAGTCGGATCTCCAACTCAGAAAGTCAGATGAAGCTCGCTAACCAGACAGAATTCATGCTGTCTGATACAGATGTAAACAGTAGCTTCATGTTTTGTTGTAAATCTGTAAGGCTGGAAGAACTGGGAGCACTAGACTATGAGGTTAAGATGACCTGAGCTTCAACTTCTGTCATCCAGTGAACACACCATAAGGCAAACTCTCACTCCCCAGGATCCTAAAGAGGAACTGGTTGCACCCTGTTGATCATCATCAGACTATTGTCTAGTATGTCTACCATGATATAGCCCAAATTACACAAAAATAACTTACTGAGGTATTGAAAAAAGAATCAGAAATAATCATATCTCTGGCAATTAGCAGCGTGCAGTATTGTGTTTGCACAAATGCACTTGTGTGAGTTTGGAAAGAATCAACATGTTCTCATCTCAACTCTTCAAATAACGGAAGAAAATGTTCTCAGTTACTGTTTGCTCTACATACACCAACATTTCTAATTAAAAAAAATACTAGGGCTCTGAAGAGATCTCTTGCCACGAGATCTTGCTAGATCAAATCGTGACGATATTCCTCATTTAGTGAAAAGACGTCTCGTGAGAACAGGGCAGAAAGAACCTATCAGACTTTGAGCTGTCAAAGCTTCTATTAGTGACCTGTGGGTGACATAGAAACTGAGAAGAAAAAGGAGAAGAAAAGCGACCTGAAGTTCATGTCAGCTTCTGTTTCACTTTACAGTATCAATCTGGCAAGTGTGCGTGTGTGTGTATGTGTGTGTGTGTGTGTGTGTGTGTGTTTCACTCAGTTGTTGTCCACCAGAGGTAGTCATAACAGGAGGAAATGGTCACCCACTATCTCCTTTTCCTTCAGTGCTGCTCTAAACAAACTAAGAAGAGGAAGTTGCCTCCACTGATGAAAATAAAACACAACATGTTTATTTGTGCGTGCGCTTGGGCTCATGTCGTGAATTTAACTCTTTCCTTCATATGTCAACATACATATGTGTCCACATGTGTCTATGTTCATGTGTTTTGTGTGTGCGCGCGTGCTTTGTGTGTGTGTGCGTAATGCAAAGGGACAGCTCAATCTGCTCCCTCTAATCACAAGGATACTGCAGGTCTGGGAAAAGACACATCCTATTTCCTGTGACATGGCTGTGACTTCCTGTCGCCCAGTTTTCGTAGACGCTGTCCCAGTCACCTTCTCGATTAGCTGGTGTGTGTGTGTGTGTGTGTGTGTGTGTGTGTGTGTGTATATGTGTGTGACAGAGTTCATAGACTCACTGGTTGCTTTGCTGCATCTGTGCTGAGTTGATTACAAAGACAAGACTGAAATAGTATCTGCCTCCACACAGTGAGGGGATTCAGAGCTACGTGTGTGGTTTTGTCATAATGAAGACCAAATGTTCTGGTGATGATAGAAAGACGTGGGCAGCAAGGGCATTTGTCCAGTCTACACTGGGCTACTTTAGAGTTTAGGCTTGGCTTTAGAGGTACAATGGGATGAGGGGATGATTATATAAAGCATTTGTAAATGAATAACTCAATAATCCATACATTTGGACATTTATATTATGCCAGTATTTCAATCATGAATGTTAGAGCATCAACAGAAAGTCACCTGGATGCAACAAGTTGCATTTAATGCCAAGGCCTTTGACGATGTGGTAGCAAGCAGTAGCATCCAACAGACATGGAACAAAATTAGCATTCATTTAGAAACATGTTTTTAATGACCTGACAAGCCACTATTTACTCTTACTTTAGCCCTGTGTCTCCAAAGATGCTGAGCAGAAGGAAACTGTGGGATGGGGTGATAAAAAGCCATCTGTTAATTGGAAAATATGTATTAGTGCAGCTTTAAAAGTATTCAAAAGCATTAAACTTGGGTTTATTGTCAAATAAATCCTACCTTTCCTATTTTTTTCCAATGGTGAAAATGTTCTGACTCTCTTTCTGTAGTTTACCACACCACTAATCACCAAACCACACAGGAAAACATATTTAAATCTCATCTTTCACCACAGTAACATCCACACTGTGATGGGACCTGCCAACACCTGAAGCTTATAGCCATATTATTTTTCGTCACCATATAGGCGAACTGTACTTTGTGCCATATAATTGAGGAGGGAAAATCAGAGCCCAATTACAGTTAATCATGCTGTGAAGTTGGGTGAGCTAAAATGCTTTGACCATAAATAACTCTTTAGGTACCACTGACGTATTGATACATCATTTAAAATCCAACGCTTGAGTGCCATTGACATATATGAAGTGTTTTTTTTTGGCAGCAGGCAGCTGCACAGGCTCTCACACAACCTGTGAGTAATATTGGGCTTCTGGGCTTTATAGTTGAAGCATAAAGAGATGTATACTCCACAGAGGTCAAAGCAGAAAGTGGAGACGATCGCTATAAGACAAAAGTGATGATTTTGGTGAAACTGGCCTCTGCTGTCCTCCAGATAAAACAAGATTGGAAGGTTAAAAAAAATATTTTTCATGATGAAATACAGAGTCTGTTGAGCTATTGACATTGAATATCTATTCAGTGTGTTCACAGTCATAGTACAAAATATTCTGTGGGTGTTAAAAAATGACTCATAATGGCTAAAAACGCTGGCACAAGGCACTTTCAGTTTTATAAAATGGCTGGCACTCAGTGAGTTAATATTATCAAAAAAAGGTGACGTTATGTTGTAATTAAATGCATTAGAAAATGGATGTGTGGACCTCACAAGTGTAGCATTATAAAACCATGGGTTGGCCTAATTCCTTCTTTTGTCTGATACTGAGGCTCTCTGGGGTTTAAAATACTTTGGGAGCAGCATTTTGAGTTCATCTCCATCTTTCCCTCTGTGCACAACTAACCCCATCTCCTATCAACCCCCTCCCTTTTTAAACACATCACCACCTTGTTATCGCCCTGCAAAGCCAAAAAGCTTCATTGCCATGGCGACAGTCTCCCCGTCAGAGACAGAAATGTGTGACTTGGAGGTGCCACAGCCATTTTCACAGCTGGTAAAGACACCATCGTTCACAACTTCTGTACTCTCCTCTGAGTCCTGCCATCATTATTCTAGTGTGCCCTTTATAACCCTACATATACAATGCATGTTACCATTCATTAAACCCTTTATCGACACACTTAATAATGAAAACTATCAGAGCATTTTTCAGTGGTTCTTTTTCACTAGATACTTTGGTTTGGTTTACACATTAAATTAGACATTAACTCTTTGAGTATCAAAGACGTATTTGTTTGTGTTTTTAAATACAACACTTGAATGTCATAGACATTTGTAGTCAGATGCAGTTTTTGGTGAATCTGGCCTCTACTCTCCTCCAGATAAAACAAGAATGGAACAAGGTAAAAACAAGCATTTTTTCATGATGAAATAGTCTCTTCTTTATTTGAGCTATTCTGTGTTTTCAGAGTCATAGTACAAAAGATTCTGTGCATCATGAAAGATGAGGCCAGAAATGCTGGCACTTTGACAAGGCACTTTCGTTTTGAAAAAAAGGGCTGGCACTCAGTGAACCAAATTAAGACACTTAAAATTAAATTCTGCTATGTTCTAAAAAAAAAAAAAAAAAAAAAGTAACACGAAAAAAAGGATTCAATTTGTGAACACAATGAGCATTAAAGTCTGGATGTGTGGATGTGTCAGGGTCTGATGTAATGCAGCCGTAAACATCCTTCATTCATCAGTTCAGTTCATTATTTTATCATCATCATCATCATCTGCTACACAACAGAATACTGCCCATACCATCTAGGTTCAGTGCAAAAGTCGCCCCAGAAATGATCTCTCAATATTAAAGGGAAATATATAATGAAAGAAAAATGAGGATTACCACTTCAAACAGCAATTGCAATTTTGTGAATAACATTTGCACTATTAGTCTGCAACGTTGAAGTATCAGTACTCCAGGCAAGGTTTCTGCTATTGTATGCAATCATTTATTAAAAAATATATATATATATATATATATATATTTTGCCACACTAGAAGCTCAGTGTGGAATCACAAACAAGCAACAGTTTAAGCCGAGCAAGAAAATGGATGACAGAAAACCTTTTTAAAGAAGAACTATGGCCTGTGAATAAATATGTTTAGGCACTGACCTGACTGGTTAATGTTAGGTCATCAAGCAGCAAGTCTTGCGGGAGTTTTTGTAACTTGTGCCTTACCTTCTACACACGACCACGGTGTGTTGTTTTGCAAGAGTTAGCATGGCAAAAGCCTTTGTAATCCAATATGTACTCAAGCCCAAAAATTCAAGGATATAGGAATATGTTAGCACATTGTAAGTTTATGCTGAAAAGTAAATGGGATAAACTAGGATAAAAACAAGTCACACATTCGTCAACGAATAAAAACCAGACAAATTGTTAAGGAAGGACGAATCAGTAAGTGATCCAATAAAAACTCACCTGGTACCGTGGGACAGCACACCAGGCACCCCACCATAGGGTATTATTATAATATTAAAATATCAATATCAGGTCCTCCAAGTTGGTCTTTAGTGGAAAGAAACGGACATACTTTTCCCTCTGAGACTTGGGTCGATATGTCTTTGTATATTGTACGTTCAAAGCTTAGCACATTCCATAATAACAGGTTCATAAATGTTTCCTGTAACTTTGGAATTTCTAGGAAAATGCTTAAATAATGTGTTGCATCTAATACATACTGTATATTTAAAACTGGACTAAAACTAAATAAAATTGAGATGACAACTACTAAAAATATGACTTAAACTAAATAGCATTTTTGTCAAGAGACAGTGATTAAGACCAAAAATTAAAATTTGTTGTCAAAATTAACACTGGGTCATTGGTTACAGAGGCCTTGGCGTGTCAAGATATGTACACTTTGTGAAATTATAATTCCACAAATAGCATTACAGATGTGTGCTTTGCTCTGTTACACATATGACTGCTGTAAAATGACCCTTGTTACATAGAAAACTGGTCTTCTTGGTCCTGAGCGTCTGATCAAAACCACTGGTTAGCACCAGTGTGTGCAGCAACTTCAACCCTTGTGTGGTTGTTCAGTCACTGAGGAACAAAGCTGAGGCAGCATTTTGCTCTTTTTTGACTTCTGGTTTCTACTGGGGCTTACAAACACCATCTGCCCACAACTCAGCCAACACACCCTGTATACACTATATGAATAGTCAATGTCAATTAACTTGTTTCTCAAGTGTTCTCGTTGGCAAAGTGATGCTCAGAAATCACACTTTCCTCTCCCAGGAAGTAAGTGTGTGTCTGTGTGTACATCTGTGTACAGTAGGCATGTGGGTAGAGGGGGTCTTAATTAAAGCTGCTTAATATGCATATGGATATGCTTTTTTAGGGGTGAAAACAAATTTGTGGGGAACATATGGTGCCCCAGACATGACACACGCCCACGTAATACGCAGACACTTGCAGACACACACAAACACTTTCAATCTTCAAAGTGAGATGTGCACACACATGCTGGCACGCTCGGGCTCCTGCAGAAACTGGAGTGATAGATTCTGGCTGATTGTGTGCAAGTGTTGGAATATCATTAATCCTTTCTCTTTGCCATTTGGGAAGGTGTGTGTGCATGCGCACTCGAGTGTGTGTTTGTGGGAGATTATTTGAGGCAGATGGAGGGAGCCCTTCTGCAGGGTCAACGGGGAGAAGTTAACCAGCACAGATTGTTGCCTCGCCTCCTTCCCCTCTCCTTTCCCCTTTCTCTGCTCGCTTCATCCCTCCAAATCAGCCTCAACTCCCACCTCCACCCTAGCCTCACACCCTCTCCTTCTCTATTTATGCCCTTATCTTTTATATCTTGTTCAACAAAGCAAATAGTCCGATAGCACACAAAGAAAATTCCTGCAATTATATTTTGTTTCCAACATTGACCTGTGAAACTGCAGTTTTAAGTAAGTAATTCACTGGGTCCTTGAGTTTTTTTTTATACAGGCAAGATCTTAAGAAAGAAAGCAGAAAATCTGAATATCAGATAGCAGTATTTCCCACTTGTTGAATTTAATTCAATACATTTAAACTGAACTCAACAACAGGAAAAAGAGTCGCAGGCAGTTTTAGAAGCAACATTTATGATAAATTTTCTTCCATTCTGCCTCTCTGCTGAAATTTTAAGTATAGTCTGGGTGCTCTTTACTTAGTGACAATAAATAAAGAAATAGTAGACCAATATTTATGAAAAGAGCCCTCTGAGTAGAGATGTGAAATGAGAGAAGAGTAAGAAGTGTTCAGTGTTGAGAAACAGAATATGTACTTCCTTAAATAATATCATGAATATTTCTAGAGCTTAGAGAAGACTACAGTGGCCAAATGCCTGAGGCTAAATGGTTGGAATCCATACAATAATGGTCTTAAAACATCCACAGGCCTTATCACTCCAACCCATATGTGTTAGCATGTGTGCGCATGCATGTGTTTACACCACTCCACCTACATGTTCCAACCTGAGACGTCCAGAGACAGAGGAAGCCATGCAGAGGATTAGAAATTGGTATTCCCAAATCTCAGACATGGGATTCTTCCACCAATCACACAGCAGGCAGCAGCTAGCCTCCTGGTGAGCCATGCTGGGGAATCCTGGAACAATACTAGTCAAGGCGATGCCTTAAGGGAAAGGGATCTTGGAGCAGAGTTTCTCTGATCCTCACCCCAAAAAGATTGCTTCCAAACGTCCAGAGCGAGAAAAAAAAAAAGAAACGGGGAGGGTTTGTGTTTATAGAGGATTACGTTTCAGAAACTAGTGTTTACAGTCGAGCCTCCCCGCTGTCACGTCGATTTAACTTCGTGCCCACACACGGAAAATCATCCAGCCGCCCACAAAGGTGAATCTATATCTATAGAAACATGCCGTAATTATCACTGTTGCCAACAACAACTACTCCAACTCTTTCCCTCTTCCTTTTTTCTCTCTCCTTTTCCTTTCCTTTCATTCTCCCCCTCCCACTTACGCATTTCATATTGTTTCTCCTGCTGTCGGAAATGACTGAAAACTGCGGTAGGAGGTTTTCTTCCCCGGACAGCAAGTGATCACAAACACAGTTGAGCATTAGAGAAGTGATGCCAAAGAGACCAATGTTGTTACAACAGCAACATACTTCCCCAGCAGGTCAATACTCGCCAATACCTGGTAAAGAGAACCTGGAAACCATTGGACCAGTGGTGATACAGTAATGAGGTCACAACCTCATACATATTGTACATAGTTAGTTGCTTTTTCAAAGTGAAAATTCTTACTATTCACTTCCAGTGTGGACATGACCCTGTGTGTGCTGGTTTGCCCTGCAGCTTATCTTCAGCTCAGGGGGGTTAAGACAAAGTTTGACAGCATCTCTCTCTTTTTTTTCCTAAGCCCGCATGTTTTATGAGAATTATTGATTGTGAGGTGCACATTGATAAGCTGAGGTGAGGTAGCATTGTGAATGAAGCAGGATATAGTTGTGACCCAGGGGGAATCACAACACACTCCAGCCTGATCTCTTGAAAAGCCGCTTTGAACCTGATGCTGTCCGCCCTGATAAATGTACTCTCTCTCTCTCTCTGTCTCTCTCTCTCTCTCTCTCTCTCACTCACTCTGTTTTCTGGGCCTGATGAATGCAGAGCGAATCAATAAATCTATTCCCCTGCTGGATACCTGATAAAATTTACAAGGACAAGCTTAATAAATTACTAATGGGGTGGCCAATTAGTTTGTGTGCTTGTCTGTGTATGTGTGTGTATGTGCATGAGTTTAAATTCCTGCCTGGCCATTTGTATGCATCTGTGTGTGTGTGTGTGTGTGTGTTTTGTGTCCTCTGTCCTGCTAACACTTCTCATGAAAATACAACGAGGTTGGCATTACGCCCGCCATGGCCACCTTCCCCCGGGCCCCGTCTGTCTGTCTGAGTACGTCCACACTGCAACATTGTGGTTTATCAGTCTTTCTTCTTAACTCTTTTAGTGCCATTGACGTAATAATATGTCAAAGTAGTTTTTTGGCAGCAGGCCGCTGATCGCGGTCCCCTGCAGCCTGTGAGTAATTTTGGGGCTTCTGGGAGATGTAGGAGTATAAAGAAAAGGTATACACGGAGATCAAAGCAGGAAGTGGAGAAAATCATGATTAGAGATCTGTGTTTTCAGAGACATAGTACAAAATATTCTGTGGGTCAAAATGGGAAAAAACGCTGGAACAAGGCACTTTTTGTTTTATAAAACGGCAGGCACTCAAAGAGTTCATTTCACAAATTTATCTCATTATCACCCTATGTCTCAAATAAAGTAAAAAATAAAAATAAAATAAAAAAACAGAAAAAACATTAGACTAATGTATTGCCATGGTTGCTTGGTAACAGGATGATCACTTCAACCAACACAAAACTAAGTGTCTAAATTAGCAGGTAAACCTGCGACACAATGGAAACATTTAAGGTCAACAACATTTACGGAGGAGTGGAGTGAGCCGAATCTATCCGAAAAAAAAAAAAAGACAATTATGTAAAGAATAGGTAGCAAGATCCTTAGCCGGTATGCATGCAGCAGAAATATTAACCTTTCTCTGCAGCGATTCAGTAACTGATGCAGGTCTTGAGAAGACAACAAAGTTACTGTCTTGTAAAGTGGAAAACACCAGGATTAATTAACTACTGTGTTTACTATTTACTAAGCCAAACATGTTTAAGCTATACTGTGTGATTTACTGAAAACTAATGTAATGTACTACTTTTCATGTCCATTCACTGAGCCTCCTGCTTTCACACTTTGAAAAAAATGTGTCTTAAATGATTAAGAATTTACACCTGACACAACCTCTCCCATCTTCACACCAGATAACCAGGTAAATACACACCACTGTCCATCCAAGTACAGGATATTTAGATTTAAGAAGAAGGAGAGAGAGTGAGAGACACCAGTCCTCGTGCCTCTCCTCCATTACCCAGAGTAACATCAATGAATCTTTTGAGCATTGCTATCTTCAAAAGGCAACCCAGCTTCCCTCCCTCAGACAAGACTGTAATTATTCTACATTTGCATGATAAGTGTGTCTGCCTGTGTACGCATTTATGTATGTATGTATGAGTGCCTAAACGCACATTAGCCGCAGTCGGGCACGAGTTCTCATCTTTTTATCTCGGTGTAAAATACGGGAAGAGGCCTTTTTAATGTGTAGTCTGGATCGCTGTCTCTTTGCTCTTCATCTGAGTGCTCATCATTAGCCACTGTCAGCCAGAGAGCTTTGAAGTGGAGTCAGGGGCTCTTTCACGATGCAGAATAGTTATGACACTTCGGCTCGGTGTTTTCGTGTGTTGGCGTGTGCGTCTGCACGTATTTCTGTATTTTCCCATATTTTTTTTTGCGTTTATATGTGTAGCAAGTGTGTTATATTGAAAAGAGGCTCTTCATCAGTTAACATGCATGTATATTAGTAGTGATGCTGCATGCAATTACGTGAGAGAAGTGTGTTTTTCTCAAAAAAAAAAATAAGCAAGACAAGCTTCACTGACTCCGGTGAGGGGAAGATGCAAAGATAGTGATGGGGGAAAGCATGGAAAACACAAATTGGGTAAACGAGTGTGGCGAATTGGCGCATGATGCTTCGCCTTGTGAGATGTCCTGTACGTACAGTATCTATGCGATGCAGGGCGTCACGCACTGATAAACATATACGGAGTCAAGCGGACAGAGAAACGTTTTTAGATGGGCACGATTTCCCAAGGCCTCATTACTTCTGGAATAAGTGTGTGTGCACCGAGGCATAACTGCATACATAGTGTATGCAACTCTTGATTGGCCTGAAAACTCGTCTCAGTGGGCAGTCAGGGGCACCGTGTAGCAGTGCCTCGTTTAGCTTATTAATTATGCATTATGTTTTTTCAGTCTGAATCTACATCAAGCTATTTTTGCCCGATCCGCCTTCTTAAATATAGACACGGTGTCATCAACACACACTGTAAAACTTCTCTGCTGATGCCGAAATCGGAGGCAAGGCAGTAAAAGAACATGTTTGGCCAGGTATCCATCTTTGACTCGATGCTGAGAGCATCTGGAACAATAAAAAGTTTGATGCGAGTGGAGTCCTGTTCCTGAGGATTTTATTGCTGCTGGTTCCCGGTCAGGTTTAATCTTCCTTTCCGAAAAGAGGTGATTAATCTTGTGGTTTAGGGAAGCAGTTAAAGGAAGGATGCAGGGGTATTAATGTTAATGTGTGAAAGCCTGCCATGAAATCCGTGAAGAGCACAGTTTATAATTTGAGCACATTATCAACAAATGAAGGCCATTTCTCGTGAATTAACGAAGAAGAAGATGTTCAAAAATGTAGCCTCACATACAGTAGTATATAGTAGTCTGTCGCCTGTCTGTAGAACAGCTCAACAGGTCCACTTCACATTTGGTGAGTGTGTTGCTGAGGACCGAAGGAAGTGATGAGTAAATAGTTGTGAAAATAGTTATACTATGGATTTTACACAAAAAACACAGATTCGCAAATTGTGATTACATCTGACAGCTGTTCCTTTATAGCTTATCAGAGGTTCATGTAGTCAACTGTTCTTTACCACAAATTTTCCATTACCTTACATGTTTCAGTTGCCAGAAACATGCTACACTATTACACTACAATTTCCATGCACAGATACTGACAAAAGAAGTCATTCAAAAATGTTGCCATCGAAAAAAGATTATGTCAGAATCGTTCAACATCAGCTTATCTGCCAACACTTCTCATAATTAAACCAGTAGCACTTCTCTGTTGAACCCTGCCTGGAAAATTCCCACTCTAAGCTGTCAAGTTTTTAACCTGGGCTTTCTGTGATAAATGTGTAGTCTCCATGCCCAATCTGAGATAACCCCTGCTGATATTATCAGGATTTTTCTCCCAGACTTGACAAAGCTGTTCTCGAGCCACAGAAGACGTTGCGTAATCGTTTTTCACAGGCTGATTAAGACAAGTCAACATACGTGTACATGTACATCAGTGACGTGACCTTTTAAAGGTAAACAAAAGTAGGTTGAGATGAAGATCATGGAAAGGGAGGAGTTGCTGTGTTTCCTGCATGTATATGAAGTGCTCACTGTACAGGCCTCTATACACTCTATACAGTAGGTGGTCAGTAGCCAGTGTTACATAAGTCGCACATGGCAGCCTGGTTTCTAGCAGTTAACACTATGTGAGAGTGAGCACAGGTGAAAGGAGGTTAGATCCGATCAATAGTAAAGATCCCTGCAGTCTAAATTAGCCCGCCCCACCCACCACCACCACCACCATCACCACCATAACGACTGACAGCCTTAATAACTGTCCTAATAACAGCAGAGCAGATTAATAAACCATACCATAAATGATTACCTTCGTCATTAATCCATCCCATGGCTATTTAAAGCTCCACATATTATTAACTATTTGGACAGAAGGTTTCATGTGTTAATAGCCAGATTGAACACACAGAGCGGTTGGAAGTAAAATAATGGAAATATGATTTGATTAATGCCATTCGCAGGAATAGAAACAAATTACACCAGTGAATCAACACTTGTTCACCTGAAGACAAGAAAAAAAATATGAGAAATGAAATATTTGCAGTGGAACTTGTGTAATCCCCTTGCTGCGGATTTGAGATGAAGCCCGGTCTCTCATTAGCTGTGTTTGGACCAGATTGCATTGGGTCCACTGATTCATTTGGGAAATCCCTCTATATATTTGATACACTCTCCCCATGGCTGTGCTCGAGGCTCGGCCTGTTAGAGTGTGGATGATGACAGAGCTGATTCAGACTTAATAAATAATAGAGTGTTACTGGAGATATCACCTGATGAATATTGCATTCCCATTCCTGTCACCAGCCTGTCTGTCTGTCTGTTTGTCCAAGACACTACCTGGCCTAATGCCAGCTTTTTTTTTTTATGGTGTCTAGTGGAAATATCCAGTTCAGCTACATGTCGACAGCTGGCGGGGTTGGAGGCACTCTGCATTCAAAAACACCCACAGTGTCAGGCAGCAAAATGCAAGACAATTACTTCTCGTCTGCAACACTGAAACTTGTTCCAAAAAATTGTAACGTCCCGCCCATCTGACATGCACCACGGGTGGATGCCGTGCCAGCTGGAGAGATGAAGAAGGGAGGAGTGGGGGGGGGCAGTTTGAAAGACGAAGAATAAATTATCACCTGCAACAGATTATTTCTGGGTAAGGTGTTTGAGAGTGTGTCACTGTGCTTTGAGGAGCATGTCTGGGCTTGCACCTTTATATTTCTCTTTGACTTACAATCAGGATGTCTTCATAAGCGTAATATTTCTTGTTATGTTGTTTAAGCTAATCATGGATATAAGTCATTATCAATGCACAAAAGAAAAGCAGGTTCACTGATGCATATATCACCTGCTGATAGCTGCTTCAACTGAGCAAAAGTGGAAAATGACCAGCAAATATTGTACTGCAATATGCAGAGCCAAAATAAAACATTAGTTTTAGTAAAACATTTGTGGTTTGAAAAAAGGGAATTATTGTGTGTTTGTTTCACTTCACATCGACTGTGACATGTCACCATCTGTCAAATGCTTTTTCGGGATAACAGGATGTTTTTGGCAACATACAGTGAGAAGACATGTCATGAGGTGATAGATCCTCTAATGTTGCCAAAGCAGAACAGACATCAGTAATAACCAGTAGAAAAAGCTCAAGTTCATCCATGCTCCTGCTGCTATTTACTTTAACAGAACAAAATCAGCCGGCGGCAACAAACCGATGAATCCAATAAATATTTTGACAAAAGCAGGGTCATGCAAAATTCAAAAGTCCTGGAATATAAAGCACTAAAATGAGATAACAGTATCAGTTGAAAACAATCCAAAACTAGTGGGTGATTTTGTGTTTTTGTCACATTATGCTGAATATGGCATGTCACCATCTGTCATGAGTAAAAGAAAAAAAAAAAAAACACATCACAGCAGTTTCAACCCTGCCGCATCGTGTTATGGTATCAGAGGAGACAACAGATTTAGCTCATAAAACAATCAAACAGACTTGGTAATAACTCACTTTTTAACACTTAGGCAACAAATACAACAAAAATGTTTTTAAAAGCATATTTTAACAAGAAAACCCTCCTAATTACTTCACCATCACATTGAAAAGCAGTAATGGAAAGGGGGGACAAAAAAAAAGATAAAGGCAATTCCTCTCATTTCATGAATCTGTCCAGTTTCATGCTTTTCAGCATTACAGTATGACTGCAAGTGACTGAAATATCTAATGTGTGATGTCATAACAGTAACAGTGAACTGATGCAACATTAAGCACAGTTACAGTCATCATTTTGCCTTTTAAGAATATAGGATTACTGCAGTGTAAAAACAAATTTAAGTCACATGTTACGTATGTTGTGAAAAATGCGCCACGTCAATCATAAAATCCTGTAATTTAGGAAAGCTTAGATACACAGATGTTCTGTTGTCACTTATATTCAGAGCCCATCTCTCTTCCATAACATGTGGGCGCCAATCAAGTCTGTGTATGTGTGTTCGTGTGTGTGTTTTTGATTGTGCCAGCATGTGTCGACACCAGCCGGTGTGTGTGTGTGTGTGTTTGAATGGGTTTGAAAGCCTTTGAAAAGATATAGGCAGAGAGAGGAAAGAGTGAGGATCCTAATCAGCCAATCAGGAAGCAGATTATCAGGCTGGGTAGGCTGTTGGGGGTGAGGTAGAGCTGTTACTACAGAGGAGCGTTTTTTTTTCCCTTTTTTTTTTGGTTGGCAACACAGCAACCAATCACAATCCCTAAACAGACCAAAACAACTTTATACACCAATGACCCTGTCTGGGTGTGTGTTTGTGTGTGTGGGGGGTGTATGGGTGTGGAAACAGGGTGAAAAATAAGACCAGGCAAAAACTGCCAGCTCCAGGGATTTTTGGCAGCTGCCCAAATTGTGTGTGTGTGCGTGTGTGCGTGTGTGCATGTGTGTGTTGCAGACAGTCTCTGAAGGAGATGGGCAGAGAGTGCACAAACTTCTCTTTTAATTTGACATGGTTCACCGTTTTGGCATGCGCTAGCTGCCTCTCCAAGAGTGTGTGTATTTCAGATTGTGTATGTGGATACGCGCATTTGGTCTTTGGTTGTGTGTGTATCTTTGTGTGTGTGTGCGTGTGTGTTTGAGTGACAGCTCTGACCTTTTCAATATGCCTGTTAAACCTGAGCTCTTGTCCCAGTGCAGACGTGCTTGTGTCAACTCCTGCACTCCTACATGAAGGTCAAACTCTCTCCTGTTGGAGTATTGGCACACACACACACACGCACACACACACACACACACACACGCACACACACACACACACACACATGCATAGTGTTTCTTGTCATGTTGTCTTCTTCTCTATAAATAATATGCACTCTGCCCCCACTAGCATGTCCAGGCAATTACCACATCATACTGATGCATGTAGTCTGCTCCCCACCAGGCAATAATTGTAGATTTAGTCATTCCCGCTCTCCCCCCCCCTTCCATCCTTCCTTTTTCTTCTAGTGGCTGCAGTTGTCTGGTCTTGTTACCGTGGTCACCATCGTGGCTGCTGCCATACTGTACGTTGAATCCCTGGCAGTGTAGCTTTGATTGGTGAGATTACTGCACTCATTAGGGAGGTAAATATATGTTGTCTGATGAATCAAATAAAAGTCTTCTAAGTCCCTGTGCCTGACAAGACTAAATGTGATCATTTATTTACATGAATGATGTAGTCTGAGTGATGTCACAGCTAGCAAGCAGCCATTGGTAAGTTATTACTCAGATTTAAGTAGACTTTAAAGGCATGTTTTTCTTATTGTTAACAAATCCCATGAAAACCAACTAGCACTGTCTGCATGTCCAGTCTGATATATTGTTCAGATTCACTGGTGTCCAAAAACACACTTGCTGCTCTGGTAAGTGTGTATTAATGCACAGTCACCAAACATGCTCCTGATTGAGTTGTGTCCAGCTGTTGTAGGACGCTTGTCAGGTTTTAATAATACATTTGTCACTCATTGAGTACCAGTGACATATTTCTACGTCATTTAAAATCCAACACTTGGGTGCCATTGATGTACAGTATAAATATGTCAAAGTGGTTTTTCATCCACAAGTCGCCGATCCTGGTCTCCCTTCAGCCTGTGAGTAATGTTGGGGCTTCTGGGAGATGTAGTCAGAGCATAGAGGCATACCCTACAGAGATCAAAGCAGGAAGTGGAGACAATTGCAATTAGAGAGCAAAATGGAGGAAAAAGTGGCGTTTTTTTTTGTGAAAGTGGCCTCTACCTGTGATAGAACAAAAATGGAACAAGGTAAAAACAAACATTTTTTTGTTTTCATGATGAAATAAAGAGTGTCTTCTTTCATTTGAGCTATTCAGTGTTTTCAGAGACAGTACAAAATATTCTGTGGGTCTTAAAATATGACTGAAAATGGGCAAAAACGCTGTCACAAGGCACTTTCTGTTTTAAAAAAACAACTGGCACTCAATGAGTTAAAGAAATAATTTGATATTTTTTGGAAATATACTTTTTGCTTCCTTGTTGAACGTTAGATGATGAGATCGATATAATGTATGTCCAGGTGATAAATATCAAGTTATCACCAGCAGTACGTTTAAAAAGTAATCTGCCCACCAGCACCACTTAAATTCTCTAACTGACAAGTTAAATGCTGTTGTATGGGCAGTATATGCTGGATTATTTCTTTGCCAGGCACAGTGACCCTCTAGAGCATCCATTGGTCGCCTGGCAACATCTTGGTGGCAGCAAGACTCCAGGTTCGAGCCTGGGTGTCACAGACAGGATAGGAAGGTCATTCAGTGTTAGAAAAAAAACACTAAAGCTCTATTGAGCTTGTAGACTGTAGAAACAGAAAGTTTAATACAAGAAAACAGATGCAAGGTGAAAAGTTTACAAAGCTGTATATAAAAAAATATATAGCTTGGGTGCTGCTCTGTGAAGCAGCTCCACAGACCAGAGTGATGGATGAATTATAGAATGAATGTGTGTGTGTGCAGCCATTTTTCCTTGAGTGTTTTTTGTTTGCACCCCAGCGAGCATGCCTGTGAATGAATGTGTACTATTTCAGATTCACCTCATACTGTATGAACACAGCAGTGTGTGTGTGCAGCCATGTTTATATGCATGTGCTTACACGTACTTGTTTACATCCATTTCTGCCTATAGTTATATGCGCCTGTTCAGCTTTGTATTAGTGTGTGTCTGTGTGTGTACGAACGATCATCACACAGGGGAGATGCTCACAGTCCATTTGTCTGCGAGCACACTGACCATTAGCTGGCCACCATACATAATGTATAGCAGTGACCTTTCTGCACACTGCACCCTTAGGCCTATAAGCCATTGTTTGGTGTTGTATTGATTTTTACCCCCCTCATAGATGGAAACGGTGATTTGAGGAGAGAGAGACTGAGTGCCGCTGTGTCTGGTGAAAGGAGAGGGGAGGGCAGAAGCAATGGAGTGTAAAGAATTGAAAAGGCTCGTCATGGAGAAGGACACAGACAGCGGCACATACCTGTAACCCTCTGACTGCTTGGAGGTCGGCGCCTCTATGAAAGACAGGGTCACGTTTAATAGTGTTGAATGTTTTTGGACCATGCAAGTGCCACCTACACACAGCCCATTAGATAGAGTGGTGAGCATGAGGCTGCATGGTAAACAATTTAAGTCCCTGAAAGATTTTCAATGTACATCAGACTTGACTTGGACAAATAGCACACGGTGGGGGAGAGAGCGCCAGGGTTTCCATCTGCACACATTCCCTATAATCTGCCACAGTATTCTTGATATCTCTCCTGTTCCAGCTGACAACTAAAGTGGAGATACACCGAGGAGGAAAATGGGCTAAGAAAAATGTCTCGATGTCCTACAGTGATGGATCTTTTGGCAGTCTGGTAGAGGAGGGATTTTAATTCACCACTTAGTTGTCACCCAGAAGGCCAGTTCTTCAGAGCCAGGCCAGATCTGTCAGAGGACCCAAGCTGTGATCAGGACTGTTGCTCTGACAGTCGCCTACAATGCTCAGATAACGCTGATTTGTGATTTAACAGAAGGACAACATGATAATCTCACTGGACATGATACATAAGACAAGACCTGGATGAACAGCTTTGCTGAATGCGTTCTATAGTCTTCTTTAATGAGGCTACCTGTATTTTCAAAATCTTAAAGGAGCACGCCACCGTATTTCCGTACTGAACTATATTCTTCCCTGATCTTAGACGAGTTTATACACACCTCTCTTGTCTTTGTGCGTGCACTCAATCGCTCTGGCACGTGGCGCTATGTTGTTAGCATTTAGCATAGCCCAGTACTTGGTGAAGTTAGAAGTGACCAAGCACTTCCACATTTCCCTATTTAAATAAGGTCAGGTGAGTAGTATATGACCCAAGTATGGTTGCACAAAATAAAACGTGGCGATTTTCTAAGCGGATAAAAAGGAGAACTATAATGTATGGTGGAATTACACTTGGGAGCACTTAGACATCGACGCAAGAATATCATTACGATCTCACCCTTTGCCCAGTCAGTAGTGGTGATATTACTAGAAATACGGTGGCGTGTTCCTTGAAGGATCAACACCAAACTTGCCCTCAAGCATTTCATGTATAAAGATGACTATATTGGCAAACAAGTCCAATAGACACAGGAATTTTAGAGTTCATTTAAAGTCATAATTCTGGCCACTTGGCGAGTCCAGTATTCACTCCCCTTATTGTTTTTAGTCTCTTGTGAGGGAAACTGTTTCATTGCTAAATGCTCACTAGTTTTACACGCTAGTTGCTAATTGCAGTTTTGTGCTGCTGACAGGTCGTGTAACAACTTTTGATTTTATTATCTTGTGTTCTGGAAACAGTTACCTGTTGGAGCCCAGAGAAAGTGAACCAAAACAGTAAAGGTGTGACCTGTAAAAACCAATACAAGGAGCTGAAAGATGCTAAAATGTGTGAGTGATAATTGTCTGTGGATTTGTGAGAACAAGCAACCTCTTTACCACTGCACAAGTGTATATGTCCATTATTAATAGAACATATTTATAGGTGCAACTTTAGGTAGTGATTATTAAACTTTCTTTGTAACCTGAAAACTTTGTTTTGATGCCTTCTAGCTGTTGGATGTATTAAAAACCCAAAACTGGTAGCACATTAGCCATATAACAGCCTTTACTTCTGTATCTTCTCTGTGTAGTGTTTGTTCCTCCTGTAATCCCTTACCAAATGACCACAATACTGCTGGTCAAACTGTCAAAAACATAAACATAATCCCTTACAGGTATTTATTATTGTGTGCAATAGTTTTGATTCATTTGTACTAAGCATAATGGCTAGTAAAGCCATTTTGTTGTGGGAGAGAACTGTGAAGCTGTAATACCGACACTAATGCAGCGCTGATCACTCGGTTAACAGAGAGAAAGAGAGGGGGAGCGAGAGTGCGTTGAGGGTAGAAAATAAGTGGCGCCCCGCAGAGCTTTCTAATTCCTCCAGGAGATTGACACCTGAATGTGCTTTCATGCAGCAAACCGCTGGGTGGCAACACCCCGCCAACCCCTCCACCACCCCCACCCACCACCAGCTTTTTTCCTTTTTTCCTCTCCATCCATTTTCCACTCGTTTCTTCTCTTGACTCTCACTTGTGACAATACATGCAATATCTTCACGTGATGTTTACTCTAATTTTGTCTGAAAAATGTTTGGGGAACAGCATTTTCACACATTGGGTGCATCACAAGTAGATTTCAAGCCCATTAAAAGTACAGAGGAACTTGCAGGGTGCGTCGGAAAATCACATTTGAATTAATGGCATGTCGTTAATTATTCAGTTCACACCATAGAGTATCTAGTCCTCTAATTTTTTTGCATTATGTTTATTAAATCGTTATGCAATTATGATAATTGGAAAATATATAATTGGAAATCACAGTGTGGCTATCATGCACTGTTGATACATTATTAGAAGAGACTCTAACTTTTCATTATTTTCAAAAGAGGTAACTCCGTAGTTCATTCAAGATTTTGTTTTAGTTTATTTTGCGTCCCTCTGTTGTCAGATTGTTTTACTTCCTTGAAGATGATGAGCACTTTTCTCACAGTCTGAGTTAGAATCTGAGTTTTGTTGGCCTCTCTAATGTTACACATGGTGATAAATACATAAATAATAGGCTATTGAGAGAGAGAGACAGAGGGAGACTCACAGCAGCTTACTATTTGCAGCAACTATATTAAGTTTATAACAACCAGAAACTGCCCAAGATGTCTGTAAAATACATTTCTTTCTCATCCCTTGTGGAATGCGCTCCACTATCTGGGCAAATAGCTGATGATCGGATCAGTGAGCACGGCTCAGTGATGCACCTTTCATCATATAATGGGCTTAAATTTAAGATGTGGCGATGGTATATGCTGCTCTCAATGAACTAACTAGAAGAGTTCTTTAACTTTCTTTAGAATTTGAACAACTACTTTGAAACAAGGCTACTTAACTGTGACATACATCCGACAAGTGCACATGTTTTCTCAGGTTGTCGAAAGAAGTTTCGTGTTTCTTTGTAGAAAAAAAACAAACCCAGGCTCATAGACCCAGTCTGTGTTGTTGTTGGCATGGTAGGTCATCTATACTACTACTTTCTATTCAATATGTTACAAAGATAACATGAAAACACTGTAATGTGCTCCATGGTGCCATTCACAAGAGAATACGGTAAAAAAAGTTTTTTGTAGTGTATTTATCTTCGTTAACACACACTGCGACTGGCTCCCACCTTTCTATCAAACAGTCTACCTGTTATCTTGTCTTTGTTGTTTCATCATATATGTGTATATATATGATGATTTTTTTTATATCATTCCAGCTGCATCCTTCTGCTTTCCTGTTTGTTCTCATTCATCTTGCGTCTCCATTGAATGTGGACGAGTGGGGGGAGGGTGGGAGGGAGGTTCTGGGTACAGAAGAGCTTCACAGCGGGCCTCCGTTCCATTTATCAACATCAGGATTTCACAGCGCGCCGCCTTAAAAGCTAACTCAGAAACCTCTCCACTCCCCCTGCGAACAAAAGCAGAAAGAACCCAACTTAAATGCGAGACCCTGCCTTTCCTTTTCACGCTGAGTTCACCTTTTCACCAATAGGTACTTTTCGGCATGCGACTACATGAGGTTATTTTCCTTTCAAAGAGATGGCAGATAAAATAAGGCGAGAGGAACATTTACCGAGCCTCTGTTCGTGGCCTTGGTGCTTTGCTATTTGCGTAAAAGGCTTTTTTAGAAAACATTTATTAATTGTATTCACTCCATTTCCTTTCTCCCATTTTGTTTTTGTCTCTATCTTGGCCCTGGCTTTTGTAGTGTGCAGTGGTGTTTCGCCGTGACAAGCCAAATCAAGGCTAGAATGCTGAACACCTCTGTATGACATCTATTCAGCCGCCTCTTAGAAGCCTTTTACGCGTGATATTCTTCAGCTTTGTGAAGAGTCGGCAGATAGAAAGGGTTTCCATTGACTTTTCTTCATACATACCAGTGTGTGTGTGTGTGTGCATGTGTGTGTGCATGTTGTCATTACAGGTCCTTTCCACATTTAGCCCTCCATATGGCTTATGTAGATAGCTTTCTTTGGGTCATGTCTTGGCTCGGCTTTAATTACTGGATTTGCTGCTAATAGATGGAGCTAATTAACAGGGATTGGGGCTCCTGCACATTTGCCGCTGTTCCTATCTGTTTGTGTGGGTGTGCACGCTCATACGTGTGTGAGCTGACATGCTTCTGTCTACCCAACGACGGAGACAACGGATGCTGTCACCTTGGTAACCATGTAAAATGGATTCCAGGGGTGGAATCAGCCCGAGCCAATTAGACATAGACATGCTATGGAGATGGCAGGGCGTGCACAGATACACACTCAGAGTCTGTGTCGCTCAGCCTTTCTCTCTCTAACCCTTACACACACACACACAGGCAGACAGACAGCGTCTTGCCCGAGGCAGTGTGGATATGACCATCATAATCACATCATCCCCCCCGATAACAATAACTCTGCTCAGGGATGCAAATAATCTGTGTCCACATATCTTATTATTGCAATCAATAATAACGAACCACCTCAATACACACACTCACACAAATAACACCCCTGTCTCCCTAATGAGAAAGTATAGCCTATTACCATGCTCTCTGTGTGTGTGTGTGTGTGTGTGTGTTTGTTTCAGCAGCTGTGTCCCGCCTCTTTAAAAAGCGAGGAGATCAAAACGGAGCAAAGGGCTCACAGGGCGTAAAAACTAATTTACTTAAAAAAAAAAAAAAGAAGTAATTCTGCTGGCTGAGTTTCTGCCCCCCTCCATCAAGTAGCCCCACTCTTTATCAAAAGCACAGTGATTGAGAAACAGGCCAAATGTGCAGGGAAGGAATGAACACATGCTCGGTTTTGATCGGCCACGCGTGGCTTTTCCCAACAGTGAACCAGTGACCCATATGCATTGTCGTTACTCTCAGCCCGTCCTGATGAAATGGGCATGATATTACTGCTGACTTTGTGATAACAGTGTTACTTATGTCAAACACACACATCCGCCCCCTCAGTGGTTGTGGACGAGAGGGTTGGTTGACATGTCGATAAGTGACTGTAAGTGTGTTTGTGAGGTGTGAGTGTGTGTGTGTGCTGATAAGTGTTGATAAGTGAGAGTGTGTGTGTGTGTGTGTGATTGCTGATTTGTGGCAGGGTGTCTATTGTTAATGAAGTCCTTTGTGTCCCTCTGATTGGCTCATCAATCAAACAGCAGTTCGCATATTACCCATAACCCCTCTCTGCTCCCTCCAGGTGGCGGATTACAATGTGACACATACACATGTGTACACACGCAGACACAAACACGTGATGGGAGGACCAAATCTGGTTATAATTGGGCGCACAGACATATCTATAAAAACACAAAAACACTCATAAACTAACATATAAGCATCTGTACACCCAGGCATGTGCCAAAAGGCAAACTTGCTCATGTTGTCTCTCTCTCACAAACACACACACACACACACACACACACACACACACACACACACACACACACACACACACACACATTTCTGCATTTACACTGTACATAAACACCCTCCAGCCTTGCTAAAAGCTTTACGTCAGTAGTTTCCCCCAATGTCGCTGTCATCTCAATATCCATCCACAGAACGAGGGAGACAATGAGACAGTGAATGCATCATCTGCATTAATTTCTGCTTGATTCAAAGTGTCGTGGCTAAAGAGGGCAAAAGGAGGGGTGGCGGGGGGGAAAGGGAGGAGGAGAGGTGGATAGACAGGAGAAATTGAAGAGGTGGGGGGGTGAGGAAGAGGAGGAGGCCTTGGGGGACACCTCGCTGAGGCTGGCCCTGGGGCTAGAAGTGAAACACACACACACACACACACACACACACTCACACTCACATATCTACTGAGATTAGTAACAGCAGACACACGCAAGGGCACACAATCACATTCACACATATGCACGCTCATGCAGAAAAGCCACAGACATAACGAGGTAAACGTCCCAAACAATGGTTGTGAAATCAAATGAGGATACAACATAGACACAACGGCAGTATAGAATGCACATGTAGTCATGTACAGATTGGACTGGATGTAATATTACAGGCCTGGAGGCAGGAAAAAAAAAGGCAAGACAGAATTAGAAGCACGTTCGCATCAGATGTACTTCAAGACCATCAAATCAGTGAGGATTTGACTCACAAAAGTGGTGACATAAATAACCATAGACGTGGTAAACTAACTGAACACATTAACTCAAGTACTTAGACATGTGCTTGATTATTTTCTCATGTTCCACTACATTGGTCCATATCAATACTGTGTTTTTTAAAATAAAAATAGAAGAAAACAGGATGCAATTGTCTTTACATTGCACAAAGTGCAAGTCCGGACGGTGCAAATACATGTATCAAGTAATGAAAATAAATTATTTATTATGAAAAGAACAATATGTGCTGTGAGCTATAAAAACAGTGAGATACTGCACTACTTTTTGTATTGCAACCAGCTTTTTTTTCATAATGTCAGACACTTATAGTAACAATCTGGAAAAACAAGCACTTTTTAGTGGATGTTAATGATGATATCAGCATGTTCCAAGAGTGCTGTATTTGAGAAGTCGCTGTTTACAGCACTCTGGCTCAATAATAAACATTTCAACTTTATTTCTATAGTATGAACCTTTAAAAACGGGTTACAGATGGCTGAAGCAAATGGGTAATTAGTTTATCAAACCAAAATATTGTCTAAATAAAAAAATAATACCAATAAATCACTCAAAGCTAATTCTAAATAGCTCCTATAATACTAATACTCTAACTGACCATTTCCATAAGAAATACTCACTTTTGACCATTTTGTTGACAATACTTAAATACTCAAGTAACATTTCAAACATTTACTTCCAATGGAGTGGAAAAGTTACTTAACATCTGAGTACTTCCCCCACTGCATATATACAAGAACAAATATCCATCCATTTATTCAGTGTTCTGGCTATCAGTAGATAGGAAAGGAAGGAGAAAGAGGGTGAAATATGTCGTTGTATTTGATGTCACACCGCAGTGAAATTGAAAGTTTTACAGGTCTGGAGGGACAGAAAGGATTATTCCAAGATTTGAAAGTGTTATTGGTTTGAATTTTCAAGTACATCCAGTGATGTAACAACTACACAAAAAGCATCATGTCTTCCAAGCATTAAAGTAAAGTAATAGAGTTTCATGGTACAAACACGGAGGAAAATTAGATTTTTGGCATGAAATGTTCCGTATTAGGATCCAAAAAAATAAAATGCAAGGTGCAAAATTCATTTTCACTTCATTTTCTCTTCGACCCATCTACTGCAGGAAGCAGACAGGCATCTCCTTCCGTCTACCCTCCTCCTGTCCTCCCCTCTCGTCCAACCTCTTGTTCCATCCACATCTCCACTTTTTCGGCTCAACAGCCTGTCAGCTCTGGGACACAGTTATGACTCATCTGTCTGTCACATTGAAGATGCCAGACAAACAGACACCCAGAGAGTCCGTCTTTATCTGTGGAGAGTGAATCACAACTTGGTGCTGGACGCCTTGTCCCAAATCAGGCAATCTGTGCTGTCTGGTAGCAGTTGGCAGTCTGCTTCATTACAGATACTTTATTATCAAGCTGATCAATATGATGCTGATTGGCAGTGGGAAGCACTTTTCCTTGAAGTCATTATAGCAGTTCGATCGGTTTATATTCAATGATTGTTCTTATTTTTATTACAGTTTTTGGTGCAAGAGTGCAGTTTGTTTCAATGATGATGAACACTGTTTGATCTGGCAGATCATTTGTAATATTAATCAGAGGTTTGTGGTAGGACTATCCAGCAGAGGGCTGCAACCCCTTTTTGCACTAATGCACAGATATGTTAAACCTTTCTGTCATGTACACTATAGCAGCAGCAGTATCATTAAAGTTTATAATTCTTTCCACAAAAGTGAGCTAAATTCACATTTTAGCTCTTTGAGGACTTTATTTAAGAATTTATTTGTTGTCAATTCCAGTTTGCATGATTTCAAGCTCTTATTACATACAGGATGTGGAACAAATGGCCAATTCTTATGCACATTAAAACTGATAGAAATGGTATTTTTCAGTCACAGCACAGGGCTCGTACTCTTTAAATGAGGCAACTGCTAGTCTTGACATTGGCCTTAGCCCTCAGCAGTTCAGGTTGAAGTATTATACATAATCCACCTTTTCTGCTCCTGGGGATGCAAGTCATGAGTGTGGTTTTATGTGACGTTTCTGGAAAAAACTCATCTCCCATGATCCTTTGCCAAAGCGGTACGGTGACTAACGACAGCTGTTGGGGTGTCAGTGTTAAACCCGGACTTTTGAAGCAGTGTTGTGAAAATAAGAAGTGTGTGGATCTGTGCCTGAGTGTGTGTGTGTGTGTGAGAGAGAGATGGCCTACGGCGTGCACTGTGAGGTTTTCCAGCCCACGCTGAGCTGACTCTGGTTGGACCGGCGTGGCTCAGTGTGACCTGCCAAAACACACAGCAGCCACACCAGCAGTGACCTCTGTATGGTCGGGGATGGAGGGATGGAGGGATTAGTGATGGAGAACACAGGGAGGGGTGGAAAGTGAGGTATAAAAGAAGAGAAAGGGGGTGGAGGAGTGAGGGGCAGAAGAAATCCATCATGGTCACAAAATGTACCCACACATTCAGCTGTGACGTACGTGTGTGTATGTGTGTGTGTGTGTGTGTGTTCAGTAATGACAGAGTGACTGATGTAGTTCTGGTCTCAATAGGTATATACCCTGTACTTAAGAACCCATTTAAGCTTGTAAAACCAGTCACCCATAAAACTTGGGGCTCTGAATATGTGTGTGTGTGCGTATAGTGTCACTATTTGTCCTCTGATTGCGTGCACAGGTCTTTGCTCATTAACTTTGATTGCAAGGGCGAGTGGCGGGCGTTTGACGAGCAAAAACAACAGGTTGGCTGTGTCGTGAACTTTGCAATTCATGGGAGGTGAGCGAGGTTAAAGAGAGAAAGAGAGTGGAATACAGAGAGGAGACGGAAAAGAGACTAAAAGAGGGGAGGAGGCGGTAAATAAGCGCCTTTCAGCAGATGAGCGGAGACTCTGACAGCTCTGAGAGTCCGACAGCAAAATGGCTCACTTAAGACAGAAGAGGTGATGGAGGAAGAATAGCAGGGGAGGGAAAACACAACGTTTGAAGTCAGCTGTGTAACTGTTTCTATCACCAACCACAATGACTCTCATTGTGCTCATTAACATGTTTTTGTTAAAGAGGTGATAGCCACATTATCATTTTCCATTGTTTGAATTTGAAGATTGAAAATCTACTTTTGAAACAGAGCTCAGTCTAACCACAGATGGTTCTGTGTGTTGGATGTTACCTGGCTGCCAACCGTTTTCCAAACACGTTTTTGGATGGAATTGACACAATATGTAGCGACTCAGTGGGACCAGAGGCAGAGTGGACTGGTCATACTGGGACAAAGTGGACTGGTCATACTGGGACAGAGGAGACTGCTCATACTGGGACAGAGTGGACTGTTCATACTGAGTGGACTGGTCATACTGGGACAGAGCGGACTGGTCATAATGGGAGAGAGGAGACTGCTCATACTGGGACAGAGTGGACTGTTCATACTGAGTGGACTGGTTATATTGGGACAGAGTGGACTGGTCATACTGGGACAGAGTGGGACAGAGTGGAATGGTCATACTGGGGCAGAGTGGACTGGTCATACTGGGACAGAGTGGGACAGAGTGGACTGTTCATACTGAGTGTACTGGTCATATTGGGACAGAGCGGACTGGTCATACTGGGACAGAGTGGGACAGAGTGGAATGGTCATACTGGGACAGAGTGGGACAGAGTGGAATGGTCATACTGGGGCAGAGTGGAATGGTCATACTGGGACAGAGTGGAATGGTCATACTGGGGCAGAGTGGACATACTGGGGCAGAGTGAAATGGTCAGACTGGGACAGAGTGGAATGGTCATACTGGGGCAGAGTGGAACGGTCATACTGGGACAGAGTGGGACAGGGTGGAATGGTCATACTGAGTGGACTGGTCATACTGGGACAGAGTGGAATGGTCATACTGGGGCAGAGTGGAATGGTCATACTGGGACAGAGTGGACTGGTCATACTGGGACAGAGTGGAATGGTCATACTGGGGCAGAGTGGAATGGTCATACTGGGGCAGAGTGGACTGGTCATACTGGGGCAGAGTGGAATGGTCATACTGGGGCAGAGTGGAATGGTCATACTGGGGCAGAGTGGAATGGTAGAGACAGAGATGTTGAACCAGGAGCAGATTGTGGAGAACTTCATGGTGCCTTTCAGACAATTGAGCACAACAACACACTTTAGGTTAGAGTACTTGTTTTGTTTGTTGTTGAGTGTTTTTCATCCAGAACCACTTCCTGGTGGGGAAAATCAGTCAATACTATCCTTTTAAATCTAGATAAGTTGATTTATTTAACTGCTGTTAAATTGAAAAGTAACTAAAGTCTCTCCACAGTCATTATTTAACTATGCCATCAAGGTGTTCAGCAGTTATCATATATTTATCTGAGAAGACGCCTACATGCCTTTTCAAAAGCTCATTGACATCTCTGCAAGTGGTGGCATTTTGCCTTCACTTGATAGCTGACTGTTGAGAGTGTCAAGAAACATAGGGAGTGTGACAGAGAGTAGGATAATGTGACAAAAGTGCACTCAGTCACTTTCTCTGAATAGATTATCAAAGTTTTCTGCTAAATGGAGTACATTTTGGAGTACAGTCTTATCTGTTTGATGCTATTGAGACATCTTGATATGAATGTTCCTTTCATTATTAACACTTTATCTTCTTTTGTGACTTATGGCGTGTAGCATCAAGGCTACAGGACCTCACATATGTCCTTTTCACATCATTGCAAGTCACTTTAACAGACATTGACATCAGAGCTGGGAGTCAAAGCTAGTTGCTTTGTGCAATTTTCCAATGTACCCCTGCCGTTTGACAGCGATGCAGAGCCTGTTCTAGCATTGTGATAAAGAGACTCGGGTTGTGGCAATCACTATGTCCTCAGCCAGACTTATAACCTTTTATTCCTCACCTGACAGACAAAAGAGGACTGTGACTGTGTGTGTATTGCAGAGATCTATTCATGCACACTTTAGTCTCACCCTTCCAGCCACATCCATAACTTTTTATTTCCAGCAGTCTGCACTTCTCCTCATTGGTATAATTTACTGCTGTTTTATGCAGCGTGTCCCGCAGGTCGTCCAAAGTTTAACACCTCTGTTAGATTTTAATGCCTCTCTGACTGGAGCTGTGTGAACCTTTACTTGTGCCAGACTGCTGGTCGAGCTCAGGGAGCTCTCTTTATTTTCCTCTGGATGTGTCCAACAGCCTGTTTTCCTTTTGAATTACATTATATGAAGCAACACATTAAACATAATTTAACAGTGTGTTTATTTTTCACTTTCTTGGTAATCATGAGTGGACATTTTGTGTATTTCTTTAATTTTCACCTTAACACATAACACTGAGAACTTTCTAAATAATATTGCCAGTTTTTCATGATTGAATTAGACAGACTGAATGGAAACAAAGCTCCTGCTATTTACTCTTGCTTAATATAAAGACATTTTATGATAACAAGTCTATCATGCAGTCAGTTGGAATAGAAAGAAAGAAAAGAAGAAATGTGTTGTAATGTGTATGATTCCCACTGTTTTTTTCATGGTGCATATCTGCATATCATCAGATTGGAGAACAAAGAATAATGAGGACTTTTTCTTAGAAGTCCATTTCATTGGTAGATGATGTTTTCTGACAAACAAGCAAAAGCATTAGATCATAGAAGTTCACTGTATTAAAGGGTCACTTTGGTCTTTTTCAACCTGTACCCTATTTTTCCTTGTTTTTTTTTTCTTTGTTTTGGTCTGTTTTATATGTAAAAGTGACAACATTTTCCTGATTGGTCCAGTATTGAGGAAGAGCACTTCTCACTGAGACTCTTAAGTGGTGCCTTCTAGTTGCACATGATTGTCGGAATTTTCAAGCTCCAAGTTCCCCATTATTCTCACCAACCTGACAGAATTCATCCTATCTGCTACTGACAAATCAGTCAGTTAGTTGTACGTCTATAAGGCTGGAAGTGCTGGGAGCACTAAACTTTGAGGTTATGTTGATCTGAGCCTCAAGTTCTGACTTCCAGTGAACACACCATAAGGTCAACTCTCTCTCCCCAGGGTCCTAAAGAGAAAATACATAGTTACTTTTAACAAGCACAACACTGTCAAACACTAATCTTAGAGAGAAACCATTATGACTCCACATCTGGCCTGATTTGAGCTCTGTGTAGAAGCATGATGTTTACACTTCCCTGTTCCTTCTTTCTTATTATCTCCCCCTCAATTACACCTGAATAACTGGAAAAGTGTGTCACCACAACAAAAGAGAACATGTGTGTCGCCCTGCATTGTGTTGCATACAAAAGCTCTAAAAGGAGGTTTATTTATTGCCCATAGCTGAGAGCTGCATGTGCCAGCTTTGCTCTCTGCTGTATGCAGCAGCTGCCTGCCTGCACATGTCAGTCAGACTTGACATAACTTTACTCTGTTCTGCCTTTCATTCGTTCACTCTATGCCTCTCCTTGCCACCCCAAGGCAGAGCAAGGCGATGAGGGCTTCCAGTGAAAGCAATGATCAAAAGTAGCACTCGGATGCCTACAGGTTTCCCTGACATGAGAGAAGATGGTGTGTTGGGAAGAGCGATGGCGGCGTGGAGTTTCGAGGGTGGAGGGAGCAGGAGGAGAGACACACCCACTACTTGTCAAGCCCAAGTAGATATGGGATACCTCAAGATTGGGAGAGATGTGAAGAGGGAGAGATGGTGGCGGTGGTGGAGGTGGAGGGTTGGCTGCAGGAGAGGATGAAAGGTTTGAGGCATGAAAGGAAGGCAGACATGGGGTGAAAAGAGGCGGAAAGGAGAAGTGAAGGAGAAAAAAGGATGAGAGAGAAAGTTGGGCTGAGCAAAGTGTGACATGGGGGGAAGAGCCAAGTGATCGTCTTGAGTTGAAAAGCCGTCATAGGTGAATAATTGAAGACAGGCTCAGCTGCCTACACTCATACAGTAAAGTCAAAAGCAGGGGTGGGGATGCGTATGTGCAAGGCTGAGGAAAACCGGAGCGGAAAATCTCTCTGTAATGAGGAAATTCTTGACTCAGTATAATAATATTTTCCTAGTTTGGAGAAAATCTCGTTTCTCAACACTCATTCACACCCGCTGCCTCTATTTCACTTTCCTTACAGTGGATCTGATAGCGCCACATAGCAGAGCGGTGTTAACCCAATAACAAGCTGATAACTCATGGCCTCTGTGAAAAGTGGTGGAGTATGACAGTGACACCGTGAGAGTGCAGCTTTCTTTTTCAATATTGTGTTCTGGGTTTTGTCTAGGCCTCATATAAATGATTTTACTCTCTCAAGGGCAATGTTAGGTAAATGATTTACCTCCTTGCTGTGTTAGTTTCCGACGTCTGTGTGTGTGTGTGTGTGTTTATTGTCTGCCAGTGTTTGTCTGTACACGCCTTGTGCTCCTATGTGACATGATTTCTTCCTCACACAGCATGTATAATGCATATCCAAACTTATATGTGACATGTTTGTCTGCCCCCGCCCCCGAAATCCAGGGGTAAGCAGACATTCTAATGCAAAGACGCTGGCCCTCGAATGGCATATTTGGCCGCATATAGGACCAATTTCAGCCAGATTTATGACTTCTGCAGTCGGGTTATTTCACTGAATCCCCCAGACAGGGCACAATTCACAGCTGTTGTGTGTGAAACCTGCCCTGTGTTCAAATCTGAGAGCTGTGGCATTGCAGGCATGCCGGGGGGAGTTGTTAGGAGAAACCCTCTATATTTTCAGCAGCCCACTTCTTATTTAGCCCTTTCTACATTCACTTGCTAAAAAAAAAAAAAAAAAAAAAAAAAAAAGCCCCGGGCACCTTTTATTACACCCTCCCTCAATTACACCATCGTCATAAAACAACACGCATTTAATCACAGCCTCTGCGAACATGATGAAGTAGTTCACCACAAAGAAATGGCAGCTCTTAACAATGGAAAAAATATCTATATATATTCAGAGCGGACAGATATTAGATATGTGTCAATAAAAAAGATATAGGCCTCACCAGTGCCAGCAGAGCCCATGAATTATTACAGAGGAAGAGGATGGCACATTCCATAACTTATCCAACTCCAGAGGAGACAAGTCATGCACTCTCCAGGGAGAGAGCAGCATCAGGTGGTGACAGGGAAGGCGGTTTGGGCTTTAAGGAAACAGTGACAATCCGTGTTGGGAATACAGAGTCTTTGAAAAATCCCTGCAGTGGGAGACTCTCCAGACAAAAAGAGAAGTCTATTGTAGGTGCAGCGGGATTGACACTGACTGGTTTTCCCACTGGGAGGATGGATATGTCACCAACATGACTTTGGCACCATTATGACTTGACATATAGGCAAAAGATAAGAGACACCATGTAATGCTTCCCAAGCAACGGATCACTGCACTTTTATCCCATCTAATCAGAGAGCGTCCATATAGAAATAATCAAAAAATTTCACGTTCTTAGTTTTTCTGATTTGTTGCATTCATGGAGAAAAACAGATCAAACCTTGCACCATCTCCTCTAGATGGCAACAGTAAAAGTAGCTGAATGTTTCTGTTCGGTGTTTTTTCATATGTTGAGAGGTGTGTGCTGCATGTTTGTAGGTCCTGGCACATGAACCATGGACATGCCATACAAGCACAAGCTTTTCAGCAAATGCCTCTTTCAGTGTTCAAGCTCAACAACTGTCTTACTTATATGCAGGATTGTCCTCACTAGAAAAATACCAGCGTGGGTTGTTTGTAAAAATAAGACATCTTGTGGTCAAGCATATGTACTAAACTGGAACAACAACATTGTCAACCTTGCTGTGCAACAAAGATTTAAAATGTTTGTAGGTGTGTACAATTTTATCTTATTACCGCCGCCAAGGAGGTTACGTTTTCACCAGGGTTTATTTGTATGTTTGTTGTTTTTAGGTTTACAAAATAACTCAAAACGTTATGGATGGATTTTGATGAAATGTCAGGATTGGTCAGAAGAGGCATAACTTAAAACTGATACATTTTTGGTGATGATCAGAATCGAATCAAGGTCATCAAGGTCAAATGAAAGGTCACACCATAGTAATGTATGGAAGATTTTGCATATTTCTGAAAAGAACGCTTACAGGATGAGGGAAATAGAAGATGAAACTGTTTTCTTCTTTCTTGAAGGTAACTTGATATTTGCTTTTGAAACATGCATTTTCCTGTTTTGATTCGTGTCTTCCTTTGGGGCTGGAATGATTTCCCACCAGTGGCAGTTATTGACTGTATCAACACAAATCCAGAGTGTCTTTAGGGTGGACTGTCCCATGTTCCTCCCAAACACTTCACTTCTATTGAGAGCGGATAGAATTGTCCTTGAGCGTGATTCATTTTGGATCTTTAGGAATCAATAGTAATCATTCTCAAGACGTGTAATAAGAAGGTGGCCAGAAGATAAAGGGATATAGAGAAAGGCATGTAATTGTGAGAAAATAATGGGATAAAAAACATCACATCAGAGAAGCAAACTCTATTTTTAGTTTAAAGGAGTGATTTACAAGGTGCTGTGGAACTCTGGACAGCATAAACTATTTCAAAGAGGAGAAATATTTCGCTGTAGGAGGAAAAGGAGCAAAAAACAATAACAACAACAACAACAACAACACAGAAGCAAAGATTAGAAGGCACCCAGAGACAGCGATTTTGATTGAGAGAAAGAGAGGGGGGGAAGAGGAGATTTTCAGCCGAGAATTGGAATGATAGAGAGAGGAGGAGTGTGTCCAGGGGGCGAGGAAGATGAGCTGCAATAGGAGCGCAGGTAGCAAGTAAGTGGGCGAGAGCGCTAGAGGAAGACTGGAGGAGAGAGAGAGAGACGGGGGGGGGTTGTGTTGCATTCCTGTTGCATCAGTTCAGAGTAACAAGATTTGGAGATGCAGGCTCAGACATACTAATAGGTTTTGCACTGACGTCCACCCCCCTGCACGCACCCACCCAACATAATAGACAGTTCTGCTCAGCAACCATTCACATTTAGTCCCTTTGTAACCCCCCTCCCCCCCACCCACCCAACACACACAGTCGAGAGTACATGTAATCCCAAAAAGGCAGATAAAAACAGTGACATTGAGCCACAGTGAATTGAACCATCAGCACAGGAAATAAACACAAGGCCACCATAAGAACACTCAATATCTCCCCCCGATCAAATCTAATTTAGACTTCTTCTTTTTGTAAAACCCTGACAGCGCGGCCTTTTGTAGCGCTGTCAAAGCCTCGTAAGAGCGTTGTTGTTCATCCCACAATCTGAGTAGATATTTTGTGTTTTTCATGACGATCCATGAAAAAGAAAGTCTCACACACACACAAATGAGAATTCATTTTAATCTCTGCATTAAAAAGGGAACAGGGATTGTCGAGCATTTTTTGTTTTCAAGTGGTCTTTGGAATGGGTGCACTCGAGCACTTCAATCTCCTTCCCGGCTGTTTTCCCAACAAACAATTGAGGCAGATACACACAGAGATGCTGATATCTGGTCAGATTTGAATGTGGGCTTCTCCACAGGTTTGGGATGTTTGTTTTTAAAGGAAAACTGATCCCAGGACTGTACTTGAGGTCTTAAACTAGCAATCAAAAACAGCGTGTGTTGCCGTCATGTTGCAACATCCTGGGTATTTTTAGTGCTGCCGATTAAAAAGAAAAAAGGCAAATGTTTCTCATCTTCTGGTATAACATATTATGTAAATGCACAAACATACCATCAGAAAAACAGAGACCATTACCACCTCTTCAAAGACATCATAGATTAAGGAGAGATGCTGCCTTTTTCACGCTCTCTCATATAATTACCACGCAACATTCATGCTTTGAACACAAACTGAATGAGTAAGTTAGCAAATCTAAAGAAATGAATGAAAGGTCCTTTTTTACTTTCTCTTACAGCTATAAAACAACAGCAGCTTCAAGTTGAGCTGTTGTTTTTTCTACCTCTTTCTTAATCCTGTACTCCACCAAACTGTTAAATTTCAATTCAGCTTGGGTTTTAACTCCCCCGACATGTGTTTCTCTCAAAGGAATCACTCCCTTTCTTCTATTCTCTCTCTTCTTTTTTAAGCTTGCAAGTTCTTTCAGGTCAAAATGGTACCTCGTGTGTAAAGAAGAGAGACAGTGAATCAATAATCAAAAGCTCACCATCTTTATGCCCAAAGGCGAATGGTTTCTCCCTTCTCAGTCTGTACTGAGGATCATTCATAGTGTATAAGAGGCATTGCTAATGCCTCGCTGGATGAGCAATAAGAGAAGCCCAAACACTTCTTTTTCTTCTTGGTGAGCTTTTTGTTGATCTGTGTTGCCTCAGTGTCTTGTGATGGGAAATCCCAAATAACAAGAAAGGAGATCTCTTAGCTGGTTGACGGAGCATTTGTGTGTTTTGTTAATTTACCTTATAGATAAAGACGAGGGACAGCCCCAGGTGAAACAGGTAGCGCTTCAGATCTCTTTCAAGTGTGATCTGGTAGACAGTGTTATACTGCTTTGCAACGATAAGAGTGTTGAGCGTTTGGAAATGTTCACTTGCGGGTGGATATCATGCACACTTCGACTAAACAAACACACATGGGGAAAATGAGGCCTTGGTTACTAATTGGAGAGTGATTAGCACTAATGGTACATATTGATTGTTGGAGTCTGACGTTATGGCAGAAGGTAACCTGGTTAGTATCATGGCCCTGAGGGAGAGAATTAAGGCCAGCAAAAGTGGTTAAAGACTACCTCAGTTGTTTGGCACATCATGATTTTTTCTGGTATTTAAGCAGGAACAAACTGATCATAAGCAGTGCATTAGCAAATGTTAGCATATCTGGATAAGTAGGCTACACCGAACTATCCAGAATACAGAACTATCCAAGCACATAATACATTAATAGTAGGGACGTAACATGGGATCATACTACTCTCCTTTGATTCTGCAATATTAAAGTGTCAGCTCACATTAACAACCCTGTCCTCTCTTTTATGGGATTTGGGGGAAAACATTCACACTCCAGCTGCAACAGTAAAACTCTTTTTGAGATAGCGCTAAACGTATCCTACAAGCTGTAACTTGTAAGCATTTAAAAGTCAAGTTAAATGTGATACACACTGTTTTGAAATAAGAACATTTAAGCTTAAATATATCCCCTGTCGTGCTTCTTCAAACACTATTATATTTTAATGAAACAACAGTTCTTGCATTTTTTTTAATCATATGAGGAACTAGGACTATACTGTATATATTGCTATCAAATGCATATTTTAATTTTTTCGGTGAGCCAGATCTTTAATATGGAGCTAAAGTTAGCTTAATGATAAATAGATGTCTATGGCTGTTAAAATCTGATAGAAGCAGGGGACAAAATGTGACAATGTGACAGTCTGTCAAAAATAAGAAGTGAATGCATTCATCTGTCTGAAATGACTTTTTATGACTTTTTAAACTGTGCTGTGTGAGAAGCAAGCATAGCAGCATTCGATTTCCACAAATACAACATAACCTGAAAGAAGAAGAAAATTGGCTCTGAAATGTTGATTCTGACAAACTTTCCTCTGCGCCCTTGTTTGGCTCAGACACCTTTCATTTCGTGATCTGAAAGCGCATCAGCTCACAGACGGCTGAGTGAGCTGTGACCTTTCAGAACTTCCAGGTCAGGGGTCACTCATAATCTGCCTATCACCATTCCTGTCATAACCCGTCTGACATTTCACTGCCTCTGACTCCAAATGTCAAGCCATAATCTGGAAGGGTGAGCGCTGCCAGGCCGTGGCTCTGCTGCCTCTCACCGATACATTTCCCCTGTTTACTTCACTGCTTTCTCTCCATTTCAACGTTTTTCTGAGGATTTCATAAACAAGCAGTATGTGTTTATGATATCTAAATCTGTCTGAAGTGAAATTGGAAACTGTCCGCTGGGTTCAAGCGAGTAGCTGAGTGAGTTTCTGAATTTGTGCGGGAGGTCAACAGCGGCTTGCATCTCTGTTTGTATGAGATAGACGGAAGGTAAATGAGTATTGTTGCTGGTGTCCACTCTTATTCAGAGCCAGTGGAAAGATGGAGGGAGATCATTTGGTGCCTGTGTTCCTCCTCGTAATGGGGAAACGGATTGTGAGAGAAAGGAGTGTCGAGCCTCATTTATGCCTTGATTCCTCAATCTCTTTATTTATATTTCCCACACATGGCCAAGGCGGCCTGCCAAATTTGTGCATGTGCGTGTGAGTCTCTTTGATCTCTGGATGCATTGCAAACTGGTAATGCATGCTCATTAAACTTTAATATATACAGTATATATGTAGGTGCAGTAGTGGTCATTGCATTACCAACTAGATTCAGATTTAGAAGAGGTAATTTGGCAGTTTTAGAGGCAATGTGGAACGTGGGCTGATATTTATGGAATTGTACTTTCTGACCTTTTGTATCGGCTGCTGTCCTTCACACTTGGAGATGTGCCAGAGAATATTTTCCAGTTCATATGTACTGTAAGTTCATTTTTACCCTTAACACTTACTTTTCATCAAAACGTTCTACTGAAGAAATAACCCCAATGAATACAGTTGGGAGAGCTAGGGTTCTCTGGAGTCATAAGGACATTTTTTCTGGAAGGTTTTCAAATGTTTTTATGCACTACTTTGAGCTCAGTTGTATAGGTGTGGTGACAACATTCATTAGCCAGAGATGTGGATAAAACAAAGACAACACCTGTGCATGCATTTTCAGACTTGAACTGGACTTGACAGATGATCTGATCACAGGTCTGTCTCTACTGCAGCTCTCAGTGCAGATCAACTAAAAACACACTAAACTCCTCATGGTAAAGGTGTGAGGGGTGTGTGTTTAGAACACTGTTTGACATCTACCAAGCATTTCTCTTAAAGCAAACTGACCCTGTCCGACCCAAAACCAGTCATATCTAAATGCTACTAGGTGTAAATAACAACATAGTACAGTATATGTTGGTGATTTGGGTGGATTCATACAGACATTTTCAATCCCATTATGTTGCTAGGGCAACAGCATTGGTCCAAGTTTACTTCCTGTCAGCCACTGCATTGACAACCATCAAAACAGGAAATACAAATGGCCCCATTTAAAAAGTTTACATTGCCAAGTTTGAAAAGGTCTATAAAAAAATAAGTGTGAACTGTAATCCTCATCATGGATAAAAATGTATGCATCCCCCAAGACAGCCCATTTTCATATAACATGCATCAGATATTGATACCACTTTCCATCACTGTTAATGCCTCTTACTTTGATGTATTACATGAATTTAGGTCATGCTGTTTTATGGCAGCACTTTAAAGGTTGGTGAAATCTATTCCTGCAAATAAAAAAGCGAAGTAAACCCAGTTTTTCTGGGTTTATCCTCCCCTACATGGCGTTCCCATTCTTTCATCAATCAGCCAACACCCACTTCTTGTCATGTACATGTCATGGTTGTTAGTTGGGATTCTGACGTATTCAGATACCTGAAGCGCTGCAAGAGATGTCAGATCTCTCCCACACTCTGCGTAGAAGTGTGTGACGAGACGTTGAGGAACGAGTGCCACCCCATCTTCCTGGCCTAAGGCTAACTCATCTCCCCAGGAAGAGGCTCAGGCGCCTCAGCTGAAGCTGCCGCCAACGTACACGCCTATCCACAGCCATTCAGCCGCTCTACCTATAGATGCCAAACACATGACGCATCCCCGCAATGACCGCCTCGCTTTAGACCCTTTTTTTTCTCCTCTATATATGTTGAAGGTGTGGAGTGAGCACTCAATTGATGTGACATATATAGGTCCTGTGTGTGTGAGAGAGTATGAAATGGTATGGGGCTGGGGTGGCGTTAAATGCGTTTGTGTCAATCACAAAGACACATAGATTACGATCACTTCCCCTCAATTACACCTCATAAAAAGAGAGGAGGAGAGTCACAGAAAAAGAATGGGGAAAGCAGAGGAAAAAGAGGAAAGAAAGGTCTCAATTATAAAAATGGAACTCGTCTCTGAGCTTCAGAGGCGATTCGCATTTCTCCCATTTCATTTTCAGATCGCTCAAGATTACTGTCACATATATCATATGTGATTCCACTCACACGGCTGCTAATGCTCTCTTGGCAGATGTTTTACACAGTAGAAACATGGATATCAGCCTGTATGGCCTACATTTATTACTCTGATCCATAATATGACATTATTGCATCATCTGTCCACCCAACATTTCTCAGGCCCTAAGGCACTCGTAACTGAAGTGACAGCCGGTGACTGTGTGTGTGTGTGTGTGTGTGTGTGTGTGTGTGTGTGTGCGTGTGTGTGGATATACACGCACATATGTGTGTGCAGGCCCTTGTGTACAAGCTGGAAGCATGGCACAGGTTGTGTTTGAATTGATGGCCAATCGTTGTGCGTTTGGATGCCCATATGTTTCAACCCGCAGCTACATCCACCATCTGTCCCAGTATGATGCTAATTTAGCTCTCCTGTCATAATCGACTGTCTCTGTATTCCCCACTGTCTAAAATCGCCTGCTTTGTTGCCGCATTGCTGTAGCACCGTTACACACTTGTTACCAGGCCACTTCCTGGATCCTGTAAGCAGTGCTGGTGGTTAGAAGTAACAGCCCGAGGGTGGCGTGTGTGCTGTGGAGGGAAGGTATAGCGAACGGGCTCAGCAGCTCTGTGGCTCGTCTCAAGCATAGCCTGGGGAAGCATGTCAGGATATTCTCTGGATAATCACTCAAAGCCGGGCTGTTTACCCGTTCCTCGGAGTGGGGGAAGGGTGGTAAACCTGCAGAGTAGTTTGCGCATGGAGGTCAACAGGGTGAAGGGTGAGAAAATGTGTATGTTGGGGAATGCTGGAAATGCAGCCACATTTTTAGACAAAAAATATCTCTAAATAAACCCAAAAATAACATTCAAAACATGCAAACATTTACATGAGCTTTTGTGTTGCTCTTGTAACAAGACATTACCGCCAACAAAAGAAGTGTGTCAAGTATTTTTATCAAATTTGTTGATGGTCAGTTGATCAAGCGGTTAGCTTTCATTTGTCAATACGCTTGGGTGCAGATATGCAAAGTAGCAAGGGGTCTTATTGGACACCTAAAGGCCAATCAGAATTCAGTATCATGTCATATAGGGATAATTTGTACAAGTTTGCTCATAAACAACTGTCCATTGGTCCACTGTTACATTTTAACGTTTGTAAAACCTGACTGGAAAAAAAATCATAACGACCTTCTAACCCCTCTGGAACAACGAAGAACTGATTAACTGAGAGTTACAAAAACTTTCAGTCACTTATTGTCCTGCTTGATGAGTGACACTCTGCAGATTAATACCATGCTTAAGCCAGCAAAGCTATCATATGGTAATTTTCACTGTATTTACAAGTCAACCATCTGTGATACACAACTGTAAGAACTTCGTGATTCACCTTTGGGGACAGAAATTGGCGAGACGTATAGACGTATAGGGGATGTTCACTGTGTAGTCATTGTAGTTTTGGCGTCCTCTCAGAGGTCTGCAAAGCTGTAAGGTAACCAAAGCTGCATCTGAGGGCTGCACATGTATACTCTGTGTTTGAAGGTAAAGACGGAGACGTTCCTGCGGGGCGACGCTTACCTAGAGGGTTGAAAGAGACAGTGCGCTGACAGAAATGCAGAACCTTGTAGACACAGAAAGATAAAGAGAGAAGGAAGACGAATGGGTGATTGAGACAAAAGCAGATGAAGGAAGAGTTGAGTGTGTCCTGTCTGATAAACAGGAACATGGCTCATCATTACAGGGAGCACCAGGGGAGCACTGAAGCCCATCTGCCAGCTAATACATACTAATGCTGTTGCTGCACTGTGCAGCCACCATCAAAGCCACAGGACACACACGCCATAGCACAGTTATTGGAACACAGGAGTGGGGTAATTCGAAGCAGGATGGATGGTTACAGTGTGAAACATGGTTGTGTTGGCGTGCCAGTGAACAGTAACTCCATGTAAATATGCAGTCAAAATGAAAGTTTAGGCTCTCTCTATAGGTGTCCATAGCTACTGCCTGCATCGCCTTCTTAAATCAGGAGCTAAATGTCCTGGTGATATGAAAACAGTTTTCAAATCTGTCTCAGTCGTTTGATCATCATACAAATCTAATGGGTTAGACTTGGCCACCTCCATGTACAGTCTGCTGCCATCCATCAAACGCTTGCTGGGCTTTATTTTCTTCTCCTCTTTTTTTTTCCCTCTCTTGCTATAATGTGTACACTTTGTTGGCACCCTGAATAACATTTTGGCTCTGTTGCAGTTGCCCTATTTTCCTCTCTCTTTTTCCTCATTAACCGAAAACACAAGTGTAAAGGACGGTCCGTCACACAGTGCAGTTTACTGTGTCAGGATGATTTCAAACAGGTTTAACTCCCCGAGCGGTTGGGTTTGACACCCACTCAGGCGTGCTATTGCCTTTGATTTTGTGTTTAGTTTGTTTTTTACTTGTGTGTGTGTGTGTGTGTGTGTGTTTGTGAGGGGTGTCACTGTTGTAAATAGTGAATGTCCTCAGTGTCTGGAGGTATTACACTGAAGCGCAGCCATGCATACAGGCCTGGGAGGGCCTTTCTGAATCAGTGGACAGGACCGGAGCGACCTTTTCAACATATATTAAAACAGGGTCACCTCACTGAGATGCAGGTTTGTGGGAGCGCGACACGGAGCGAAGAGGAGTAGGGAGACGCAGATGTGGGCGAGGGGGTAGGGGTGCCTTCTTCACCATACCTTGTGAAAATGTGCCCTTCATCACTGTACTCCCATGTGCATCTGTCCATATGTATTTGCATTCCCTGGCTCTGGAGAACACACATATACAGTGCATGGTCACGATATTCTGTCAGATTTGTTTGATTTGTTTGGAAAGGTTTCAAAGTTACAATGCATGAGATGTAATCAGAACTGAATACGCTGCAGTGAAGCGATGTTGTACATGCAGAATGGGCTCTGCGTGGATCAGGAGTCCTTCTAAAGCCCTCTGTGTTATCATTTTTGATATCAACTTGTGTACCCAATCACAACGCCGGGTCCGATATTCCCTTATAGACCTAAATAAAACACATGCATGGGTGCGCTTCTCCAACCTCAGCAACAATCAGTACTAAAATGTCTCCATGTATCAAACTTGTGTGTGTGCATGCACTTCCTCTGTGTGGGTCTGCGTGTGCACAAGTGCGTGTTTGTCTCAGTGCATCAGACCGGTGAAGAGAAGAATAACCCAATTATAGAGACAGTCTGCCTCACAGACATACAGTATGCACAGAAAGAAAGAGGTGTGTGTGTGAGAGAGAGGAAGAGACAAACAAAGAGGAGCACAACGAAGAAGAGTGATTTTTGATGAGAAGAACGTGGTAGAAAAGAGGGACAAGAGGAGAAATCACAAGGTTTGAATGAATGAATACAGAATGAACAGGATGTGCTCCGAACAAAGGTGAGCTGGTAAAAATACAACCACCTTTGGGAAATTATAATATGTGAGGAGAACTCAAATATTGAAATTTTGGGATATATTTAAATGAGGAATCTGGAGTGTGGTGCTGCACCATGCACGCCTCAGTTTGCACACAAAGTACCTTTCCCTCTGCAGCTTTTTTTTTTTAGGAAAAGGAGGGGAATGTGGCCCTGAACCTCCCAATTTGGAGGATGTGGTTGCATAGCAACAGGCAGCAGCAGCTGAGTACCTAAAAAGCAAGGCTATTTGGCTTGTTAAATATTCTCTGCCTGCCAGGACAGCACTCAAAACCAAATGCGTTTCCATAGAACCAGATTTAGAAATGCAGCTGAAAAAGCACATATGGTTGGAGCTGTAGACAAACCAACACTTCATCTGTTTTTCATTCCAAACTGTGACTTTATTGACATTTTTTTAATCTGCTGAATATCAAACACAGACTATGAATACAGCACATCCTTTATTTATACAGAAAAAGTGATTGCATCGTCAGAAGATGACCAGCTGCTTATAATATTCAATATAAAGATGAGTTTGTCAGCATGAAGTCACATATTTCATTGTCCACATGGAAGGCACATATTGCATTCACATATTATCTAATAAGCCCATGCACAATGGGGAATTAGCATTTGAAATGCCATGTTTGTGAGCTTATAACATGCGCCGGGGATCAAAGTCGAGGTGTTTTGTCATATTACAGATAAACACAAAGCAATTTCCCTTTGAATTTATTAACATTTCAGACGTGAATCCTCAATCTGTGGCCACGCATGTATGCATATGTGTCATGCAAGCCTCTGTGTGTCCTACAGGCTAGGAGCTTTCAATAAAGCAATAACCCATAGAACTTGTTTGTTGTCTGTAAAGTCAGCTGTAGATTAAAATGGACCAACAAAGAAAAAAACATGACAAAAGGAGATACACCCGAAGGACAAACAACATTCCATTTATTGAACTTCTGCAATATACAATACCCATACATTACCTGCTTTTGAATAATACATCAAAAACAAATGATTTCTTCTTTTCTTTGTGTTGAATCCATACCAGCCCTGAAAATCAAAGCTCTGTTCTTCCACAAGATTGTGCCAACTTTGCAGCCCCTCCACTGTCTCCATCCATGGTTATTAAGGTTTCTTTTGCACATGAATAGGATGGCGTTGCTGGGGGATATATTGTAAGTGACTGCTGTTGATCTCGCCACCAGTGTTTCTCTCAGAGCTGTGAATAATAGATAAAGCTGACCAGAGATAATATGTCTGTCGGTGAGGACGTAGCTCCTAGCTCAAGCGGTGTCTGTGAGAATGCTAACAAGCAACGTTTCTTTCTTTTTTTTTTCTACCCCCCCACCCCTCTTTATTTTTGCAAAGCCGCAGAATGTTCCTTTTTCTGTCGGTTCTCATGCATTTATTATTAACAGAGTTCCTTTCAAAACATCTCCTCTGGATAAGATGGATAACACATTCCTTTTATCATGGTTTCTCCCTCACACACACACACACACACACAAGCAGTATATCGTCCTGACAGTGATGAGCTGTGAAATCGGATGGGAGGGCTGGAGTGCTGTTTTGTAGCCTTTCAACACATAAATTTGGGTCACAGAATAGATTATCACCCCACACATGTCACTCTGACACTGATAGATACACTCAATCCCACACCACTCATAAATTACACTTTTTATGAAAATATACTGTATGCACTATTTAAATTGATAATTAATCATTCTGTGGACTGATATGTACTGTATGTAGCCTATAGTGTTTCTCTTTCTGCCATATGAATATTCCAACATTCACTAATATATGTTTTCTCAGGGAATTCTATTTAAATTCCTGTCTGAGTAAGTATTAGTAAAACTGCACTGGTTGTGTGCATTACTGTAAAAGAAATGAATTGAAAGAGCTGCGATTTACCGTGGCGAGCGCAGGGTCTGGACTGCAGAGGCTATATCAAAAGGATCCTATGGAAAAATAAAGCAGCAGAGGCACTCCACTGTGAAGAATTCACAGTGTTTGAAGTCAATGACATCTTTTAGGGATTTGGTGGAGACTCAAGCCTTCTCTTTGCACACTGTCACACATAAGGGTGTGTGCGCGTGTCGCTGAAGGTGACATAAAGTACAATTTCAGCTACCCTCGGAAGCCAATACTACTGTTCTTTCTAAATATTTAAAACTATATTTCTGATGACTGTTATACCTGAATAGTAAAATACTTTGTAATTTGCTGATACATTTGCTAAATAAGCTGCTGAATGTACAGAAACAGAAACACTTATAGATGAGGTAAGGTTTGAAATAGAAAGAGTTTTAGTAACATCACACTACTGTTTTTGGTACTGAATGTAAAGTCGGCTCACTTTTAGCCGCAAATCACAAATGCCTCCATTTTTCTTGCGAGAACAGTCTTTTGCTTCCTGTTGCCAAGAAGATTTCGCTTTTTTTTGTCCACTTTACTTTAAACTGCCACAAAAATTTACATTCATTTCTACTTACCAAAGCACATTGTGTAGATACAAAACTTACGATCTAACAAATGGGTTCAAAGCATTTCCTCCTTGCAGTGTTCTCCTTCACTGCCTTTGCTGGTACATTGCTGCTATCATCACCTGTAGATATGTGTGTATCATCCACATGCTTGACATAAACAAAATGGGGACTCACAGCTGTGTAGCGCTGTTGGAGGTCAAGAACTCCATGGGGAACGTTAAGAGCAAAACAAACTGGATTTTGTGTAAATGGCACAAAGATCACAAAGAGAATAACCAATGTTTTTGTGATAACAGCATAATTAATAAGTGATCCAGAGGAGAAGATTTGTTGACATAGTTTCCTTCTGCACATTCCTAATTGCACATCTGAAGACATGTACAAATTATTGGACTAGTTTGATAACAGTCCAATATTTTAAAGGAACAGTTTGGGAGATTTGAAGTGGGGTTATATGAGGCACTTAACTGTGTGTTACTGTACCTACAGTCGACAGTAGGTGGCAGGGACATGAGAAAATGACCATACTTTTCTTTATCTCAGTGAGCAGCTTCCTAATGACTTTTTTAATGAATATTTTTTCACCTGAGGAACTACAATTTGATCTTGTTCTGTTTGAAATGCAGGTTCCTGAGCTTCTAAAATGATTCCTGGAGAAGCTTCTCTTTCTCTTCCTATGAAAGCAAAGCTAATAAGAGGAGTAACACAGTGTACATAGCATGCAGTGTAAAGGGCCATACAGGCGGCCAATCCTCTTAGTGATGCTCTTGTTTGTTTAAAGTTTAAGTGCCATAAATTTGCACGTCAATAAGGATCTTTCACATCCCTGTTAGTTTTGTTTATTTGTTGGCTTTCTGAGATACCAAAGGTTTTACAGAAGATCTATTGGCATTGAGTTTCCTGGTTCATAAAACCTTGCTGTGAGATAAAGTAGAGACAGCTTTGTTTGTCTTATGTGGAGGTGACAGACAGGAGGTCCACCCCCCTCTCTCTCGCAGATATCACCTCCTCTACGTTTGGTGCATATCAAGGGGATTAACGTCTTATTTCTCAGGTAGAACAACCAACATCAATGGAGTCCTATAAAATACTTGCCTGGTGTTCTGCATAAACCGCAGGCTGCTAAGCCATTCATGCAGCCCATTGTGAGTTAACCACTTTGACATCAGTTGATCGGCTGGGGAACAGGCCAAGCCTTTATAGATTCGCCTTCCCCTCCCACAAAAAAGAGGGGTTGATGCCTCATCTTGATGGATTTAATTCTGGGAAGAAAAAGATGGAGGAAAGGTGAAAGAGAGGAAGGAGAAAGGAGGGAAAGTGAAGATGATGGCTTCCTCCCACTGGGTTTGGCTGCAGCTGGTGGGTGGAAGAAAAAGAGGGAAAGTCTGTGGAGAATCTGAGAATCTGTCTTTCTTTTCTCCTTCATTTATTTGCTTTCCTGTCTTCTCTTCCATCCATCACTTACTTCCTTACTGGTTTATTTTTTTCATTTCATTAATGTTAATGTTATCCTCCGAGTTATTTTTTCTACTCAATCATATCTTACCTTTCTTTCATCCTTTTTCCCTTTCTACTGTACCTCCTTGCTTTTTCTGTCTCTCTTTTGTTTCTTTATTCTCCTCTGCTTCCTTCCTCTTTCTTTTTCTCCTTTCTTTCTTTCTCCCCTCCTTCCTACTTCTTTGCTTTCTGTAAACAAGGTTTCACAGTAAACACGTTCGTTAGAATCTAACCGTCATTAGAACTACAGAACCTTAAAAAGCCTTATCTGTGTTTTCCCCAATCCTGCTGATATCAGCTGCCCCCTCCCTTCCACAGCACACGCACACACACACACACACACACACACACACACACACACACACACACACACACACACAGACACTGTTATCTCTGCTATCTGGTGTTTAGCCAACTCAGAGCTAATCCAGTGTGAACCAACTCCCTGGCCTGTACTCAGCAGTTTGCAAACAGATTTGGAGAACAGACACACACACACACACACACACACACACACACACACACACACACACACACACACACACACACACAGAGGGAGTCAGAGAGTTTGGCCCTGGAGCAGGGAACATCACGCTCCAGTAATGTGATGCTGAGGCAACACTGTGGTACAGTAGTGTGGCATTAACATAAATGTGCATCTCAGTGTGGGGAGGAGGAGAGAACATACGGATGTTTAGAGCTGTCTGCATGTGAAAGCTGTCTGATTATTCCTGCAGTGGTTTTTACTATCCTGACAACACACACAGCCAAATATGTCCATCTTAAACAGAAATAATAAGTCCTTTATTTTTATTTAGAACAGAAGAAAAATAAGAGGCTGACTTGGTTCTGGTGGCTGCTAAAGTTGCAGAGCCAGTTTGGGACATATGCTGTGAAACATTTATGAAACTACTGTGTAATTTCAGAACAATAGTCAGACTGTTGACACACAGGCCAGATGCCAGGATGAAGTGACCGAGGGGGCTGAAAAAAGTTTTCGTTAAGTAAAATTCATTGATTTAACCATGCAATAGCCTCAAAGGAGCTAAATCTATTTTTAAGTTATGAATTGCTTGAGAAGCAGGCTTTCATTTCTCTCTCTCTTCACAACTAGCAGGCTAAGAAACCAAACGTAGACCTCCTTCGTTCCCTCGTTTCAGTACCCAGGACAGTGTCACATCTGCTCACGACAAACAGTCAATGATTCCGACACAATATCCTCAATAAATAATACAGGTGATAGGTACATGTCAAAATGCATTGTTAGTGAGGGTGAGGGTGACGGTGACCAATATGTTTGGCTCCTTTGAGGTTTTAAAAAAAAAACAAAAAAAAAAACATAGATATAATTCAGTCTCTTACTTAAATATTTTATCAGACCCCAAAAGTTACCAAGTCTGTCCACCCACGGTCTCTCTTGTGTTTTCTTCTGTCATTTCAGGCCACATGTGCGTATGCTCACACATATTTTTTATATATTTTGTGTACATCAGTTTATACAGACCCCTCTAGGCAGATAATGGAATTTACATTGCAACAAACCTTTACTGACCTGTAAATGTAAAGTATAAATTGGATTTAAGGTCATAACCATAAATCATACTGTACGTTACCAGCATTATCCAAAAAAGATTGCTAATGGATTAAATGCTGGTTTTTACTGCGTCTTCATCTGTAGTGAGGTCTAATACAGTCAACGGTGCAAGCCCTGCCCCAGGGCTCCATTCTCACCTGTGTGATCAGACCATCAATGAGCTGCTGCTGTGATTGGCAGCCACACAGGTGGAGAGTTAGCTAAGAGCTGATTGGTCAGTGTCCAACAAGTCCACATGGACGCGATGATTCCCTCTTCAAAGTGCCAAAATTGCCACATCCTAGAATTCCCCCTCTTTTAAAATATCATGACTGCGAACCTGCTTCCACTTGTTTTGAAAGCAAGTATGCATCCTCCAGCGATTCTCTACAAACAAGCAGCAATATGTTGAGAGAAAAAAAAATGAAATCCGTCATTACTGCAAATTTGGCACTACACTCATTTGTCAAGATTTTGCTTTTTCTAAGAATAAAATAATATTCTGAGACTCGGGGTAGACGACGTGACTCATTAGGATGCACTGTTGATGTGACTTTCAGTTCTTCTACTTCCCTTGCATGCTCTCTGCAGTCTGCAGCCTCTCTCTGTCTGTGTCTCTGCTTTCCTCAGGAGACCTGGTTAGATAAGACCGCCTGAGCTATAAAAGCAACAAAGAGCTCTGGGAGAAGAATCTGACACACAGAAACATTCAGCAAGTGTAAAGCACGGAGGCACAAACCAGTATGTATAGACAGCATATATGTGGGTGACAAACACAGACAGTTCGTGTTCTTTCTCTCATCTGATCCATCCTCTATCGGCCTCCTCCTCTTCTTTCCTTCTTGAAAGTTTCTATTTGTGGAATCCCATGAGACCTCTGCGTTGTTATCATTATTATTGTCAGATCAGTTTGGGCCAAAGTGAACTGCTTGGTTTCTTCTCCTTCTAACACACACTCACACCTATGTATTATCTGTCATCAGTTAACCCACCTGTTCTCTCTGTGTGCCAACAGTCTGCTATTACTGTACATACAGCTTCCCACCGTTGACTCAGTGTGTTGTGTAACAACAGACTCACTCTCCACTGCTTTGCTCATGATGCCAATTGTTTGATTTCAACATCTCACATACAGCACAGCAGTGGTCAAATTAACGAGCAAAAAAATCCACCTTTCCCTCAGTGCTTTACAGGGTATGGTTTCTAAAGACTGAACCAAATGCAGAGACAGAAATATCCATTTTAACAAGCTGCTTAGTAGATATTTAAGTGGTATGTTTTATAACATATCTTTTTTTGCTGAAAAGATATTTTAATTTGAACAAAATTGAAAGCATCAATTAGAATAAACAACATACCTTTCACACACCACAATAATACAATAAAAGCCCTAGATTTATATATTCATTCACAGGTAAGTATTCCACTTGGTAATTTGCAATGTTGCAACTCGTATCACAAGTTTATCTACATTTACAGTTTCACACCTTCTGCGTTCAATGAAAGTGTGGTATTGTTGCAGCTTATCTTCCACCGTAGAGTAACTTGTAGCTACATTAGCTACAGTTTCATAACAGCTTCCCCAACAATGTCAGGACGTCACCGTTCCCCCAGATACAAGCATAATTTTTCCATTCGTGTTACAAAATTCATGTTCCCATAATCAGTAGAGGTGATGGTCAGAATGACCAAACTAAGACTCAAATTGAAATAAACCACAACTTTTTTTTTTTACAGTACTGTGATATAAGGCAGGTTTACAGCTATAACAATGGACACACACACACACACACACACAGAAGATGCGAGATGACAACAACAGGCAGCCACTCTAAGGGTTCCCTTGTCATGGCAGCAATGCTACCACATCATCAGCTCAAGATGGGAAAAACACTCAGACACTAATCAATGCAATACACCCAGGGCACAGCTAGGAATGACCAGTGTGTGTGGCAGAGCGATACACACACACACACACACACACACACACACACCTCCTCAGACAGCCGACCGATTACGCATCATAACACAGCTGATTTGCCCCATGGGTTGACACTCGCTGTCCAGTCTAATCATATTACCCTTCCCAGTGGTGTGTGTTTGTTTGCGTCCAAGTGTTAACATGCTCTGGGTTCATCTCGACATTCCTGGTGCTCTGCAGCGTTGTCAGCAACGTAATTTGTCATAACTTGTAAAGTGATAAGCAAAAAAGAAAAGCTGAAATCAGCAGGATAGGTAAAAAAGTGTGTCATTGATTTATAGCATTTGTTTCTGAAAAAGGTCATAATACTTGGGAATCTCTGTGAGGGAGCACTCTTGGCCTTGAATACGTCTGTGCTCACAAATAGTTCTCTGCCTGTAGCTATTTGAGCCATTCTGATGGTCTTCTGTGGCTCACTTTGCTAGCGCTTTGCACACTGAATCCCCCTAAAATGAAGCTGGCTCTGTCCCAACAGATTCCTCATGACCTCTGGAGCACACAAACGCTAAACTCCCTCAGTGAACAAAAAAACTGCTTGTTCGCCTGTAAACTCTCCGTTAAAGAGATCTTTGAGCCAAACCACGCTTGTTTGTAATGGCAGGGACGCAGCATGAAAGGGTCTGGGGGTTTTAAGGCAGCTACTAGTTTGGATGTCATACGAGAAAGACATTAAGACAAAAGACTGCTGGGAAAGAGAAAAACTTGAAAAGATGTGAGGCACACCCTGTAGTTATGATAAAATTGTGAGATTTACCGTAGGGGAACCATGCATACAGGCAGGGATATATGTATGTAAGACATACGCCAGATGGAACCAGACAGGCACGCTCACTCTGAGTGCGCTCTGTGCTATTTTGGGAGATGGGGAGGAAAATGGTCTGACTTGGCAAGTGTACTTATGTGCACTAGTGTAAGCAGTGGGTCCCTGTACATATGGGGAAGTGTAGGGTCTGGCACATGTTTAGTTCAGTGACCCACTTTTTTGTTGCATCTGGACCTGATAACTTTCCTCTGCTGCAGTAATTGGAAAGAGATTGACACTGTGACATCTCGATCAGTCTCTATCTGGACTTGGCTGCAGCAGCAGTGCAGAGTTTCATCCATAAGCAAGCAGCAGGGGGTGTGGCATGTTAAATGAAGAACACACTCCTCACCATGTAGATGCATACATACAAGCTTTCGCTGTTTTTAAAGCTGCTCTTGGGTTTTGTGATTTAAGTGGATGGTTTACATTTCATATGGAATGAACCGAGAGCGCTTTCAATCCAACCCAAAAGAAATTGCAAAATCGTTTTTTAAAATCTAATTCTTCTTGAAGGTACACTATAGAATTTGTCATAGCTCCTTCAAATCCCTGAACTTTTCAAAAAAATCTTAAATCCACAACATTGGTGTACATATTTTCTATTGATAATAGCAACAAATAGCTTTTTATTTCCAGTGATTTATGTGAAAAATGCTTTGTTAAGGCTTTCTTTTGAGATTGGCCATAAGAGGAAACTGTGGGGCTGAAAATGGAGGATTTTCTCCACCATGGTTTTGTTTGATTGTCTCTGATCTCCTCAATCTTAGCGAACCAGTTCTTCTAATGTGTCCACAGCCATAACACGGGGGTTAATTCTTCATAGATGAACTGCAAAGACAGAGAGCTCCAAATAAATCAGGAAGGCTTTAGAGAAGAAAACTAAACCGACCCTTTAAAAACCAGGACCATCTTCAATTTTCAAATCTCTTTGTGAGTCACTGACCTTACCAGGATCCACTGACCCTGATGGATTTTACTGTACGTTCTAATATACTTGCTTTTTTTTTTAACCAGCTCCCCGGGGCCTATAGATGTTCACCTCAGGATGAAGACATTGTTAGTGTGACTGAGGTATGTTGCTTTAGAGACTGACTTACACTGCCACATGGGGTCCCGGGGGAGCCGTGCTAACGTTAGCCTGATCCATCTGCCTCACTATTGGTATCGATCCATGTTTAGAGTCGATGCCAGCACTGGGGAGTAATGATCACACACAGCCATTCGGACACACACTGCCAGATCATTGCAGGAATGGACACAATCAGTGTAAGCGTGGGAGGAGATGCACGCCGAGCTTCTACATACACACCTGCCTGAGCGCACTACAGAGTAGTACAAAATGTTCTCTTCCCACTGCTGCCGCACTGCAGAGCCTCTGCTGCTCCACTCCTGCACAAAAACACACTGGCAATAAGCTGACTCGAGTTGATATAGCCACAACAACTGAGCAAGAGATGCCAAATCCTCCCCCCCCTCCTCTCCACGCACACACACACCTCCTCCACTTCCTCTCATCTGCCTCCTCCTCTCCCTCTGCAGCCGAAAGCCAGAGCAGACAGATAAGCAGGCAACCAGAGACAGACTAATCCTCCCACAGTGAGAGACGTTTCGGATGGTAAATGATGAAAATCAAGCTGAACAGACAGAGAGAGAGAGAGAGGGGAAGAGGGAAGCTGCATGGGGAGGGATGAGAGGCTAAAGTGAGGCGAGGATACAGATTAGGAAAATGATGAGGACAAAAAGGGATTTTTAAGCATTATTAGCATGAAGGGGTGGTTGAGAGTTTCTTTTAATTCTCTTTCTCTTCAGTCCCACGTCCCTCCTCGCATGCTGCCACCTTTTTTTTGAAAAATGTTGCTATTCTGAGCCATTCCACTCGTTTTTTGCTTGCCAGTCTCTCAATCATTCTCGCCATCCCCTCTATCTCTCTATCTCTCTGCACCCCCACCTCCTCTCTCTTTCTCTCCCTCCCTCCCTCTCTCTCTCTCTCTCTCTCTCTCTCCCTCTCTCCCTCGCTCTGTCTTTCCAGCTCTCTCCCAGTCTGACTGAGACTGATGTAGGTCAGTGCGTCTGGAGCCTGTCTGGAGCTGTAGAGAGCCTCAGAGCTCTATGCTTGGTCCTCATCGACCCCTGCTGCAGCTGCTGCAGTGCCCGAGCTGAGGACACTGAATCCTGGGCTACGTGAGGACACAACCAGCCTGCATGACCTAACCTGCCTGGAGGAGGATGTGCCTGCAACAGAGGAAGAGGAGGAGGATGTGCCTGCAACAGAGGAAGAGGAGGAGGAGGAGGGGGAAGGAGGAAGGGGGTGCGGGGTGCGGGGTGATATGAGGTGTCTGTGTACCATCGAAATCTTAGTCAGCATATGTTGTTTGCATGTGGGTCTGAACGTGGATGTACGTGTAGACAGGGAGAGGCAGAGCGAATGGTAAAATGCAGGAGATCAAGGGGAGATAGGCGATGCAGATGTCTTTCTCTCCTCAGTGATATGCAGCACTAGTAGAGAGGTTTTTTGAGGGGAAATCGCCCTTCCTAGACATGCACGCTCTCCATACACTGTGTGCTGTTTTCTCCACTCGCTACCTAACTTCGTCATGATGCTTTATGTCTCTTTCCCAGATCCGATTCTTTTGTGGCTGCAGCCATCGACGTCTCTCCAAAGACCACAGCGACCCAGCAAACTCCAAACTCTGACGCGACTTCCTTCCCAAAAAACAGAACAACAAGAACAGCCTGTCTTTTCTTTCTTCTTTTGCAGTACATCCGCTCCTGCGCTGCCACAAATGCATCCACATCTGAAAGACGTCCTCTCCCGATAACGCCGAATATCGAAAGTGTCCGTCATCCACATGCCCGTTATGTCGAATGACTTTTGCAAAAGAACGAAAAGCTCTGTTGACGACTTTGCATCTCTTCATTCTGCTTTCCTTTCCTTTCCCCTCCTTCTCCTCTGCTCTCATTCTCCGCTCCTTCCCACTCCTCTGGCTTTTAGACAATGCCCCCAAAAAAAAGCGATCGTTGAATCAGAGAGTCTGAGTGTAGTAGAGTGCAGCTGTGAGAGTGGCTGAGTGTGTGTACGTTTGTGAGCGAGTTTGAAGTGTGTGTGAGAGAGTGTGTGTCTGCGCTCTCGATTTGACTCTGCAGCACGTCTGGGTCCTGCAGCGGTACACTGGTACTTAGCTGGCTCTGTTTCGCCGCAAGTGTTTATGCATTTGTGTGTGTGTGTGTGTCTGTAAGTTCGTGCCCATGTGAGTTTGTCTCCATCGCCGTGACACAGCGATCATCTGACCCGCCTTGTCATCACTATCCAGGACGAGTGATGTTTGGAGTTCCCGGGGCGTGGCGTCGGTGCCCTGACCACACCTCTGTCTTGCACTCTTTCATTCAGTCACCCGTTTTCTTTCATCTGAGTCCCATCGTTTTTTTATCTTTTCAACCAATCTTGACCGAATCCTCTGGATTACAGCAGCGAAAGAGGGGAAAGCGAGCAAGAAAGCGAGGACTTCCAAATCACTCATTTTCCTCTTAACAACACGTTTTTAATGTGCTTCTTTTTTCCCTCCTGCTTTGCAGTCACTCTGGCTTGTTCATGTTGCACCTTCAAGGGCGTTCTCTCTTTTTGTCTTTGCATCAACACGACGCTTATTGGCTCTTCCACTGTACCGCTTTGTGTTTCTCCAGGACTTATAAATACACGGAACAAAGAAAGAATATTGGGGAGAAAGAAACGGATGCAAAATTGAAGAATTCCTTCTCCCCAAATCCTTTTTTGTGTTGGCGTGTCCAAATATAAGCTTGATTGGCAAACATAGTCAGGAGGTAAACCTGTACAATGTAGACTACAAACTAAGGCCTCAAAACTACAAAAGAGGTGAACTGAGAGTTTTAACTTCAGGCTTGTTATATTGGAATGCATTATATCGTAAGGTGTTCCTTTTATATTGTCACCTTACCCTCTGTTTTTAGCCTTTGGTTGTCAAAGTTTAGGAAGAAACACAGAAGGATACAAGGTAGTATTAGATACCATGGCAACTTAAAAACAACTGACTTTGTGTTGTTGTTGTGTAAGGACTGACAGCAGTAGGTGGGTGAAAGGGTGAGATGGCCACCTGCACTGTCTGCCACATCCACACAAAACACAGCGAGGGCTGTAGATGAGTCACACTGAGAGAGAGAGAGAGAGAGCGAGAGAGAGAGAGTGAATGCAAATGAGTGCTTAGTCTTCAGTTTTTTCTTTAACTGCGAATTGGAGGGGACTTCCCACTGGTTTTCAAACTTTCAATCCCTGGAAAAACTCCAATTCAGTTAGGGCTGGACACACATACACACACACACACACAAAGGCCTCATTGTGCGTGACCCCCAGATGACGAGCAGGCAGGTCAAAGTGGCACGTCATTCCTAGGCAGTTGAAAAAGGCAAGTACATGCTAATGAGTAGCTCTGCTCGACGGCACGCAGAGACACACAACATCACACACACTTTCTCTTCAACACATGCTCCCCACGTCATCCATTTCCATCTCTTGGCTGCCTATTATCAGATTCTTACTGTCACCTTTCCCTTTTATGACGCACTGTAACTGTGTTTCGGTTTGTTTTTCAGCCTCAGTTATAATGAATCCAACTTCCTGCAGAATTCACACGCACAGTCAGTCACATGCTGTACACTCATTTACCCTGCAGTTTGCTCGAGGGTTAGTCTGACATGTCGGGTTCATGTCTATGTTTTATTAAAAATTGCATATTAAACACGGTGACCATCAGTTATTTCAGAGCTGAAATAACTGAGGTTCCTGCCTCATCGCAGGAACACACACACACACACACACATATATATGTATATTAATGAAAATTCAACTCAGAAATATCAACATCAGCCCATCATCCCCACAAAACCCTCACCAGTCTTAACTCCAGCTCTCACCATGCACACACTTTGAAGCAGTCTCTGTTAGTCCCCCGTCTCCCACAGCACTCTCTCATAATGACACCATCCCTTTAGGCGTCAACAGAGCGCCAGTGTATTTGTGGTAAACACATGGCTCCGGTGAGCTCTGAAGATGACAGAGCGATAGGCCAGCGTGATGTGGCTCAGCGTCCCAGCGCTGCCAGAGCCGTACATCTGCCGGTGACAGAGTGGAAAGCTACCTGACAGCTGCTTCTCACACATCAGATAAGATTACAGGTATATATACCTGCTACACCTGTTCAAACAAACCCACGTGCATACCACTGTGAGTGTGTGTGCGTGTGTGTGTTAGATAGAGAGAGATAGCAAACTAATCCAGTGGCAGGTGTACGCTTGTAATTTGGGCAGCTAAAGATATAGACTGATGAAGGAGCTCATTATTATTTATGTAAGCACTGAGGGGGGTAAACGGGTTGGGTTGTGAAATTTTAAAGAGTTTATGCCTTTTTTTTTTACCCTGACATAGATCATGTCATAAATTAAGGATAGACACCATAAGTACATAACTGATGTTATGTTGGAGTATATGGAAATCTAATCAGACAAGATAAATAGATTTTGTTTGGTTTATTCCTGCTTCCATTGGCGTGTGATTTCTCTTTGGTGACCACTGATATAAGAAGAGTTTTATTCTCACCACAACACTTCAGTCAGTTGGAGGATGAAGGGGAGTCTTCACTACTGACTGATGACATCACCTGTGTGACTTAATGATGGTAGCTCAAAGCAGCCGATTACAGGACAGAGATGAAACTGTTTGTGCATGTTAACACACACACAGGCACATGCACGGTGTACACCTCATCAGCTCCCTTTGGCTCTAGCCTGACATCTAGCGACACAGGCTGTAATGTGATCCTACATGACACGGACATGTTAACATAATGGGGCTGTGAAGGAGGAGGCATCTGTGCATTGTCTGTGGAGCGCATGGAGCTGGAAGCTGCTGTTGTGTGGCTGGCACTTTGTTTTTCGGTGTTGGGCCCGTTCAAAATATTCCTAATTATTGATGTTCAGGTTTCTGGTTCCAGTGAGAAGAAAAATCATCACCTGGCTTGAGCGTGTTTACACTTCCTGCTGTGATGTGAGGATGTGAGCACAGTGTTGTAATGGTTTGCAAATAACAGGTTGGTGGAGCTAAGTTTGGGTGGGTTTACTCTCTGCTACATCCCTGCTCACCACACTGCAGGCTGACTGACACAACATGTCTGCCACTGTTACTCATAACCTAAATTTAGTCCATACTCATCCACATGAAAGTAATGAAGTTCTAAGTATATCCTTGCAAGCTTCCCCTTGCAGCAGGAGAAAGGACACTGTGTTCCTTTTAACACACACACACACACACACACACACACACAGATCAAGTTCGTCTTTCCTTCAGTGGAGTCTGACAGGAATGAGGTCAGACACACCGATCCTCATTGCACATTATTATTATTATTACCCGTTTTTTTATTTAGCCAATGGGAGACCAGTGGGCGTGGCTTGACTGAAAAATCGGGATGGAGACAGAAGCTGATTGGCTTTTATATCTCGCGATGAGGGTATAAAGCGGCGAGGATCTCGTTGTTGTGTTTACAGTAATATTACAGAGCGCTCAGGAAACAGGGAGACTATGAGAAAGCGCAGCCGCTCCATTCAGCCACATGGTTCCTCAACCGCACAGACAAGCTGCGCTGCAGACAGCCAGGTTCGCATAAGGGACTTGCACTGTTGTTGCCCTCAGCGGCGCGTTTTGAGGCTTGCGGGGCGCGTTTTTAGTCGCACAGGCAGTTGAAAGTTGCTGTTAAATAGTTTCGGGGATTTATATTTTTTCCGAGAGGCGCACTGATAGACCAGGCGTCTCCAAAACAGTCTGAAAACTGAAAGAACAGACTTGGATGAACTTTTTTTAAGACCTGCATTCATCAGCGTTGTGGTTTTAAAGCGCCTGAAATAAGAAGTGAGGGATTATTTTTTTGTGTGTGTGAAAGCATTTTTACGCGCTTGAACTTTGTCAAAGCACTGAAGTGAACAGTGTTTCAAGACACTTGGAGGACAGGATGGTGCAGCACATGAGCCAGTCAGAGAGCGCCCACGCTCACTCTCCCGGCGGGGACTCCACGGACACGGGAGAAATGGACCTGGAGATGGATGTGTCTCCGACCCCCGAGTCTCCGTCCTCCGGAGAGCGGAGCGACCTGGCGTGGTGCAAAACTCCGACGGGACACATCAAGAGACCCATGAACGCGTTCATGGTGTGGTCGCAGATCGAGAGGAGGAAGATTATGGAGCAGTCACCGGACATGCACAACGCGGAGATCTCCAAACGGCTGGGGAAGCGCTGGAAGCTGCTGAAAGACACAGACAAGATCCCGTTCATCCGCGAGGCTGAGCGGCTCCGTCTGAAACACATGGCTGACTACCCAGACTATAAGTACCGACCCAGGAAGAAGGTCAAGTCGGGAAGCGGAGCGAGTAAGCAGACGGACCGTGGGGAGAAGAGCGGGGAGCGCAGCGCCAAAGCCGGCATGAAAAGAAGCCCCGCGTCCAAAGGAGTGAGCAGGACGCACAAACAGGGGGGCATGAAGAGCGCTCCGGGGCAGGACTACCCGTCTCCCGGTGACCACCAGGCGCTCTTCAAGTCCAGGTCAGTGTCTGGGGCAAGGCAGATCCCGGAGAAGCGCACAGGGGAGGCGAGGCGCGGACACATGTTCGGCGGGGCAGGCAGTCTGGAGAGTGGGCCTCCCTCTGTGGGGGTGCCGGCCAGTCCCATCCTGAGCAGCTCAGCGGAGTCCAGCGACCCACTCAGCCTGTACGAAGAGCAGAGCCCGGCGGCCAGCGAGACGTCACACACCGCGCGCCTCAGGTACGCTCGTGCCTCTTCTCCAACACCGTCAGCCTCTCACTCTTCCTCATCCGTGTCGTCCTCTTCGTCGGATGAAGAGTTTGAAGACGAGCGACTCGAAGTGAACCCAAGCCCCGGGTTTGAGAGCATGTCCCTGGGCGGCATGGGTTTCTCCGACGCAGAGCTGGACCGGGACTTGGACTGGAGCTTCGGGGAGTGTGGGGCGGGGTCTCACTTCGACTTCCCCGACTACTGCACCCCGGAGGTCAGCGAGATGATCTCAGGAGACTGGTTGGAGTCCACCATCTCCAACCTGGTGTTCACCTACTGAAAAGGACCACGGTGGAGAGGAGCCACAACGCCCCCTCCACGTTTTGAACTGTTCAACCCTCCCCCCCACACAGGCGCGAGCATCCAGACCAGAATATTTCCGCCATTCTTTCACTAAATAAGGGAGAGTGAAAACAGGAAAGAAAGGGTGGCCTGTGTGCGCGTTGAGCCCAGGTACGCGCCGCTCACAGACTTGGACAGCGCTCAGTGCGCTTGACGGGAACGCGCAGACGGGGGAAATGCTTAGTTTGCATTTGGACACAGGAGGAGGAGTGAATGTAAGCAGAGAGCAGTGCAGCACACGGACTTCAGCTCAAATGTTCAAAGCCAATCCGCGGAGGATGAGGACTGAGACCGAACTTTCAATCTTAATGTTATTTCGGGTCGGGAAAAGGGACATTTTACTGGACAGCTCGTCATGTTGGGTTTTGTTAAAGATATAGCCAATTCACATTGACCATCAAGTTGCTATTCAGGTGTATTTTTTCCAAACTCAATATAATTTCAATATCAACACGCATGCCCTCTGAGATAAGGAGGATTTTGTTGTTGTTATAATGCGTAAAATGTTCATTGCTGCGTTATTACGCAATTTATGTGACCATAGGACACAATTCACTATCACCAGCTTCTCTTTCAACGGCAGGACTTAAAACAAAGACTGATTCAAAACTTCAGAAACCCTTTTCTGAACCTTTTTAAACACTCAGTGCACAATTCAGGACCAATGTTCCCCGACGCGCATCCTTTCTGCCTAGTGCTTCAACTTTGTAGTTCCTCTGTGTCAGATGACGTTTTTTATATTGATGTATTTATACCGGCCAAACTTTTTTATACATAGAAGTATTGTTCTCGTACAGGTCTCGTTTGTGTTTGTGCACATACACCTGTCTGTATCCAGCGCGGAAGGGCTAGAAGTGTATCTTATTTAAAATGTCTGACTTCTCTCACTTTTACGGAGATTTGAGTGTGTCATGATTTTCTACTTGTATTTTTGTACAAAATCTATAGAAAGGGGGTTTCCAGCGAGTGGGTAGCCGACAACATTGTTGTTTTGGTCTACATTGTTGTTTAGACATGCGGAGGGGGGTTTGTTTGGCACAATCTGACCTCACACAGTGTTTACAGTATTTACCCACATGCTTCTTAATGGCACAGTGACTCCAGTTTCACCAGCCAAGTAAACAAAGCACCACTGAGGCTCCCAGTCTGAGTGGGGACTGTTTCCAGTACACATAGACCTAAAGTATATGAGTGGAAGATCCCATGGAGAGTCACTGTTTGGATAGAGCTAATACCTCTGTGTGCTTTTTTTTATCAAGATAAGTTTTATTTGAACCACTGGATGGAATTTCACACTCATTCCACTTTGCCTAGACTTTGGAGGGAGGGAGATGTATGAAGTGCTTCATCTGTTATTGCGCAAATTGCATCAAAAAATAGTATTTAACCTTTCTGTACCTGTTGGCTAAGTATAGCAGGCTAATTGTTTTCCTATATTATGGCATGGCAAATAGCATTTGTATTTCAGATTCAGGTATATGTAGCTATAGCTGTTGTGTTTAAGATTTTTAAAAGAATAATAACATGAAGATATTTATGTAAACTGACTGTACTATAAGCAAAGATTGTGTGTTTTATGTATGATGATGATCAACGACAGGCACTAGGACAGCCATCTTTGGACATCCTTATGTTGAAGATGATTGTGGTCCAAGAGTTTCTTTTTCTTTTATCCTCGAGACATCTTTTTCTATCGTCCTCTTTCTTTTTTCATTTGTGCAATATGCTGTGTATGATCATGTTGTGTCCCATCATGCCAATATCATTTGATGTTTATAGCTCAAAACCAGCCAATGTTTGGGTCAATCACTGCCTCTCAGACCTCTGTACAGATTGTCGTTTTTTTTTTATTTGTTTTTCTTTTCTTCCAAGAAGGAAATAAAATCAGCTGGAACTGAAAAGTACATCATGTTTATCTATTGTAGTGTTTTTCTTTCCATTATGGGAAACATCAAAAGAGCTAAACAAAGTAGCATCCATTCATGTGGCTCACTGTGAAAAATGAGGAGATAACTGGTGCTGTCACATATATTGATGCCCCCCCCCATCAGCATGCTCAAGAAAAGGTGAACCTTCATTATCACATTCCACAGCTAAGCCTTATTCAAAAGATCCAATCTGATATCAGATGTTTACACTCTGTGCATGCGTGTGCATGAATATGTGTTTTGCTGCAGGTTAAGTGTGCAGCTGCAGACTGTGAATCAATAGCCAGCCAGTGAATCGATAGGAGTGGCCTCTTTCTCCCTCTCTTACTCCGTCTGGTTTTACACGTGCAGAAAACGTGGCTGCCATGGAAACACTGTATCCGACAGAGGCTGCAATCTGTGTGTGTGTGTGTGTGAGAGAGAGAGAGAGAGAGAGAGAGAGAGAGATATAAGGGACACAGACAGATCCATTGGGGTGGGGGGTATCAGACATTTCTGCAAGGCATGACTGGAATAAAGGAGGAGGCGTTTGTCTGTGTGTGGGTGAGTGTGCCAATGGGAGGGAGGGAGGAGGAGGTGCAGAGGGGGTGTTTGTCTGTCCTGGTGGATCGTGCAGGAGACTGCTCCCAAATCCAATTAATTCCTCCTGGATGCATTCATTTGTCTAGAGCATCTGACGAGAAAGAGAGAGAGCGAGAGACCCCTAAGGTACAGTATTTAGTGTGTATCAATTTATGCCCTATTCCACAAGAGACATTGGTAATTATTTTCATCTCTCTCTCTCTCTCTCTCTCTCTCTCTCTCTGTGTGTGTGTGTGTGTGTGTGTGTGTGTCAGGAGAGCAGGGTTGTCTCCAGCTTTCCTCTGACACGTCAGGCTGGGTAATGAGAGAGATAAGGCATGGTCATTACACACTGTCCCAAAGATGAGATGCCTGCCCCCAGATGTCTGCAATAAGGTTGACATCACACAAGAAATAGTGTTTGAGGTGTCCCTGTTTCACAAAGAAAAACCCCCCAAAAAATCACCTCCCAGACTCTGATGGACACTGGGAGATAAAAAGATAGTGAGGCTCTCCTCACATACACTGACCCACATAAAAACATGTGAATCAGTGTGAACAGATGCATTCATGAGAGATAGTGAAGGTACAGGATTTGTTTCCTGTGTTAACCTGTGTGAGTCTGAGAAGATGAAGTCAACATGTCTGCTTAAGATACGGGCTAAAAATAGTAATTCATATGATGTGCTGCAATTCAGAGCAAAGTTTCACTTATTTTCCTCCATGGCAGAACTGTGATAGTGTTGGCTATAAAAACTGTGAGGTTTGACATGAAGTGAAGTATGCAGGACAAAACACTTCTCGACAGGTCTATATTTCTTTTTAAAAAATCAGAAGTCCCACTCAAATTTTGTACTTACATTAAGTAGAGATTAGAGATTAAACCAAGATTTTAGGGTTTCTGATCCCTCACAGGTCTGAGTTAGTAACACTTCCACCAAAGAGACATTTATTCCCTTAAATTAAATAACTGCTATCATTAAGATCAGGTTCAATCACTCAATATTTCGCTGAGTGCATAAAACTTTACATAATTTAATTATGTCATCTGGGGCAGCAGAATGAGTATTTTTACCTTTTGATAAGTACATTTTGCTGATATTACTTCTCTCTTTTTACTTTACAGCTTCCTATTATGCATCTATTGGAATGTCACACTGTGTCTGTTGTCCCTTTACTGCTTAATGTTCTAAACATTTGTGGATAGTGACTAGGAAAATACACATGGAAGTCCCCAGGAATATTACAGTGATAAGATAAACATAAAGGGGGAAGACATCATTGCTGAGCTGATACACTAAAAGCCCCAATGGGAATATTACAGGAAAAATATGGAATGTGATATTGATAGTAGGGGAGATAGAAATACCATTAAACAAAATAAACGCGCCTTTGAACATCACAGACTCATTCACAGTCCCTTCAGGAATAATACAGAAGCTTTACGGTGATTTCTTGCACGCTGCCAGTGAAGTTGAAGGCGGGACACGAAGTCATAAGGCATGCACAGACAAAGAAATATACAAACAGCACCGCTGTCATGGCACTCAGCCCAACTTTGTTCCATTGATTTGCAGCGCGTTGCGTTCCTGTTGTCTTCGCAGATCGGAAGTTCGAGTTAAAAAGCAATTCATCATAAAGAAGTGTGGAGATAAGAAAAAAAAGTTTGCGAAGTGAGACTTAACTTTTATCCCCAGTCCTGTGTCAGCGGTGTGAGCGCAGACAAAGGAAAAGGAGTCGGACTCGGGATGTTGATGCGTAAAAGTCGGAGAAGTGGAACCAGCAAAAGTTGAATGAAAGCAGGACTTTTGGCAGGTAGGCTGGAACCACCTCTCTACTATTAATAATCCCTAAACTGCTGCTTTTACTTTGAACCAATATATCCATGTACTGTTTTATTTTTCTCTGTATCACCCAAGTTTCTCTTCATGGAGATGACTGTCGTTTTAGAGATAAGTTTCTCTGCTTCGTGGTCATTAAAACATTTTTTTCCCAAAAGAGAGATTGTGAGCTTTTATTGCTGCAGGCTATAAAAGTCCTGTAAAGGTAGTTTGTAGGAGATGCGAGGATGTTTGATGCTAAGTCTGAATTTTAAGGTATAACTTCTGCTTCAGCAACAAGAGCCAATATCGGACTGCGAAGTTGTGTCCAGTTAATTACTGTTACGGTTATGCTGACTGCCCAGGTTCAGCACAGTCAGGGCTGGACAGCGGCTGTCTCTGTGGTGCATTCAGGGAGCAATTACAACGTTTGCCTATGATGAGTGGGAACTTGAGTAGACAGATGCACTACAGTGCACATTACAGCACAATCCAATATAGTGGTGGGCACTTACAGGACAGGGGGCCACACTGTAGGACATGTTTGCCCCGGGGCTCCTGCTAGATAAACAGGGTAGTGTCCCCATTAAACCTCCATCACTAGATAAACTGTGGACTGACACAAACTGACAAGTCATAGCACTGTGACTGTTGCAGACATTCAACAGAGCAAGTTCAGATAAAACCTAGTGGTTTCTCTGCTTGAAGCACAGATGCTCAGTGATTTATGTTCATGTTGATTCAGGGACTGTACAGAAATTACTGATCAGGGGTGTTTTTTAAAAACACTCTCCAGAATTAATGATTTTTTCTTTTCTTGAACACTGCAATACTCTCATTGAAATATCAACAATATAATATATAATATCTATAATATAATATCTTGATGGAAAAATCATTTGCACATAGCCAAATGTCACTGCCCTCCTCTGAACTGTGTTGTATCTTCAGAAGATAATTTGTTTTCTCTCGCTGTTTTTTCCTTGTTTTTTTTTTTTATTCCAACACATTTCCGTTGCAACTTATCACACACTGAGCCACTGACAGACCCCTTGGTGTCACTTTTTGATAGCAGTGAACTCATGCCGAATGTTGTGAATCAAACAAAAAAAACTTTGCGTTTGGTTAGTCGACTAAACTATTATAGTTAGGTTTAGGACATGGTCGAGCTTAAAATGACTGTTACCGAGTGGTGTGAATATGGATCAGCTGATTGTAAAGTGAAGGTGAAACGTCTTACACGTGATGCAAACATGGCCTCCAGGATTAAAGCCTTGTGTTTGTTGTCCTTCCCTTTCATCACAGGCAGCTCTATTTTCCTGCCTGTGTGATTGTCTACTGTGCCATGATTGTTTTCACCTGTCCCTCATTATCTGTCCTTTCCTTGTGTATTTGTGTCTCTGCGCGAACTTCTCCATGTGCCAGTTTGTCATCGTTCTTCAGTTTTTGGATTTCCAGACTCTTAGTTATTTTTGTTGATAAGTCATTGAACTCTTCTTGCTGCCTCTCATCAGTTTGTCAGTGTTTTGGATCCAAACTTGCTCTTCCTGAGAATACAGCAATCAAATGTACTTAAAATTTACAATTTACAAATTTATGTCAAACACAACAACATTTTCTAGTCACTTTATTTTTTTTAATAAGGAGTTTCCTGTGCAAATGATTACTGTAGCCACCAAATGAGGGAACTATGCCCAACATTATTGTAGGATTACATTGTGGGTGAAATACATGTTCAATAAAAGGAAATCATTCGCCTCATAACATAATTGCCAAAGTCATATTTTAGCAAAATTGTGATATTATATCTGCCTAACTCTATAACTTCTATTTGTTATGCAAAATAAAAAGTGTGTATATGTGTGTTAAAAGGTGTTTTTCCTTTCCGTTCAGTAACATGAAAACCTGCATAAAACTCCTTTTCTCACTTCATTTTTCCTCTTAGAGATTTTCATACAGTCCCTTACGGCATCAGGGGGTGAATCACTGTTTGTGTCTTCATTAAGCTCATAACAGTTTATCTAGGTGACTTGCATGCAAAGAGAAGAGAAGTCGTGAGTGTAGACATTGGCAAATAGCAGCATGTCCTCACAGTACATGCTCGTGAGGACACACAAGAGACAGTATCACTCCACCTACATCCAGGCAGTCAGACGTCGTGGCACACTGTGTACTGCACATAGAGAACTCATTGTTAGGCACTGTGCTGAAAGCATGACAGAGGAATTCTGAGTCATAGTGGTAGGTGTTGTACTGTAGTATGCTTGAAAAGATAGGGACAAGTTCTGAGAACACTGAGGCTTGGATCATAATTTCTGAAGGGTTACATGGCAGAATGTGCAGTCTGGTTTGTACAGAATAGGACACCATGCACACGCTGTTGTGTAAGGTAGCACTTGACACTGCAGCTCAATCCCTCTATGTATTCATCTCCTCAGACAGGACACAGACATGATGCTTTTTCAGTTGTGATCTGGATCATACAGATCAGAGATACAAGATTGTATCCTGAGATGGGCGACCTACATGCAGCATGAATTTAAATGCTCAATTTGGAATATGTCATTGTTGCTGTGACACAACCTAAATTACATCATCTCCTTGGACAGTTGTCATAATTTCAGTCCTCCCTCAGCTTGTCTGAGCCAAGGCAAAAGGTATCATGAAATAAAAGGGAAGTGTGTCTATCTGTCTGTATGTCTGTATGTCTATCTATCTATCTACAGTCGTGGTCAAAAGTTTACATACACTTGTAAAGGATATAATATCATGGCTTTCTTGAGGGCGGCACGGTGGTGTAGTGGTTAGCACTGTCGCCTCACAGCAAGAAGGTACCGGGTTCGATTCCCGGGCCCGGCGCCTTTCTGTGTGGAGTTTGCATGTTCTCCCTGTGTCTGTGTGGGTTCTCTCCTCCCACCATCCAAAAACATGCATGGGGATTAGGTTAATTGGCTAATTTAAATTGACCGTAGGTGTGAATGGTTGTCTGTCTCTATGTGCCCTGCGATGAGGTGGCGACTTGTCCAGGGTGTACCCTGCCTTCCGCCCAGCTGGGATAGGCTCCAGCCCCCCCGCGACCCTATGACGATAAGCGGTAGATAATGGATGGATGGCTTTCTTGAGTTTTTTTTGGATGGCTTTCTTGATTTTTTTTTTTTCCAGTTATTTCTACAACTCTGACCCACTCTGATAGAGTGATTGGAACAGATACTTCTTTGTCACAAAAATCATTCATGAAGTTTGGTTCTTTTATGACTTTATTATGGGTCAACTGAAAATGTGACCAAATCTGCAAAAATATACATACAGCGATGCTAATATTTGGTTATATTTTCCACTTCAGTTCGGTGATTTTGGTAGCCATCCACAAGCTTCTGGTTGAATCTTTCACCACTCCTCTTGACATCTGTCTATCTGTCTATCTAGCTGTCTGTCCATCCACCCTCCCATCTATCGATGCATCCATCCATCCATCCATCCATCCATCATAAACACAAAGACATGTGTGTTTATTCCCTGACAGTAGGAGAAAAAGCTTGGCTGAGCTTCCCAAGGAATACAATTGGATACAGTGTGTGTGGGTGGGAAGCCAGTGAGGGATCATGGATCATGTCCTTTTCATGTGGGTTGTGCGACCTTAAGCTCTTCACCTACAGGTGAAAAGAAGCAACAGGTGATTCTCTGTGTACTGGAGGCATGTGGCTGTCTTAATCTTCCTGAGAACAATGGTGTGACTCCATCCAGGATTGCCAGCTCAGAAAAACAGCCCTGTTTACAGCTTTGGGCCATTTTTTAGATAAATAATACTATATTCACTCAAACGACTAGAATAGAATAGATTTACATGTACAACAAGATTGCAATTTTCACAATTGGCCATGAAAATATCTTTCAGAGATGAGGGATAAAATTCACATTTTTTAAATGTGAAATTCTCTCCTGTGAGTATTTAGAATTTAAATATATGGATTTATCATGTTGTGAACTCTCCTTATGCTATTGAGCAACACTGCCCCTAGAGGAATTAGAAACATATTGTTCTGCCTGCAGGTTTAAGGAATTATTGCACCCCCCAAGGCCTGACTTGCACTTTGACCCAGAACAGGAAGTTGGCCATTTTAGTTTCAGTATGCAGCTAAACTGTTAAAGTAAAGCAGTATAAATTGATTTCTTATATAACCCTCCTGATTTAGTGACTGAAAATTCTGCAGCGGGCCAATCAGGTGTTTCCAGTCCTGCTTCCTTCATTCATTTCTGACAATGTGAGTTTCTTTCTGGGCATTTTATTGTTTAAACCATGCTGTGACCATACATTTCCTCCTCATCCGCAGATATGAGTTACTGTATTCACCATAGTTGCATGCATCTGTTTCTTTGATCATGCTGTTGGTTTTCACCACACAAACATGCACATGTGATTTATTTTCCACTGTTACCAAACAGAGATTGACTCTGTTGTCAACCCAAGTTGGTGAGGCTAGGCTATGAGTCACATCCTGAAGGAGGGAAACTCACATATAGGCAGCAATTAAGCAGAAGGCAGGACGATGTGAAAGCAGTCTGCTAATAAATCGGATATGCTAAACAGCTCCAGTAGTAGGATTACAGCTCCATAGGGGCCCGAGGTGGTTGGAAGGCTGTCAATACCAGACGGAGGCAGACAGACTAACACCTGAGCAAACTGTTCAGGTGATGTGGTTTGTTTTGCTCTCAGTGGATCAGTGCTGTCTGTCAGATGAAAGTATTCCATGAAGCAGAGCAATAGGAGTCTTGATGACAATCTCTCTTGTCCTTTCCTTCAGCTGGATGCCAACTGAGCACAAATACAGCGAGGCTTAGAGCAGCGGCACACAGGGAATGGAGGATGTGAAGATGCTTTTGATTACTAAACCTCAGAATTGAACTATCAAAATATTACAGACTAGGCTGAGTTCACTGTTGAGCTGTTCATCTGAGGAATGATGAGCAGGCAGCTCCTTTCAAGTCAGTCCTCCACGTTTCCTGCAGGTTTCAAGTTATTATTCTTCCCCCATGGTGAGAGACTGTCCACCTCCTTTATAAATAGACTCAAAGGCAACACAGTCCTAAAAACATATGTGATACATTTGTTGAATATTTTTAGTTAAAAGTGTGATATTGCATGCTCTACTTATGTCTTGGGATATTTTAAGAGCACCACTTCAAGTGAGCTGTTATGCGGACCAATAATCATTCAGTGTTTGTTGATGGGGGCATTGCAGGAGGTGCAGTCTGATGCTCCAGCAGCAGAGGAGGGGAAAGAGCAAAACATTTCCACGATGTATTTTCGAGTAGAGATTCACTCCAGGAACCATACTGCCCACTTCGTAGAGCTGGATTGGACTAGATCAGGTACAGTAGACTGCTTTTTACACTTCGATTTGGAATTCTGATATTTAACTTGCCAATGCCAATATAGGGATGGAAAAAAATAGATTTTTCAACCCAGCAGTGCTATATGAATCCAATTTTGTTATGACCTTGTGAAATGTGGGCCAGTGCGTGAAAAAAACAGCAGTAGTGAGGGCCAGAGAGTTTGTGATGTTTTCATTCATGAGAGCTAGAGGTGGAAATCTACAAAAGGTCATGTTTTAAAAAAAATATTTGCAGGGTCAGGGAGCAGTGTATGTTTATGCACTGTATATATATTGCAGAGTATCTAAATGCTGATCTGTGGTGACTTCAGAGACGAATGCACTATTGTGATTTTCTGCCGCTCCCTTAATCGCAGTTTAAAGTTCAAATATGGACTTTTGAAGCCCGTTCCCAAACGAGGCCCCTGTGGCTAAATGGCCATGCTTCTGAGTGAATGCTGAGATGAGTCCACTCAACAGCAAAACAAAGTAAAGCTTATTCTGGTGACTCACGGCAGTGGGTCTGATCTATTTTTTGCATTGTTTTGTTTCATCCAAATTGGCTTATTAAAGACAATCATGTCCACAGTGGCATCTGCACATAATGGGCAGTCAGTGACCTGAGCAGAGTTTGTTAGCCTCCTCAAACAGCATAAAAGTGCTCTGTCAAGATTAAAGGGGAAAAAAGAGAAAGATTTATGTTTAAAAAAAAATAATATCCTCCAGGTTGATGGTGGATTTAAGTTAACTGTGCAAAGCTTCTGCTAAATATATAGCATTTTTTCAACAGCCTCTCTAATCCAAGAGATAGGCATGGTTTGTCAAATCATTTTCAAATCAATGCATTTATTTAGAACTGGCAAATGATTTAGAAGATGTGTACAGGAGAGAGAAATTGTGTTATAATCTTTCCATTTCCTCATTTGTCGTGCCCATGCTGTCAGCAGCAGTTAGGTCCAGAGTAATGATTTCTAATTGTTTGCGTCCGCCACCAATTTCAGACCGTGGTAAACCGATGGTTTGCTCTGTCAAGAAATGAGAGTGATCAGTCTTGTTCCCTGGCTACTTTTGGCTCATCCTCGCCCTCACTGAGGTGAAAAAAGCCTGGTCCATTTTGTTTTTTTTTAATGAGCAGAGAATTAAAATTTGAGCAAGAAAGAGGAGGAGAGGCACTCTTTTGTGGACCCACATGTGTAAGTGTTGTGTACTTGTGCGTTTAAGTGTGAGTTTGCATCACTGCACGTCTGGAGGAACTGCGAGATATGTTGTTGTGACATGCCTTGTCTTCCGTTCTGTAGAAAAACAAAGACAGTCGCTGCTGGATCCAGACAGCATAACTAATTAGTCACGAACACACATGCACAGAAACACACATACACAGGATGCGGGAGTCGCGAGTAGGATATGATGTCACCTCCATAACCATAATTACCCATCATAAATCATGTGGTGTGACACCCTGTCACAGAGTGAATGGGTGTCCTATGTGCCAGCCAAGGATGGCTGCACTTTACTGCTGGGTGCCACTGTGCCACCATACTACGGACTCAAGTGTATGTTTCGACGTTCATTTTTTTCACTCAGCAATGTACAAAGTGTTTTTTTGTGGTTCCTTTGCTATCATTTAGCAACAGTCATTGTTGGTCTGACAACACTACACAGTGGGGATTTCTCCTTTGTGAAGCTTAGCCTACAGCATGGGGTAAAGGTAAACCAATGAGGCCAGTTGATTTTATTAATTCATGTATTCATTATAATTTGAGCATTAACACAATAAAATACAATGATGAATGCTAAAAACGATGCAATTATTTGTTGATATCCTAACATTTTTTCACATGACTCTATAGTAGCAGTCAGTGTTGTGCCAGCTCATACTGAAAAAGAACTAGCATTTGTTACATTTTTTTAAAATAAACACAGACACTATGTCACTTAATAGAACCTCTTCTTAAACATTCGTCACCAGCATCGGACTAACTCAGCAGTACTGGCCGGTGCCACGGCACCACCAGGCTCCAGGCACTGGCTGGCTCTGTGGCGTAGGTTCATAAAACTCCACCAAGTGCTCTGCAACACTGGCTTCAGCATCAGCCGTACTGGGCCGTCACATTGACCTTCATCACCAGAGTTTTCAAAGGAACATGAATGATGGGTGCTATTCATTCTTGCAAGAGTGCATGCTGTTCCCGTTCATTTGATGATTTGAAAACTGATCCGCTCAGTTCACCATTCACCGAAAATATAAACATCGTTCACTGAATGCGTTCGTGCACAACACTTGTCACAGCAGTATAATTATTTCATTGCCGTTACTAAGACTGCTGCCGTCTTAGTTAAGCACAGAGGCTGCAGGTTAACAATTACATCTTGTCATTTTAAAAGTTTTTCTTATTAAATGTTGTGTAAATGCTGTGTAAATGCTGTGTAAATGTTGCGCTGCCGATTAGCCATAACTGCATAATAAATCAACCTGGTCAGTTTTTTTTTTTTTTGTTTTTTGTGGGCATGCCTACATCAGAAAACATGCGATTCAACAAGCCATTCACATCTATGCAGGTTTGTTAGAATATATCACCCAGAGTTTGAGAACTAACATTTGTAAACGTGTGTTGTATTTTTCTCAGTTTTTTTTTCAGGATGGGGGTCTTAAAGAGACAGGCGCTAAAACATTGCGAGAAAAATAATGTTTTTCACGCGTGTAATTATGTTAAAGTCAAAATACCAGTATGAATCTGAAAATGGGCATGATTATGTCTCCTTTAAATACATAGTGACATGCAGTTGTTGTATTTTGTCATTTAATAAAGTAATGGTGTATTCTTCCAGTGAGTGATAATGAGAAATCAATTGCATTTTTTCAGGTGGCACTAACTAGTAATACATATTCACTCACATTGGTGTGCTATCCACATGAGAGCAAATTAAACGTAAGGGCTCTCGTCATGAAATCTTAAATAAATATGTTTAATCATGTGCAATAAAAGGGGAATGGAAATGTGGCTGATATCTGGATTTTCATAAAAAGAGCATATCTGTACAGGGAATACGCTTGGAGATATATATAAGTGTACTGAATAGTATGTGGCCATACAGTATGTGTGTTCTTGTCCTTTGCGCCTATGTAGGAAAGTGTCCTTGCTTTATGGAACAACAACGCCGGGAGTTTTCATTCCCCGTGGATAGACACACATGTACCCCACGCACACACACACACATGCGTGAGCAGAACTGCTGACGATGCTGAATCGAGCAGCTTCCCTGTCACTGAAGCCCTTGAAGTGTGGAAGCAGCTCCAGCAGTCCTTCTGCTGTTTAAGTCAAACCCACACCTTCACTTCCCTCACCTCCTCCTCCTCCCTGTCTCCTGTTCCTCCCAACTCTTTTTTGTTCTCACACTAATTCACTGCATTAACTTGACTGCTTTGACTTTTATCTGAAACAATACTGCCAAAGTAGTTGTATAAAATGTAAATTTCCAACAGCCCCGTTTATACGTTCAAGTCGCGCTGAGATGATAAATTGCTCTTTCTCCAAAACCACAGAGAATGTGTGCAACCCCCTGCCTCCATCCCCTCCATCTCTGCCTCCACCCCTCTCTGACATATAGACTCATGCACATCCTTCTTTCTTTCAAACACACTGCTCCTTCACATATACTGTAGCTCACACGCTTGATCAAATATACACAGAGATTCACTGAGCTATATTCGTCTGCTCCTTGCAGTGTTTTTTGCTTGTGTAATCTTTCCTTATATAAGTGGACTGGAGGCAGACAAGGTCATTACATCTGATACACTGCACTGAGGAGAAGTACTGAAGTTTTGTTTGTATGTCACGGCTCGTCTAGACGCTGATCAGAGTCAAATATTGGCAAACTTATGAGACTTGGCACAGAGTTTCGTTCTTTTCTTGTGTTGTTTTTTTTTTAAGGAAAGAGTTTATAGAGGTAAAAAGCAGGAGTATTCAGGTTGGGTATGTACTGGTGAAGATAAAGGGAGAGTGACCTACAGTGGATGCCCACGAGGCATACAACTACCAATATAAGACAATTCGACTTTGTTGCCTCTCACAAGCATCTCCATGTACTTTCAAGTCATTATTAGGTCATTTTGCGCTGCCTGAAATATCTTGTGACTTTGGCTTTTCAGGTTACAGTTTTTGCTCTTTATTTTTCTGTCGCTCAGATCTTCAGATATTGCATCAGATTTCTTTCCTGTGGTATGAGTGAAATGTGTATACCTAAAATCTGGGGTGTAGCACAGTTCAAAAATGATCAGGTATCACATAAAGCCTGCATCACTCAGGCCTAAAAAAATGCAAATGTTCTCTGTCAACTTTGTGAGTTTCTACTCACTCAATTTTCACACTCTAAATTGCTTCTTGCAACTGAAGTGAAATGCTAATTGTGTAGCTAAATAAAGTGTGAAAGAAGGTACATTAATTGTCAGTGCCATGCATGTAAGCTCACACCATTCGGTTTGCATTTTTTTAGAGGACACAGTAAAATAAAAGATGCTGTTGGACGTAGCTAGTGGGTGTATTTAAATTTCCTGAAAGAATAGCATTTTTCAGTGATTGGATTGTGATCACATTTGTTCTGCAGAAACCTTGTAACTCTTTTAGTGCCATTGACGTATTTCAACGTGATTTAAAATCCGATGCTTGAGTGCCATTGATATACAGTATTTCAACGTCAAAGTGTTTTTTCGGCAGCGGGTCTCCGATCCCGGTCAGCCTGTGGGTAATTGTGGGGCTTCTGGGAGATGTAGTCGCACCATAAATAGACGGTATATGCCACAGAGATCAAAGCAGGAAGTGGAGACGATCGCAATAAGAGAACAAAACGTGGCGTTTTTGGTGGGAGTGGCCTCTACTCTACATCTGATAAAACAAAAATGGAATAAGGTAAACACAAATGTTTTTTTTTTCATGATGAAACAGAGAGTCTCTTCTTTCATTTGAGCTATTCAGTGTTTTCAGAGACATAGTACAAAATATTCTGCGGGAAATATGACTCAAAAAGGGCAAAAAACGCTGACACAGGGCACTTTCTGTTTTATAGAACAGCTGGCACACAGTGAGTTAATGTCAAGGACAATCATCTCATCTCACCTCGTCATCATGTCCATCATCTGAATGCTCTAGGTCTCTAGTTTGTGGTTGTAAAATTGAATGAGGATGTGATAATCATAGAGGTCACAAAAAGGTCATTTTGTACAGTAACGTCAAGTTTAAAAAGCCTCTCTAAATGAAACTGCTACTATGGGGACTAACATTGTCACACATGAATACAGTTGGACTCATTGAATCTTCAACACTGTTTAGTTCAGTAAATATTAAAATCCACCATTAAAGAGCTACAGCATCTAAAAGACAGTAATGTTGACTGAGGACACCAATGTCCTGGGGGATTAGACCGACTTTAATGGGTATATTTAACAGCTGTTACGTCAAAAAAGTCATTCATATCTTATATAGTGCATATACCCTAGATTACCCATGGCATGTCAAGAAATCATCTGCTTACTGTCTTTATTGCTCAAGCAAGTTCATTACTGAGCATCGTTGCAATATTTTCTGTTGATGAATCCTACCTCGTGATATTTATTAACAACAAACTCATGTTGCTACTTCTTCACATCACTTTCTCTGAGTCAGAGATTTTTGAACAAAAAGCTTTCATGAAGTCATTCCTTGCTGGCGGAGATCAAAGCTAAAACCTTTTTTTTTTCTTTGAAAATTTGACTTTTTTCTCTTTCTTTACGCTTGATGAACAATGAAAAATACTATCATCATTATCATTTTTCACATTGTTATGAATCATGAATGTTAATGCATGCGTAAACATTTAAAAGAGCATATGTTGGTACATCGGTGTCACACTACATAATTGGTCAATAGGTTTTAGTTGCTTTACAATCCTGTATTCTGTATATCTGATTTGGAGTAGAAGAGAAGGCAAGGGGGAGGAAAGAGGGGAAGCAACTCCTTTCCTCCTATGGTTCTATATATTGAGTGGAAGGATATATTTTCCAGATGGAAAGCTCTATAAGTGTACACAGGCACAGAGCGAGGCGCAGGGCAGAAAACCATGTAAGTAAAGTGTGTGAGAGAAAGAGAGAGAGAGGTAGATGAGTGTACAGAGAGTGTACAGAGAGCACATCTGTAAAAGCCATTTCTCTATAAGGTATGGAGAGGAAGAAGGGAATAAAGATAAATGTCCTGTGACACTGTGAAAGTGGGCCAAACCTGGGTGTGTTTAAACCGATCCATATGGGGTTTGAGAGAGAGCGAGACTTTATCATCTCAATTCAATTTGGAATATAGCAGTACACTATTAACTGGTGTGTGTTGGCTTTTAAAATGCAAGGCTTCACTTACTGTTTTGGAAGTAGTGTTTCTGATTAAAACACATGGCCCTATAGTATATGAATAAATCCATACAGAACAGAGACAGAGGGCACAACAAGACAGAGCTTTTCTGTTAACACTCCAAAATACATACCTGCAGTATGGCCCAAAGTATACACACACCTCTTTCCACATGGTTTTCTTCTTTCTTTCTTTGGGCTGGGCTCTTTTGGGGGCCTCTTGGTTCCAATTAAGCAAACTATTAAAGGGCTACTCTGGCATTAAAGATTGCCTTCAGCTATGTTTTAATCATGGGACCTGATTGATTTATTTACATGTAGTTTTCATCAGTGATCTTAGACACAGGATGTCTACTGCTTCCATGACCATGGTCTATTTTCAGTGTATGGGAGGCCTAAATATTCCACACGACACCTGTGCAAGTTGTATTTACTAGACCCCTCCTGGCTGTCATGATGGTACAAACATGACTTAAAGTGAGATTTAAGGCGAGCACAGAGACCCTTACCCTTCAGAAGATGAATGTGAAAACATCCCTCTAGTGTCAAATTCACAGTGAAGGTCATCCAAGTGAAGCAGCAATAACACACTCTTGAATAGAGTGGGGCTTCAAGTTGGGGTTACCTGTAAGAGATAGCTTTAAAAATGAATCAAAGGCCAAAAACAGTGGATCCTACTATTCCTATTGTGCAACTCAATAATGTCTTTTGTAAGCTTGGTCGTTATCTATCATACCATCCTGACATTTCACTGGGGTATGCAGTATATGCACTGCTACATTCACAGCATAACATTATTGCTGATTTATACTCCTGCGGCTGTGCAGCTTTGTGTTCTATGCAGGCACCTCTAGTGCACATCATGCATACAATAGCATAGTGGTTGATTGCATGCAGCATGGAATTAGTTTTTGATTTTTGAATCCTTTTGTCAGGCGGTTCCATATTAGCTTCATATTAGTTGGCTGAAGACAACTCCATGGCTGGAAGAAGCAATGGTGGAAGAGTCTGACGATGATGAGGAGCTCCTGTGCCTAAAGTTAATAAGATCATTGTTGTTGTAACAGACCCACCCACCAAAACCCACCGCCTGCTCCTGATATGTGGTTGGTGGTGACAGACTGGCAGTTGAATGAAATTCTGTGGCTATAAACTGCTTTTGTATTAGGGACAGAGACATTTACTTTTCACTTATCCTGTAACTGGACTGATGATGTTATGTCATCATCCCTAATGAGTGTACTATTTGGATCTCCATGAACCATTTTCATCTATAAGTACAAAGCCTGTCATATTTAAATTCACCATTATCAAAAAAGGCCCACTTAAAAAAAAGCTTGAGTTAGACAAATTCAACCTGGTTTAATGTGAAATTATGCATTTTCCTGACGCGTTCATGTCATTTAACATGTAGAACTGTCTATAGAGGAGCTAAAGAATGAAGTGAACATACTGTACAGCAGTAGAGACGTGATATGTGACTATTCCCTTGCCATTAGTACTGCACTGTTCTGGCCAATGGATCACACATGTAGAGGCCATGTTTGACCCCAGATTCTCTGGTTTCCATCTCTCCTAATCCCACAGGAAGAATCTGTAGCGGTTTCTTTTCCCCAACACTTAACTATCACTTTTTACAGTTCTTTTTCATCTTACATTTTGATGAATCACATTAGAGATTTCTGCTGCATTGGAGAGGCTGGTATAACAGTTTGAGCTTTTCTTGGTAATGAAATGTGAAGTGGGTGGACTCGGCCTTCGCCATGCATGTGTGAGAGTTAATGTAAACCAGCTATAGTGTAGAGGGGAAATGTGATTTTTGGCAGGCTAAGATGCGGTTTGCAGTCTCCCTCTTATTCTCTCACACACCAGCTGGGGTTAGATGGATATGAGTTTTTGAAGGCCGCTACTGATATTTTTTGGTTGGATATTTCTTAGTCTTTAATTTAACAGTTTCAATGTCAAAAGATTCCCTGTGTAGCTATATTAATGATGTAGTTCTTATGGATTTGCCTCTTTGAAGGCAGAATTAATACTCCCACACTGCTAAGTTAAGTTATTTTCAGATACAGCTTGACAAGTTCTAGCATGGAAACGGTATAGATAATGCCAAAATACACACACAACAGTCAGTGATGATCACATCATGATGAAGATTGGCAGGTTTTCTTAGTCAAACTCTACAGGAAGTCTAAGATTAGCTTGCTTCCCAGTTACTTTTGTAATTACATCTATTGAGAGCCTCCATTATTATTCTTAATAGAAAGATTTTTTATTTTAAAGAATAGAAAGTATAGCACTACATATCTCCATCTTTGATTTCACATGATCCGTTCATTTTCTACCGCTTATCCTCATAGGGTTGTGGGGAGCTGGAGCCTATCCCAGCTGTCTTAGGGTGAAAGGCCGGGTACACCCTGGACAAGTCTCCAGTTCATCACAGGACACATAGAGACAGACAACCACTCACACTCACATTCACACCTACAGGCAATTTAAATTAGCCAATTAACCTAATCCATGCAAACTCCACACAGAAAGTCCCCGGTCCGGGATTCAAAAATCTGTTCAAAAATCAGGCCATTTAGTACTGTAAACTTGATATTGTCACAATGTCAAGTCTATGAACATGTTGGTGGGGAAGAATGACACTAATTAGCATTTGTCATGGGTTGCACAATGTTGAAGTAAACCAGAGAGTACTCTGAAGCATAGTGGTCTACTGCAATGAAAAGACACCATACTGGGACACAGTATCCTGTTCTCTTATTGCAGAACACCCAAGATACAAACCACTAGCTACAGTAGCACTAGCCAACCCACACCTTGCTGTGTGAGTCAGTGTATTTAAAATTACTTGGTCAGTGGTATTAAAATATAAATTATAGATATTTCTTTTCAGATTGAGGAGCGTTCCCGTCTTTTTCACTTTCTCCATTTAACTCTGTGATATCTTAGCTGCCATAGGTTAGCTGAAACACACTCTGACTTTATTTAGTGGGATAGCATGCAAATGCATAAAGCAATGTAATCCGCAGGTGGAGACCACCCTCACTGAAGGCACATACATAGAGAGTCATATCTGCACATGCACACTCAAAGGCATGTGGACATACAAAAAAGTATGCACACACATCGACACAAAAATGTGCACATACAGATACGTGCACATGCATATGTGGACACACACTGAGGTGAAAGGACTCCTTGTTCTTTTATCACAGTGAGGCCTCTCTGCATTGAGATGACATGGCAAGTTTGAGAGTTTTCCTCTACACACACACACACACACACACACACACACACGCACACACACAAAAAATCCTGAATGCCAGCAGCTGGCTAACCGAGAAGACCACACACACTCGCTCACACACACATGCCGCAAACTGAGTCACCATCAAGAGTGCTGATCCCTATCACACACGCATAGCAGTGCCATATGGGGAGCAGCGTCAGTGGCTGTGTGTGGGATCAATGGGAACACCGGTGGCAACCACAGTAAACTCTGGAGACACACCATTAACCTTGACAGAGAGACATAGACACAGAGAGAGAGAGAGACAGCAGAGGGAGTGACTGAGAGTGAGACACATTTCTGTAGACAACTTCCCCATCTTTTCAGTGCAGTGGAGGGAAAGTTGTCACATGAATGCGATCACTCATAGTTTTTAATCTTCTCCTTCTTGTGCTTCATGCAGGAAGGCCTCCTTCACACAGCATACAGTAATAACTGGGTCATTTCCACTGTGGGAAACAGAAACGAGCCCATACACAACCCATCCATTTTCCCTCCTCCTGTATTTGTTCCTGTCGTCCGTTGCTCCCTCTGTCTGCTTCCTCTCTCCCTCCTTTTTCTGGGATCCTGGGGAAAGTCCCAGCCACTCTCTTGCTCTCTCTCTTTTTTTCCTCTTTCTCTCCCTCTCTCTTTCTCCTTGCATTCCTGTACTGAGTGGAAAGCAAGGGCCCCTTCACGCTGCAGGAATTCTGCTGCGTTTGTGTGTCAAAACTGTATGCAAGTGTAAGAAAATGTGTGTCCGTTTCTAATCACACCCGAGGGTGTGAGAGCTTTGTCTCTAAATATAACAATAGCCAGTAAAAAGCAGGAAGCTGCAAATATGTTAGGGTTTTTGCATTGTGTGTGTGCGCCATGTTCAATTGCTTCTACAGCTGTGAGCCCCTTACAGGCCTGCTGTAATCAGCACACTTCAGCTGCACAGTTCTCCCACTCAGTGGACTAAAGCCACTTTGCCTTACTTCTCTTCTTGATGTCTCCATTTAGAGTTACAGCAACACTCAAACTCTACTTTTTTGAAATTATGTTTCTTACTGTTACAGGTTACAAACAATGAATATTATTTATGGAATAACTAACTATATAAAGTCCTCAGTGATAACTTATTTCAATTAAACACTTTCTTTGGATTCTCCAGAGGTCACTGCACTTGAGAGTTGAAGTACAGCCAGTTTGTGATTGTGATTAGTAGTATGTAATTTAGCAGCAGTGCGTAGTATATGTGGTGGTAGGAATCAGGAAGAGGCAATTTGTGACACTGCTTCTAGCGGTTGTAGAAGTAATAGCAGTAACTGCAGTAGTAGTAGTGTTTTAATACTAGGAGTCAGTGGTAATAGTGGTAAAAGTGGTACTGTAATACATCTAGTATTAATACTAGCAGTAGTACCACTAGTAGGAGTAAAAGTAGTAGTTGTAATTCTATGAGTAATAATTGCTGGAATGGTCGAGTATGAGCAATAGGAGCACTAGTACTACTAGTAATTATAATAGTAAACTAGTACTAATAGGAGTGGCAGGAGATATAAGTATAGTAATAGTGTTAGTAGTAAAAGTCATGCTCATACAATGGTTACTGTAGTACTTAGTATTGGCGTAGTATCAGTCGGAACTGTAATGGTAGTAGGGGTCTTGCGGTAGTAATAATAGCACTAGTTGAAATAGTGATACTACTACTATTACAAAACCTAGCTGTACTGCACATGTAGCAGTGGTGGTAAAAGGAGTAGTAGTTCAGGTAGTGCCACCAGTAGTTTTAGAGGTGTTACATTTGTTTCCAGTGGTAGCCTGAGCTTTTTCCACCTCTCTTGGAATCAAATTCATGGGAAACACTGAATAATGCAGACTGATTTGTAAAAGTACTGAGTATTGGCAGCTTCAGATCCCAAACTATCAGTATCAGCCTTCAAAGAGCGTGTTTCCTGTGAGCTGTAGTCTCAGTGAATCAGTGTCCAAGCTAAACCTGACTTCCTGTTTGCACACCACCATCACACTGTTAACTGCACTGCATTTCTTTTTGGTTTTCATTAGAGGCTTAGACGGTAGCACCCCAGAGATTCCTCCATTTCTTACACTTTGCTCACTTCTGCCTATGCCTCAGTGATTGATATTAAATCTGTTCTGTTTGATCAATAATTAAAGGTGCAGTGCCTAGAGTTCCCAGACTAGACTGAGAAGTTATGAATTATAGATTGTTATTCCTGCTGGTCTGATCAAAGAATAACAACAACAGCCCTTCGCTGTGTTGGAGCACTACCAGTATTTATGCTCTCTACTGACTGGATAACACAGGATTATTAGTTCCTCTCTCTAATGGTGATCCTCTGTCTGGGTTTTTGCTGCTTGGTGCAATGATCAACGTTTGTATTCAGGAAGAGTTAGATCCTAGAGAGAGGAAGAGAGCAGCAGAGTGAAACCAAAGGTCTTTTGATAGATGGATTTGAACCCTGCCATGTTGATGCCAACACTGGCCAGCATGTGCAGAAGATAAGCTTGTTTTAATTATGCTTCATCACAACAAATCAAGTGTTGTTATGCGAGGATGAGATACTTTCATACACTGTCAGCGATTAAAGACAGAACACAGGAAGACAAATGAACACATTCTTGAGGTTTTTTTTTCTATTTTTTCTCATTTGTATGCATCCACAGTTGTGCCTTCTACAGTTACACCAGGTACTGTAAGACTGCCTGGTGACATCAGTTGAGCTTCTCACAAATACAAGAAGTTATGTGTGAGGAAATGTATTTTAGACAGCAGTTGGCTTCCTTCAATTAAATCCTCAATTCATTTTTCTCATATTGTTTTTATGTTTTGGAACCAGAGGAGGATCTCGACAGGATGCGTCACTTAGCACGGTTTCCTGACCTGCTTGCTTTTCATGGTTGCAAAGTTAGAGCTTTTTCTACGCGCCATACGCTGATTTTGTCAGAGAATTGTTCATAAGTTAAAAAAATATATGACTCTGCTGGTTCAGCTCAGTCAACTAAGCAAACGTCTGGCAAATAAAATAACGTGACCCTCCATAAAACCAAAGTGTATCATTTTTACACTTTGGGTATTTAATGGTTTAAACAAACAAGGTAAGGTGTTAATTTATGTTGACTCGACAGAGGCCAGCGGTTTTAGCTTAACACAATCTTTTCATCTAACTCTTAGTAGGAAAGCTAAGAAGCATATTTCCCAAAATGTGTGTTAATTATTAACATTTTTCACTTCAGGCTGTGTAAAGTGAGCTTGTTTTGTGTCATTTCCCTCCTCAGCTAAAAACTCACAAATAAGCAGAGGGCAAAAACAGGCCATGGCGGCCTCCGTGTGACACCATTGTTCTGCAGTGTGTGTGTGTGCGTGTGTGTGTGTAAGTAAATCCCAGACAGAAGCAGTCAAAACAGGAAAAACCCACCAACCAGCTGCCCTTGTCTGTCACCTCCGCTCACCTCTAGCTGAGTTTGAGTACATGAGTGTGTAACTGCATTCATGTGCGTACATTATGTATGTGTGCGTGTGTGTGAGCGTGTGTGTGTGTGTGTGTGCGCGCTCCCTCCATTAACACCTGGTAGTCCCTGTCTTGTCCAGTCATAATGGCTGAATGGCATGAAGCTGTCTGTATTGAGAAGAACACTGTTGTTAGAGACAATGATCATTACACTGTGGGAAAGTGGACCCTCTTTTCAGAGCCTATTCATTCATACAGGAAACGGACAAACACATAGAAATCCACGCACCCTTTGTTCACACACTGTACCAGAAAAGAGTTTATTTGAAAAGCAGCATACAGAGCGATGGCATGTATCACTACCTAATATGGCTAATTTAATAAGTTAATGGTAAATTCAGGGGTTGTATATTTATAGCCACACTGTATTTTGGCACACTTTAATTTTTACATGGCTGCTTTCCAGATCTGATGCCTTGTTTTCAACTTTTGCCAAAACCTCCAAACCACCTTCCTCCTTTCTATTTCTAATTTCACTGCCTTTCTCCTCAGTTACACCCCCGCACACATACGTGCACACAGACCCATGCTGAGCCTCGGCTGTGGTAATTAGATACAGTCTGTCTAACTGTCAGACATCAACTGGTACCAGACACCAGACTGCAACCTCATTGGCTAATCCTCCAGACGCTGCTGCACATTCCGATTGGCTGTTGCCTCCTCCCCTGCTCTGACTCTGACCCAGTAAACTCACGTATGAACCAAATCCCCATATTTCCATTGGCTGTCTCTGAGACACATGACCGGTGCTCACAGACGTTCTCCGGCTCCGCTGCTCCCAGAGGAGGATACAGTTATCCTCCTTACAGAGAAAAACAACACCATTCATCACCTCCTTCTCTCCTCATCCATCTCTCTCCCCTATGTTTAGGCTGTTATGCTGTGTTGTTATGTTTCAGTTGTTGTCCCTCTGAAGGTTTAGAAGCCAGTCCAAGTCCTCTGGACGTCCGGGTCAAACTGAATTACCTCCTCTCAGACTATTCAACAGCTAAAATTGAGTCTATCAGATCCAGTCTAGGGTGAAATAATCCCAGGGGATGTTATTTATCTAGATTGGTCCCCTTTTATGGTCTACTTTTTTGACTGGGAACACTAATTATTTTTACTTCCATTTCCACTTGAACTCTCACATCCCCGTCAGCGGATGGCCGATGACCAGGATAGTCCAAGTCATGGAGCCATAAATATTTATCCAGCTCACTCATCTGGCTCGCTCTGCTCAGCACCAGTGTGATGAAGCTGGATCGGTTTCACACAGCAGGTTTGTGATGTCATATCCTGTCGCTGACAGTAGTGGACAAACATACTGCTGCTCCCAGAGGTTCCAGACCAGGAAGGATGTTTGAATTCTTCCTTTATTTTTATTTAACCCTGACCTTCTTTTGCTATTTCTCATGGTATTGTGCCACATGAACTTGTACAGTATAGGGATCGTATACTGGCAATAAAGGCAAAACAAGCAACAGTAAACTAGCTGTGGGGCCTCACCACGTTACTCTGTGTCATAATTCTGATCACTGGGTAAATTTGACATCTGGATTTACTCTCACCACATCTGGATCAATGAAGGGCTGGACAGGGCTATGATGTGATATGCATGTATGGGATAGTGAAAATTCTCAGCTTTCAGTTTGAAAAACCGGCAAAGGCAATCTATGATCATTAAAGTGAAAAACAATCTGTATTACTACAGATGCAGATGCCACTGTACACAGTGATATATGAGGGTCAATTGACTTCACATCACCCTCATATCCCTGCCAACCATCAGAGGATATTTGATCAGCAAATCCCATTAACACATACAAAGCACAAAGCGTCATGGTACGTGGAGCTTTACCACACAGAAGATCACAGATATAAAGCAGTTCAGCATTCTGTATTGCCATGTTCACACGTTTGATCAGGCTTTGTGTTTGCTCATATGAAGTGTCATTGTATACGGATCTATGTACACACACTCAATTATCTCCTCTCAACGGACTAGAGCTGTGGAGCCAGCAGACTAGTGGTGTGTGAAATCTGGAGCGCCTGGGCATTAAGGCTGGTCAGTCAGGCTTGTGCACACATTTGGTAGCATGGCAAATGGTCCGATCAAAGTTTTTTTTTTTTTTTTTAATATAACAGAGAGTTACTTGGCCGTGCATGCAGTTTTTATGTTTCACACATTCACACATGGCAGCTTCTTGGTGCATTTAATTTCTGCCCACTAAGCAGCTCACATGCTGAAATTGGAAGTTAAGTGCCTTGCTCAAGGATACACTCACAAGTGTTTGATGAGGGGATGGGCAGAGCTCCCTGTTAACTTCCCCTTCCTGACACCATTTTGCCAGCTGGTCTGGAATTTAAAACAGCTGATCACAAGGTCATTAACGATACGAACGGTACCAACTTTAACTCAGTGATGGCCAGCCGTTTTATAAAACCGAAAGTGCCTTGTTCCAGCGTTTTTGGCCATTTTAATAATAATTATAATAATAAGACCCACAAAATATTTTGTACTATGACTCTGAAAACAGAATAGCTCAAATGAAAGAAGAAGAAGAGACTCTATTTCATCATGAAAAAAATGGTTTTGTCTTGTTCCATTCTTGTTTTATCTGGAGTAGAGGCCACTTTCACCAAAATCACCATATTGTCCAGATTCTGTTTGTTTTGTTCTCTAAATGCGATCATCTCCACTTCCTGCTTTGAACTCTGTGGCGCATACCTTCTCTTTATCTCCTGACTACAAATCCCAGAAGCCCCAATATTACTCACAGGCTGTGTGAGAGCGCCCTCTTGTGCCTGCTGCTGAAAAAACACTTTGACATATGTATTTCAGTGGCACTCAAGGAGTCAGTGTTGAAGAGAATTCATTTTTGCTAAGACATATCCTCTACATCTGTGGTGACTTTTCACTTATCTGTGACTATTTTCCAAAAATAATGACAGAACTCCTTACCTTAGAGTTCCCCAATATTTTTTTTTTAGTATGGACTGACACTCTTGGTGCTGTATTTGATTTGACACTAAAATCATTCAGGCAGTTACCCAGCTGGGGTGATGTTGTTGCTTAGTCACTCCTTATTTGAGCGCTCCATTACTCCATTTGCCCGCCTTCTCTGATCCGTACTTTGAATCAGGGGTGAACGTACGACGCACCGTGGTTACAGCATTACCTGCTGCTGTGTGTTTTGAAAGGCTGGTCACCACACCTGAACCCTGAAAGAGATGTAAGACAAATACTACAATGAGACAACTCAGCAGTTGATGAAATTACAGGAATAAAAAAATACTATGACTGGAAAACAGTACTAATGTTGGCAAGCTGTCTCCTAGCAACACCAGCTGTCAGTGAAGATGGCTGCCATGGAAAACGCCCTCTCAAAGACTTGGAGCTTAGATGCTGGATTTTATCCTGTTTTAGAAAAAGAAAGAAAGAAAAATGGAAGTATATGCCTAATAGGGTGTAGTATCATTGTTGCAAAAAGTTAAGAGAATTTCCGACTTTAAGGATCCGTTTTTTCTCTGCTGGTGAAAATATCTCCAAAATGGCGGAATGATAGTGAAATTGTTTCATATATTGGCCATGAAATCCTTTATCTTACATTCTTCAGGCATGCATTGGAAGAACACCGAAACTGGAGCTCTCTATGAGACAAATGACAAGAAAAGTACTTCCAAAGATTTTTGTGAGAACTCGAGACTCACGAACATCCTGTAACGCTAACTATGTGAACCTGATTTCATGCTATCAGCCTTTTAACACCCAAATAAGCTGTGAATTCCTTGAGGAACATGAGTCACATACACGACTGTGGCAACGGCAAACACATCATCCACATGTGTGATACAATCCCCCTCTGGGCCAATCAGAAGCCAATATATCACCTTGATTCGACCTGTAGTTGTATAGCGCCCTTTTGGGCCAATTAGCACAAAGAGGAAAGGGCTAGATTGTTGCGCTGAAATGTATCATAGACATAGTTATCATATGACAGATGGATGAAAAAGCAAATGAAGGGAAAAGACAAATAGTCTAGAAATGATTCAGTGTCTTACCCCCACATAATTGAATTTGTCAGGAACGCTATCATACTTTTGTGTTATTTTCCAAATTGAATCAGCTGGGAAAGTATGAACCATATCAGTGGTGTAACCGCACAGATGAATGAGTCATTTCTGATGGATACACTGGCAGTTCAGTACCACACCTTTAAAAGATAGTCAAAATCAAATTTGGAGTTCTCAATGTTTGTCCAGTGATGCAGTCTAAGACACAGCAGTGAATCAAGGAAACATTTTGAGGCACACATGTTGTGTATTGAGAGACTAGTTAACGAGGAAGTTGTTTATAGTGGCTGTGTTACTTGAGGTCATGGACAAGCTTGACTTATCTTTGCTGTCAGACAAGGAAGGCCACAGTCACTGAGTTTGTTAACCATTTATTTGGATAAATTGGACATTCTTAATTATGTTGTTAGTGTCTATGATATATGTGTTGTTGGACTCCAGTAAAAGTAGCCTCTTACTTTCCAAATTCCACTATAGGCTGCATAGTATTTTCAACATGCATCAACTCTGTTCACTTTTCAAGATAAGTCCTAGCTTTACTGTGGTCTTTTTCCACAGTTATTCTGTGTGGCACATCACAATTTGCCCTTTGCACTTTTTGTTTGCTCGTAATGTTTGTGGAAATCTGAGTTTACTCTACAACTGTGCACATTTTATGTCACGCCAGATAAAAGCATCAGCAAAAAATACCAAATACCCAAATTAATAAATGAAAAAAAAATTCGTAGCATAAGCCGTTTTGAGATTTTGCTCAAAGCTGAAGCACACATCCTCAACTCCTCACTGACACCTTGGGGTTAATCTAAAAAAAAACTAGACAGTTCGGGCTCACACACATGCACAATGAGAGTTTAGTGGAGATTAGGCTATTAGAGATGAGCATCAGCAGTATTCTAAAGCTGATTCAGGTTTTTTTCCAGACTGAAATGGGCTAATCTCTGCCTGGACACCTACAATGTGTCTGTCAGTTGAGGATTTACACCTACAGGGCTGTCTGGGCATATGCTCTGTATGTTCTGTAGAGGACTGTGTGTGTGTGTGTGTGTGTGTGTGTGTGTGTGTGTGTGTGTGTGTGTTCTGGAAGCATGACCATGTCTTTACCAGCAACTGGTGCTGATGATTAAGTGACACATGCTCATTAACTTCCCTCCATTGTCAATCCAGTAAAATGAACCACCAGCACAGACGGGGTATTTATTGGTGGTCAATGATTAAGCCTGTTTATGTGTCTGCTTCTTTCCTTTCCTCTCCTCTTCCCCCCATTCCTTTATTTCATTTTCCTTTTTTTCTTTTCTTTCCTTCACTGACCTCTTCCTTGCATTCCCTTGCTTTTCTGGCCTTCTTTACTTTCCTCTCTGCTTTCCTTCTTGCTATTGACCTTCTCATTTCCTGTCTTCTCACTTCCTTTCCTTTGTTTTCCTTCCCTCACCACTCTTCTTCCCTCCCACATGTCCTCCATTGCCCCTGTTTTTTTTCTTCCTTCCATCCTTCTTTCAATTCATACTCTTTACTTTTTCTGTCCTTCCTCATCCTGCTCTCCTGCCATTTCCTTTCTTCATTGTCCTTATTCCTTTTCTTTTTTCTCCTCTCATACCCTTTCCTCTTCTGACCTACTATTTCCTTTCCTCTCTTCTTCTCTTTCCTTTCCTTCCATGTCCTCTTCTTTCCATTCCTCTGCTTCCCTCTCCTCTTTTCTCTCACCATTTGTGTTCCTTTCCTCCCGTAATTTCCTCTCATCTCCTCTCCTCCTCCTCTCTCATTTCCTCCCTTCTCCTCACCTTCCTATAATAGCTCACGGAGGCATGTCTGAGTCCCGGGCCACCCTCATTAACCTTATCATTAAACTGACCCCCAGCTGGACTGCACTGCCCTCACACTGCTGTGGCTTTGCCGAGTTGTGTCAATACATACACACTCTGCCATTAAGCTCGAAAAGCCAGGGCTAGGAGGGAGGAAAGCAGAGCTGCTGGATGCACAGTAAATTTATATAACAGCTGAGGCAGCGAGGGAGGAGAGGAGTGTGCGAGAAAGCGCAATGAATGATACATCCAGGTTGATCTGAACTTTCCATGTACTCCATTGCTTTTGATGTGCTTTGAGTGTGTGCATTATGAAAGCCTGTGGTGATTAGCCTGTCTGTGTCTCTGTTATATGAATAAGACCCCAGGGGAGCAAAGACGTCTAGACTTATTCAGAGAGGAAGCTTTATTATCTGCTGTAAAGCAACTACTGTATGAAGAGGCTCATATTCACTTTGCAAGCCTACTGCTGCAGTGGCCTTACTCAACAGTCCAATAGCAAGAGTCAAATCCCAATCAAGTCATCACACAGCACAGTGAAAGGGGGCAGAGTGAATGGAGAGGGAGGGATAATGTTTCTGTAGCCTACACATTATCGGTTTACCTTATATTACAGTGCATATGAATACACTACATATTCAGTTCCATTGCTATGTACTTAATCAGAAGCACAATATGACTTATTATGTTATTTTTCAGATATTAGGGTAACTCCTGTAAACAAATGACAAGCATGTATGTTTTATTATATAAAAATAAACTTTATTTCTTCACCAGATATATTCATTCACAAACAAAACCCTCTACACAGTAGACAGTTTGTTGGCAGATGGTGGAACAAGTCAAAGGCTGATGAAAAACGGTTATTTCCACAGTAAACTGACATTTACCACATTAGCAATGACAGTTTTCTCGTTTTTTTCAACATAAAAACATTCAGTCATTTAGCACATTTGCAAATTAGCATTAAATACAAAGTAAAGCTGAGTTCGATGGACATGTCATCGTACTTGTGTAGGCATTAAGTCAGAAATTAGTGCACGTGAGGCTGAAATGAAAGTAAACTTACAACAATACATATATTCTGAAACCATGTACTATAAGTATGGAAAAACATCCCAAATGTCATTAATATGGCAAACAAATCAAAATACTGTCCTTGAAAGACTTGTATTTGTTGAATACAGCCACCACCTGGTACTTTTGTTGGAAGCCCAAGAACACAAAGTGGAGGAGTCTGTTAAAATAGCAGTCACAGATGAAATATTTATCCAGGTCACAGGTAAAGTATGGCAGTGCTGGACTCAGAATGACAGAGGTCTCACAGGATCTTGGTCAGATCGAGCCCTGATCCCTGAGTTCAGTTCACATTTATCTTCTTGGACTGGGACTGTCCCAGCTGTACTTACACTCGCCTGAATAAAATTGGCCAGTTATCACCGATGTGAGCAGGCCAACCACTGCCCACATGTTATCTTGAAATGTGCTACACCGTGTGTGTTGTTAGTCAGGTGTGTATCTACTGTGACAGAGCTAATTGCCAGATTGAGAACATCCTGTCATCCCATTTGGTCACTGCTATTACATTGATTTCTGTTCATCGAATCTTACGTAAGTCAACTATTCATTGTGTTGAAATAAAGGCCAATTTATAGTACTCCATAAATTGCTGTACATGGACACGGAGAGCTTTCTACATCACCGCAGAGCCTCTGCGTTCTTTCCAGATGCATGAAATATTTTTAACTGTCCGTCACTTCGTCAAGGGAAAACGGAGAAGGCAAGGGCTGCGATTGGTCCGCTAAAAACATCACCCTGCCGTCAAATGCACCCCTCGTGGGTCTATAGGCACATAGACCATGTTACATTTTCATTTTAGGTGATATTCTGGATCAGAAGGCTTTTGTTTCAGCCTACATGAGTAGCTTATATACAGGTTAATCCAATTAAAAGCACATACTTTTGAACCTAGGAATTGCAAGGAAAGCTGGATTATATTTAGCCTTTTGAAACGCAAGTCAAATACATTTGACTTGCTCAAAAAATCCATTTAATTCATTTAGTAATTATGGCTGGGGTATGCAGTATTTCCACAGAACATACTGAAAGGTGTTGGTTTGCGTTCGCTACAGTATTGTCCGATTTTGTGTTGAGAGGAGCATCTGTTATTTTCTTTCTTTGAGCTTTAAAGACTAAGCAACTGAAGTTCTTCTTTTCTATCTCCATCACAAATAATTAAAACGTAAAATAGTATTTTCCCCTGTGAATTGCTTCACTTTCTGAGGGGGTGCATTTCACGGCAGGGGTGCTTTCTGTGGCACAACCCCGGCACCACGATGGAGAACTGTGAGGGCCTGAGGGGTCTCCATGGTTACGGAGTTGGATAACGTTTTATGCAGTTGGGGAAGTATATTCAGGGCTTAAGACCATACAATCAGTGATATGAACTGAAATAGAGAAATATAAATATAAGGCACACAAATTTGTAGAAATATATTCAATATAACATCACCATAAGCTGTCTTTCTCAATTTTTATTTTTGTTACCAGCTCTGAGCATAGCATATTCTCATGAATGTGTATACATTGTAGTCAGTAGTACTGACGAAATAACAAGAACGTTGTTTGGATTTGACGCTTCTGCCTTGAGCATTGTTGTGGTCGCACCCACATGCTTTTTGTGCAGCCAGGCTGGTTTGAAGTTTGTTTTATGTCAAATATTCCAGCATCTAGACCTTTTAGCTCCTGTTAAGAAAGACCTGTGAGTCACTCAGCAGTGATGATATGCTGGATAACAAAATACTACTATTACTTCACTAGAAAAGCACCCCTGCCACCAAGGAGGTTATGTTTTCACCAGGGTTCGTTTATTTGTTTGAATCGGATCCGATCTCCACCAAAAATTAATCAGTTTTAAGTTTGGCCACTTCTGACCAACCCTGAAAATTTCACCAAATCCGTCCACAACTTTTTGAGTTATTTTGCAAACCAACAAACAAATAAACAAACCCTGGTGAAAACATAACCTCCTTGGTGCAGGTAATAATACTTCCACTACTACTACCACCACTTACTGATGTAGTGTAGAAATATGCATGTTTTTCTTCTTACTCGCAGCAGCAGGATATTTAAAGAAGTGTTGCTTTCATCGTAATGATATGTGAGAGAGCTCACTGTGCTTCACACATTGTCATGGTGATGATGGGGGGGGGGGGGGTAACTGAATCACACCAATTCCTCATCTCTAGCAAGGTGAGAACTTGTCGTCATTGAGCTAAAACACTCAATGACTGAGGCGTATAAGTATTCCGTGGATTTCTGAATGACTGCTCTGCTCTGTGGTCCACTCTCTCCTCTCTTTACACATTACCTTCCCTCTTTGCTTCTTTGTATATTTCCTCTCTTTTCCTTCTGCACTCTCAGCCCACAAAGATCACTTAAGTCAGGTCTCCATGATTCAGCTGAGGGACAAATATCAGGACAACATGTATGTGATATGATGAACATGTAAATGAATCCATAATGTATTCAGATTGGCTTTTTGTCTTTGTGTTTGAGCTCCTATAGGTGATTCTTGCCCCGGGCATAACAATCATTCAACGTGTTAATGGGTCGCACACTGAGCTCGTTAGCTATGCACAGCCCTCATTAACATACAAATTCAATTAACTTTCACTGCAAAAAAAGACGGAAAGAAAACAAATCTTTTGTGTGATGTCGACTCTTCCTGCATTTTATCTTCATCTTAGTCACAGTGAGTGAAGGAGAATGCAGTGACTTTCTGTTTTGGGCTAGTTAATGAATGCGTTATGGTGCTTTTGCAAGGTGATGCAGTTGAGAGCGCAGCCAGACATCCTTGTACAGGGTGAATGAGAATGTTTTGCCCTCATACTTTATGAAGGAGGCTGTCAGGTATTTGTCCTCTGCCATTAGCTGTCTGCAGAGGCTGGGTGGCAGCTGTTTTAGAGGGCCATTGTGGAAAAACAGCACGGGTTCCTAACTGTGGCAGAATTAAACAGTCCTCACTATGTTGATTGAAAGCCAATTTTCAAAGTGGTGTGTAGTCAGAATGTTCAGTAGCTGTGGCCCAGCAGCCAGACCCTTCATCTTCCATCATGTATTCTACTGGCAATGCTCTTATCATGGGAATTGGTAATTAGTGGCATGCATTGTGTCAGAGGACAGAGCTCTGAATACCAACGACATTAAAGGGCTGATGAGATAAGAGGAGTGTGTGTTTGCACTCGTGGCTGTGTGTGTGTGTGTGTTCCTGCTCCCTCACTTGTATTCATGCTCCAGGGACAATGGTTAGGTGCCTCGGCCATGGCAATGCATGACTTCAATTTACATGTTTGCATATTTGACAATTAACCAAATTGATTTCCTGCGTGTGTTGAGCGGCAGCATCGGATGTCTGTTTTCCCAAGGATTTTCAATACCACGTCCATCCATATCAAACAGGTCCAATAATGGCACTGTCTCATTTGCATACCATTAATTAGACATTCATATTAAATGGCTAATTAGCATATATATCGTTCTGTGTTTTGTCAGGGTGAAAGCTATAGCAGCAATAACTTTTCCCTTCACATCACTTGTTTTTGCTATCTATGCAAATGTGAGTAGTTTGTGATGGTTTTAATCAGTTAGCGAGAGTGTTTGTGAGCAAAAAGGAGACTCAGGGAAAGATGTTCAACATACCTTTTACAGTAGCGACTGAGGAGAAAAGCTGTCTTGCAGGCATGGTGAAAGAGAGAGATAAAGAAACACACTAATGATTATGCTTTTTTCTGCCACAGAGAGGAAAAGAGACTAATAATGTTTTTTTTTGTTTGTAGTTGACATTTTCTTTGAAGGCTGATAATGAATCTCCTCAGAAAGGTGCAACCAACGACCAAACTTATCCAAGCAGTTCTCTTATTACTATCAATGTTGTTAGTGTCACCCAGGAATGTAGTGCAAGATAAATCCACCTGGGCTCACATGAACCGCTTCTCACTGTGCAAAAGTTTAATAATTTACATAAGTATTGAGTCAGCAAGAGCAAAGCAGATAAAATGTGTGTTACTGTTTTTTTTTCTTAAGCGATTTGCATTTTTTTTTATTGTCCCCATTTTGCCGTTTCAGTTTGCCTACGCAAAATATGGATTTCTAGAAACTAGTTGGGGAGCTAACAGCTAACAGTCTCGCAAGCCAGTACATGATAACATTAGCATTCATTCATATTAGCTTTCCTGAAGCTTTCATTCAGTTTGCAAGCTCTTTTTCTCAGTCACTAACAGAACAATAAGTCCACACGCGCAAAATATGTATCTATAAGCTACTATGAAGTCCTGTCGCATGGAGTGATTTGATTTAATATGCTGGTGTGACTGGTCCTTTAAGGGTGATCATGGTCCGATGGTCAAAGTCAGATATTATTCTTTTTTATGTGCATCACTGCTGTTAGCTGTGAAGCCAAGAGTTCTGCTGCGAGGGAAAACATAGCAAGGGAAGGAAAAAAAAAAAGCGCAGTATAAATAAAGAAAGACAGAGAGAAAGAGGTGGGAGGGATGAGAACGGAAAGAAGGATGAGGTAAGCCCTTTGGGAGAGGCCTGTGCTGACTTGCTAAACCCATCCAACCTCCTCCTCCTCCTCACTTCTGTCCTCCATCACTTTTCTTTCCAGGGCGAGACGACAAGAAGAGAGATTAAATAAGAGCAGCGAACATGAAGGGGGAAGGAGTGACATCAACGGTGACATCAGGTGGGAGAGAGGTCAAAGGTTGAACAGATGATACTTTGTTTTTGCAGATATGGACAAGAGTCGAAGCCTTTGGAATTTATCGCTCTGCTTTGTTTGTTTTGACCCGTGCTCGTGGGTGTCTTCGGGGCAGCCTGTCGGGTGATTCCCAGGGGTGAAGCAGTTTTAGATGAACTTTAGCCTCCCTCCGCCCTCCTGTTACCCCCCTTTGCTTCAGCTGAGCTTAAACACTCTGGGGCCGGCTTGTGTCCCGTGGCGTGTGTTTTTTTGGGATGGAGTCGGCCCGTCTGTAAACTGTGTCTGACCCTGGGTGTCTGGAGGGCTCTCACCATACAAACACACACACACACACAATAGTGTTCCCTTAGTGGGGTACACACTGCTTACAACAAGATATGATGACTTGCTCCCCAGTGAAAGGCCTCTTTGATTGGGGGTGGAGCTTCCCATCATCTTGTGCCATGCTCGCAGAAGGGAATAGTATGTGAAAAACAACAAGCGTGCTATTGCAATAATAAATAAGCTTTTGATTCTCTTCCCAATGAGGAATGAATCTACTCTTCTACATACTTGCAAGTCGTTGTTGTGCATCTGCAACAAATATCATTTTTTGTCTGTTTACATACAAGAGAACTGTGCAATTAAGGTGATTCATGTTAATTTACCACTTACGACAAGACTCATTATCACAAAACTTGAATGAAAAAAATTGCACCATAAGAGCGTAGCAGCAGTTTACTAGTTGATGTTTCATTTTTGGAATGCCGAGTATTGAGAACAACATACAACACCATAGTTTGTGGAGTTTCAGCTCAGGCTAATCACTGTTAATCGTCTCCTTAGAGGAGCGCACATTTCTCTCCCAGTCCCTAATGTAATAAAAGGCTTTTAGCAACTCCTTCAAATGCATCAGGACTGTGCTTTTCCCTATTTCCTTTGTATCTCATTAATTTCCATATTTAATTAGCTTGGCTCATTAAACGCCATGCACACAGGAATGTATGCAGGAATAATTGCATGCAATGTTATAGACACAAATTATCCATAATGTTCTTGTGTGAGTTGTGACAGAACATGTAGGCCTTGTTGATTAGTCCACTCTAATGGACATGGCACTTGATTTGTTTGTCTGTCTCTGTGTGTGTGTGTGTGTGTGTGTTGTGTGTGTGTGCGCAGTGTGTATCCTTAGGTGCTCAAGTGTGTGTGCACTTGTGTGGTATTTGTGCATACGTGTTGTGTGCCATTCTCTGTCAACTCTAAACCATGTTAAAGAGTGAAATTACCCATCAGCTCTAGTAAAAGCATGGCTGACAACCTATAATCATGGTCATGAGAGAAAACAAATCATTGTCACACATGGGCAGGCACACACATGCACACACAAAAAGATTGTTTGACCAGAGACAACAGAAAATATAAAATATCTAAATACAAATGCATTTCCTGTCTTTAAGTCGATTTGCTATAAGCAAAGCTAACACATTCCACTCAGTAAGGAGAATGATTAACATGAGAGCAACTTGGTATTAATTGTCTCACTGTTGTATCCTCACCAGTCTCCATGCTGCACTGTGTCTTTTATACATCGCAGCAAATTAATGAGGAATTCATCCTTGGCACACTACCTCCTACTGAAATATATATTTACAGCTTTTATATGAGAGGTTCTCTATCACACGTTCGAAAAGAACTATAGGTGATTTTTAATCATGCACCATGGTGAGACACGCATGAATAACTCTGACATTTACAATTAGCTGTTGTCAGCAGTCAAGGCAGTAGTGCAATTTACTAGGTACACATTACTGTCGTAAATGGAAGTGACAACAATTTGATATGTTGTTTGAAAGTGGCGTGATAGTGAATTGTATTTGACCCTGTTTAAGTGGGCTCACTCTTGATAGGCGAACACCCTTTATTCAAAAGAGATAATTGGTTTTGTAAAATGTTGTTCACTCGGGCCCTGAAACGTTTTGGGAGAGGAAGTAGCGGGGGCGTTGATTAACCTTGTCATAGTTCTTGACATCTCACGACCACAGCTCTTACATTCAGCACGCTTTCCTGCATCGAATGCTACTCATTTCCCTCCCCGTTTGCCAAGGATAAGTGTTAAATTAGAGTTTTTCTTTATCATTATCTTTTCCGTGACAGATGCATTCAGAGTGGAGACACTGTTCTTTCACAAGACAGAGAGGTTTAGTTTCTGAACCTGAACTTCTGAGGCAGTGTTAGTTTATGACTCAGGAGGTCGAGTTAGAAGGGGGCGGGGGTCAGCCTCTCTGGTCTCTTTGGTCTCCTTGCTGTGGTTTCCCCACATTTGGCTGGCAGACAATTGTATTGTGCATGACTCCTCTCTGATGTGGTGGTATGATGATGAGTAAGCACACATATGATAGAGTGGGTATGTGTGTGGTATCCAGAGCTCTGCCTGACACATGGCCATGAAGAAACTGAGAGGCAGGAACCATGAGGGAGTTTGGAATATATATTACGCAGCGCTTTACAGGCCAAATTTTTCCCCCTGTCTAATTAGAGGACAAGCTGTGCGTTCAGCAGTTACGTAACCTCCAAAGACTTCCTGGTGAAGGCGCGATACATTCAACATGACACATCTGGGTAAATTATTCATAGATTTGGGTTCAGTTCAAGGATATAGTGGAGAATGAACTCATTTAAACTTTCCAACGGTTTTCCATTCTTTTAGCGACATTACATTTAGGACAGACACTCATTATGTGTGTCACTGGTTATAGCCCTCTCTTAAACCTTCTTCATAGGTTCCATATGTCTTTGAAGCGTGATGTTTCATTCTGAGAATGATTCATTTTAATGTGACACACTGATTTAATATCACACTTTCAAAAAGTTAGGAGACTTGCAGAGGACAGATTAAAAAGGAAACATCAAAATTGAAACAGCAAAGGTTGAGAACTTAAAATTAAATGAAGTTCTGAAACCCTAAAATGAGTTGATCTTCTCTTTCACTGGACAGTCTTGAATTGTTCTCATTTTCAACCTCCACGTTTGATGCATGGACTAGAGCCAAATTCAAGAAAGCTCTGATGAACTCAGGATGACATCATCATCATTATCATCATTTTGTCATACCTTAGATAACCCCATGCAGAGGCAGAGATGATAATTATGTAGATGATAACATAATGTTTACCACATTCATCATCTTAGCTTAGTGTATTAGCATGCTAATTAGTGCTGTACACAAAGTAAAGCTTTCACCTTCAATTTCACATTCAACCACAAATTTCACTCCAGTGGCAAAAGGGAAAAGGAGACAGCACAATCTTTAGGATTCATCCTCTGGGAACCATGAATATCTGAACCAAATTTCACACAAATCGCTCAAACACTTGAGATTTGGTGTTTGAATAATGCTTGACACCTTGACATCGAGCAAGATGTGCCGAAAAGGTCTTGTTGTTGTCAGTATCTGCCTTCTAATGACTCTTTTACCTGTGAGCCCCAGCCTTGCATGTTTTGGATCTGACTGTAATAATCTAACTGTAAAGTGCCGTGCTGTGCCATGACCCCCCACCCACCTGGTACACCCAGAAGACTCAAACAAACAGTGAAGGTTAATTGCACACACTGTTCAGTTCAGCTCTGTGTGTTTGTTCAGTCAGAGGTTTGGTGTAGCTTTGATTGAAGCAAAGTGTTTGAGTGGGATCAGGCTGTGTGTCACTGAGGTGGGCCTATGTTCATCATCATCATCAGCTCATAATGACGCCAGTAGCGCTGCTGTTATCGCAACCTCTCTCTGTGGGTGGTTTCCTTCTGTGTGTGCGTTCTTATAGAAGTGGGATTCAATAATGCTACTCTACTGCCCTTGATCCCTCTCACTCTCTTGTACCACTCTCTCTCTTTTTCTCTTCCTCTGCTTTTTTTTCCTGTGTTAATGTCTGGAACTGCTACAGAACTCCCAAGCAGCTCATATTCAGAGGAAGTCCTTCCTGGGATTAATACACACACACACACACACACACACACACAAACTTTACCCCCTCTCATTCGTCCTCCCACAGACATCCTGTTTGTCTCCTGCAGCTCCTCTACTCCCTCGGATGAACATAAGCCAGGGAGTCACAAAGTAAACAGAAGAGAGGTTTCTTATGAGAAGGTGGCACGGAAGCTCAAAGAAGTCCTAAAACCAATTGTTATTCCTGTCAGTCGGGTCTCCAGTTCACATTTTGATCTTCTGTCACCTTGCTCTTGTGTTTTTTTCTCTCTATATTTAGAACTTGTTGATACTACGGATCCAAATTCAGACAATCAGCTTTAACCAGGATCTGGGACCTCGCCAATCATATTACTGCCACGTTTTTCAAGCGTTACTCCTGGAATGAGAGAAACCTTGTTGATTTTTTCTGTAATCAGTTTCCATTATCTCTCGCCGCGGCGGTAGGCATCAGCTCTCCATCCTATCTTCTCATCCGTAGAGCGGTCTATCCAATCCATTTTATCCATCTGCCAATCTCCATCATTCTGATCTTGGTTTGTCCCCTCTTCCCTCCCCTCTGTGTCTCTCTTCACTCTATCTGTGGCTAATCCATTACATCTTCTAATGACTGTTGTTTCGCTCTATGAAGAAAAGTGCAGGGCAGATTGGCATTTCTGAAGCCATATGTGTGTGTGTATGTGTTAGTAACTATCACCTCTTCATCTCCGCCATGAAGTCTTATCCCATATACTGCAGGTATACTGTATACTGCATGTTCACAAATAAATTGCAGTGAAGATCGTCAATGCAAGAAGTCAAATGATTTCAGAAAGAAAAATACTTGATTCAATAAAGTCTCATGAGTTCCTCTGATTGTGTTCTTTTACCCGACAGAATAAACATTTGGCTGTGGGATCTCTTCCACATTGATTATTTTTATCTTTTCCGGAACTTCAAGTGAGTCATTGATAGGTCTGGCTGTCTCAATGGCCACCCTGGTAGAGAGAATCCTAAATCTGCACAGCCATTAGCTCAGGACCCCATGAATCATGCAGGGTTTCCCTCTCATTGTGGTGCTTCCTCGCCTGCAGCTGTGTCTTGTTTCTGTTATTCTTCTTTTAATTACATCCTTCCAGATGATATTTTCAGTCATTTTACACCTTTCCCCTAAGAAAGTTATATTTTATACACAACAAATATTGAGGTTATTGTGTAACAGGTAAATGAAGGATGGTCCTCTACAAGGACACCTGCAGTATAACTCTTCTTTGCTCTACATGACTCTGTTACACTGGCAATAACATTAACAGTGCAGTCCATAGAAAACTAATATATTAGAATTGCTGGTTTTCCTGAGCAGGCAAATATATGGCTTTCATACTGTTATCTCAGCTTACCTCACACACTGCAATGCTGCAAGAATACAATAGGAAAATAAAAAAAAAATCTCTTCATCTAACAGTTATGGTGCCCTTGAAATCGTAAAGGGCCATTCTGAGACAAATTAGCAGTTGTAGACGCTCCGCTGGAACCCCCGCTGTGCCAGTCCGCGGCGCTCCCCTCTGATTTAAGATCATGAGCCTTCAGTGTTCAGCCACATCCACATGACAACTCTCTCCATTCATATGTTTTATGGAATCATCACTGTCGCCACCCAGCAAATGAGCACAGCAATATTTAGGACAAATGCCGCTGTCAAATGGCCCTACGAAACAATGCTTTTGAATATTTCATCACTCTGAAAAAAAGCCATATTAAAGCCGTGGGTGGGGAAGACATCCATTTCCTAAAGCTGTTTGGGTGTTGCAGTGCTGTACCTTACAGGGAGGTACTGGGATTAGCAGTCGGCACTGAAGCGCTGCTGTGGCTGATGGGTTGTTTGTGTTGCAGGGTGCAGTTTCCTCAGCGCAGCGAGGTCTAGCTGCCAGAGAGGCTGTGCAGCGCGCTGGCTGTGGCCTCTGCTGACTGGCTTTCTACACTGCGTCTGTGGAGGTTGAGATAAGCAGCAGCACACACACAGTGCACTCACACACTCTGATGGTGTATGACGTCATGGGTGGATTTTTTGTGTATGTTTTTGGTCCATCTATTTTTAAGAGCCAGGGGGACAAGATCCTGGGGCCAAAAGTTCAAAGAGAGAGGCCTGAGTGGCAGCTTGTGTGGATGAAAGCAAAGGGAAGGGGATGAAAGACACATGGGATGACATGGCATGAGACGCGGCCTCAGATGCGGTGCACCGTAGCTGGTTATTTTCCATTTACTCCCATTGCATTTTCATAGGTTCTGGTCACAGAGTACGGATCACCATATTTATTATTTATCTAAACATCTCCCTTCCTCCCACCGGGTCAAGTTGCCCTCAAAGCTGTGCGACCTTCCCTCATCTCTGAGGCCAGCCTCCCTGCGAGGCAGCTCCAGGTAATGGCCTGTGAAATGACTGGGCTTTTGTTGGTCGGGAGGCTCACTGGAGGCCCGGGCAGCTTATTTATGGAGCTACTGTGGTCTTTCTCCTGGCCTCGACACCTATAAATACATGAGGAAGGTTAGCCTGCTAAAACAAACAATGATGTGAGCCCGGGCCGTCTGAAATAGAATATGCAATTCTGCAGCACAGCCCTCTATAAAAAGAGCTTGAGTCTTGTCTTTAGGTGGGAGGGGGATTAGATTTAGAACTGTGGTGTGTATGCTCATTCAGATCGAGTGATGTCGTCAAGATGTAATAAGACGCTATTAGAGTTTAGACTTTATTGACCTCAACTATATTTGATATGTTCAACCTCCTACTCTCAGCGTAGAGTGTTTACAGTGGGTTTGAAGGCAACCACAGTGTGGAGGCAGTGTTAATTTTCTGTTACAATGACGCAATACGGTCAAAAATTGTTATAGTTCTTGGAATTTTCTTGAAAATCAATCAGGCACAAATGTGCTTTTCATTTGTGTGATTTATAATGTGATTTTTAAATTCAAATCTCCACAGGTTCCACGGCCCACAACACATCACAGTAAGGTTGTAGTTGGAAGAGACCAAGTGTCAGTGAAAGAGGTGTTGGCAGGCAGGTTCCATATGTTAAACCTGGATAGGTTTCAACATATATACAGTACAGCAGCACATGCATGCTGATGGTGGGAGCAACAGTTGAGCTCCATAATGGATATGCAAGAGACTCTTGTTAGTGTCTGGTTTTGGCTGAGCAGAGCTGAGCACACAGCAGACAGGACTGGAGAGCAGCCCAGTCCCGGAGATGGCAAACGTGGTTAACCTGATAAAACTGTCATTACCGTGTTGCAGGCAGCTGTCGAGGTGCGAGGGCGAGGGAGGAAGAGTAAGAGAAAAATTCAAGCAAGAGAGCACATCCTGTCAAGGTTGCTGGCTTGTAGAGTTTTAGTTTAGACCAATACCCTGAGCCGATATTGGCCTGTCAGATATTGGTCAGTCAGGGTTATGATATTATATTATATTATGGGTTTCTGCCAGACCAAACCTAGAGAATGTATTTATATTTATATATCAGAACCCGGTCAAAGAAAGCGTCCCAGCCTGTATATGTTTAAAGGATATATCTGGTTTATTAGGATTTGATTCCTTTGTCCTTAATTTTTGCCAGCAGTCTTACTGTCACTATAACACACAATTTAAGTGCCAATATCTGGAAATGTGGCAACATCTCTGCAACAAGAGCCTCCAATCAGCCAGGTTTTAAACAAAGCACCAGGTTAGCCAAATGTAATTGGAAGAGAAAGTGAGCAAATGGGAAAATTGTTATCCAAACTGTCTCTTTTCACTCTCCTTTAGTGGTTTAGATCACCTGGCTAAACTTTAGCTTATTCAGAAATGTTGTCCTTCTCTGAGGTTTATTACTTTGGTGATTAAATGCATCATAACTGATGGAAGTGATTCTCTCTTCATTGCCAGGCCGTAATTTCTTTAAGTTGATGAAGATCAAGGGGTCTCACTGCTGTGTTTTTGTGAGTTCATGAAGCACTGAAGTGGTTAACTTTTGTCCTCATCTGCAATTTCCATTGTCTCATTCATGTTACTTTCTCAGTTTTACCAGTTGAACAAAGTTGTCTCCAGATTTATTCCTGTTTAAGTTTCTGAGTTATAACCTTCCCTGTCATCAGCCAAACTGGGATAGAGATGATGGACAGATGGACGGGGCTGCTGAATCAACTTCATGAATTTTATTGGAGCGTTTTCTTCCCTCATGGTCTGGTGCTGTTTCACAGGTTTTTCCACTCTGAACAAATGATGAAGGAGCCACTGAAAATACCTAAGTTTTTGCTATCAGCAGTTTGCATCCAAAAATATCAGTACCGGCCTTGAAAACCCATAAAGGTCAAACCCTAGCAGAGTTAGCTCCTGTAAAATCAAACATGCTGTTCGGCTGTGCTGAGAGAGGGAAAGGGGAGCAGTTGGAAGGAGGGAGGAGAGTTTGGAAGGTGTTATGTTGCAGCGTGGTGCCAGGGGAGCTGTGAGGCTTGGCAAAGAGGTGTGTGTTCACATCCCCAGTTTCCCTACTGCTGCTGGAGAAAGGGGTGGGATGGAGCGCTAGGGGAAGGAGGGTGAGATGAATGGAAAGACAGGAGGCGGGGAGGCTACTGAGACATACGCCAGGGACAATTTACCCATCTATCACTCTCCAGCATTAATCAGAAGCTAAATGTGTGGCTTGGTTGCAGAAAAATCTGCAGAAGAAAGTGTGCTCATCTTTGAAATGACAGCCTTTCAAACCATTTTCATCCCAGGTGTAAATAAACCACTGATCTATCCTGCTGGGTTTGTACACAGCAGCTGACCACATACTGCTTTAGGATATGTACGATTTAGTCCATGCCATTCTGCCCCAAATGGAAGGCTAGCAGGTGTTTCCAAACAACCACATGAGCAGATGCCATATTTAGACAATAAAATGACTCAAACCAACCGAGTGCCACTACAGTTAAGGTTAACGTAGACGTTAGCTGGCTTACGCTCAGTAGCAACGTCTGCTCCAGTCCAGCTGTGATGTGTTCTTGTATAACACACAAATCCCACCGGACTCCAAGGTCCACATCCTGAGTCCCATGTGTGGTAAGGTGCTCATGAGAGCGGTGAGAGGTTTATGGTTGCAGGCCATAAAACCAAAACAGCCCAAGAACAAATGGACGCTGAAATACTTTGTGGAGCTAAGGGGAACTGCACAGTTGAAAAGGGGTTATCTTTAGCTTCATTACTAGAGTTACATGAGCCATCTCACGTACTCATGTTGTCCAGTGTTCATGCAAATATATTGATTAAAGCTCCTTTAAACATGAGCTTTAATTTCTATTAGTGGATGTTGTTGTGAAAGCAAACTACATAGTAAAACTTTTGCAGACACATTCAGAGGAGCCCATTTGCCAGGAGGCATTACAAGTCATACACATCAGATATTGAATGCCTGATGTTTTGCTTTTGGTTAGAGCTAGTGCTACTGAGCGAACATCATTGAAAATTATGTGGTATTGTAACAAGAGAAAGTCCATTAAGTGTGGGTGGATGCTGAAAAGGGTGGTTAAAGTGACAAACTAGCTAAGAGAAGGCTGTTTATGTCCTGTGTGAAAGTAAAAGTAACATTGCCTTTATGCTTTATGTAAGAAAGTCTGTTGTTTATTTGTCATAGTCATGTTGTTACTGTTGTCACGTTACATTTTTTTTTCCAACCGTAACCAAGTGGTTTTGTTGCCAAAACTTAACCAATCATTTCACAGCACTAACCACTTTACATTCTGCTGATATGAAACATTATTGCTTCAGATACATTGACATTCATAGTATTTTGTGGTTAGCAGAAAAAAAGTAACCTAATTTGGGGCAGCTTTATGTTTCTCTAAAAACATATTTTCTGCTGCTTTACAAATTAACAGAGGCAAGGTTGCTCATACAACATGTGTCCTATTCATCTGTAAAAAATATATATTTTTCTAAGTTTAAAACAACCCTTTTGAGCTTGAAGAAAAAGCAATCAGGTGTGTGTGACACTATGATACAACCAGGCTTATGCTGTTGATGTGATGTGTGAAATAGAATGTGTCACCTTCAGTTTGAACAGATTTTTGTGGCCTTTTAAACCCAGACAGGTGCAGCTGACATGTACTATAGATGTACATACAGTAGGTATATCTTATCATTTGCTAACAAACACAAATGCTGAGGCAGAAACCCACAGGCTCTCATTACTGCAGTGTGAAGTCAGTTGAGGTCATTAGGATGATTTTATGAATACAAACTATTTCAGATGAAGTATTCATGACATGAGGCTGCGGTCAGACCAGTGATCGCTTTGTTGGAACATTTAATTAGTCTCCCGCCTACTGTGTGTATCTAATACTGCTTTTTAAACACAAAAGAATAAAAGGCATTGATTGTGGCGATCAATAGAACGTAGCCCCGGGAGTCTTAATGTTTGAACGTTCATGAACATTTGAACGTCACTGTTGTAGACTACTGTTCTTCTTGAACGCCCTCCCTCCCCCTTCTAGTGTGTTGTGCTTGAGTTAGGAGGGAGAAGCCAGAGCGGTGGAGGGTGAGTTTAGGTGAGGAGAAGAGGGGAAGCAGGGTGATGACACCAGAGTGAAACTGAAGGTGTTGGTGCGGAGGCCTGGCGCTCTGTGGTTTGGGATTGCTGCTGATGTTAAGTGTGATCCGTCTGTCACTTTGACTCACTGTCAACAGTGTTTGCCCCTGATAGATGCCTCACCTGCTGCTGGGATCTGGCCTGTCGTGTGGCAAGAAGTGGCACAGTTTGGTGTCATGTTGTCTGGAGTTATTTATTGGCTGCTGGCAGCCCTCGGCCACACCTACTGTAACATTCATAACCAAAATGTTGGAATTTCTCTGTTGGTTGCCAGTGAATGTGCAGACACATTACATGTTTCCCTTCTCTCTGCTGCCCAGCAGTGTTAGTGCACATGAAAGGATGTTGTCCAATTTAAATGCTAATTCCCTCATGGCAGGAGAGTCACTGTTTGGGTAACAGGCTTGACAATGTAGATTAATATAAGTTGATTTGATAATGCATTATTTGATAAAATAAGAAAAAAAAAAATAATTTTGTTTTCATTACTGAATATGGAGCCCAGTAGATATCAGGAACAACATAATAGTTTATGTACAAACAAGACTTTTCAATTATAATTAATCAAATTAACACAATAACTTAGATTGGTGGTGGTTCATTCGTGGCTTACTCAAAATACTCAACATTCAGTTCTTGTCACTGGAAAACAGGAGTTTCATTTTACAGTGTTAATCTAGCCTGGTCGTAATCTTCCACTCAATTATCATTTCCCTGCAGATTACATCTGGGTTTGCTCACCTTTCTCTCGATTTCTCGACTCGATTTCTCAGGATGCATTTCCATCCTGGCCAATCAGTGAATGGTGTGTACTCCCCACGGGGTTCAAGAAAAGTGTTATTTTCAGTTAGCTCCGCGAAGGAGTTGGCTAGTCTGAATGCTAGTGGTGCATTACATCCTTCACGACCAAACGTTAGCGATTGGGTAAAATCAGATCCAATCGTTTCAAACTTCAACAGAGTTCATGCCTCCCGTCTGAAATCGGTTCTCAATGGAGTAATTTCAGACCCTCTTTACGATAGTACGAGGGTCTGGCATTACTAAGCTAGTGTTAATCAGGTGTTTCAAACTATATCTGCAATCCATGTGAAAATGTGTTTGGGACTTTAACTCATTGAGTGCCAGCCCTTTTTTTTAAAAAAACAAAAGTGCCCTTGATCTCTGTGGTGTATACCGTCTCTTTACGTCCCAACTACAAATCCCAGAAGCCCCAATATTACTCACAGGCTGTGTGAGAGCGCTGTTTTGTCATCTTTGGCACTCAAAGAGTTAACTGTGTAGGAAACAGGCTTGGGTAATATGATAGAAGTGGTCATTGAGTATGGAAGGGAGATCTGAGCAAATATCGTCTGAAGAGTCATTGAGTTTCCAGGACCAAGGAACCCTTTTAGATACTCAGGAACCATGAGTGTGTTTAAAGCAAAGGATCCGGGGTTTGAATTTTGTTTAGTTCCAGGAGGAATCACGGTGGAGAGTTTGCAGTGCTGGACATCACTCTCTGGTCAAACACAAACCTTGCAGCTGCTATAACTTCAGCAATACATGTATCAATATTAGGACAAAGTGTAGACATTCCTTGAGATGTCGATTGCAGTTAAAATGAAGTCAAAAGACTGTTGTGAATTTTTATGAAATAGCAAGAAAAAAACAAGAGCAAACAAATTTGAGAGAAAAAGAGAAACTTTATTTATTCTTCATACAGATCGTAGCTTCTTTTGTGTAGCCTTGTTTGCATTCATTCATTTAAATCCATTAAAATGTCAGAGTTGTACATAATCTGTGTTCCCTGTGTGTGAGAATGTATGTTTTTAATCCATTAGCAGGGTAATTGAGCTAATCCTCACAGCTCCTGATTACTGGAGCTTACTGGATGTATTTCATGCAGTATTCTCTGCATCCAGTAAGTAGCTCTTAGTTTGGTTCTTTGTGTCTTAATTCTTGGATCTGGTTGGAAAGTGACATTAGATTAGATTGTGCATCCATGGCTATGGACTCACTGTTCTTTTTCCATTAGGATAAATAGTGACCTGCAGCATATACACTTAACCCTGGTAAGTATTAATAAAACAATGTACAAAGCAGCACTTCATCAATATAAAAAAAGAAATAAAATACATATGTAATGAATTTGATAATCCAATAATATTATCAAGAAACACTTAATATACTTTTAGATTAACTTAGTCTAATTGTTCAGGTTCAGATTGGATCCCATTTTTTTTTTTAAATGTTGACCTCACCATTTTTAGACAGCAAAACACAGCCTTTAACCTGCTGTAAACAGCATGTACTAGACTAACCACAACAACCTGTAACTTTCCAGTTGCTACAGTAACGTGACACACCACAGCACAAATGACTAATTTGTGAGTTGAAAAAGAAATAAACCTCCTGAACCTGTCTGACTTCCATAGACCGATCCACAGACTGACAAAAGTTCTGCTTGTTGTTTGATGCTGATCTGACTGATCTGGCATACCGGTCCCCTCCTAATGATGATGTTTTACAATTAGCTGTGAAAACTGTGCAAATGTTTTCCCTCGTCTTGGCAACTGTTCTCTTTGGCAAAGTGCACTATGTTTAGAGAGAGTGTGTTCTTGGCCAAATCAACATTCATGATAGACTATCCCAGATGGGATGTTGCAGATGGTCGCATGATCTGGCCTCTACTGGGACAGTTTCAGTCCTACCCAAACAGTGTGCAATGATCATTTGTGAAAAAATATTAGATTCCCCATGAAAGTGTGTGTATTGTATTGTTTTTAGCCTCCCTGCAATCAATAAAAATGTGGTTGACAATGCGGTTTCTAAGATAATCTGGTGTTTTCTTACTTTCCTGCATAAAAAAATTCCTTTTTGCGCCATCTTCATGTAACACACACATGCACAGACAAAATCATTCATATCCGTTCAGACGTTTACTGCAGCTGTTATGTTTGTGGCACAGCCTAACTGCAGCGTTAATCATTTCTGCATGGTGGAGAAATCCGCCCATCCCTCTCACCCATTTCACAATTAATCCACATCCTCCACGCTTGGAAGGGTTAACACCACGAGACGACAAATTATTCCCAACCGTCCAGGAACCCATGTAAGTGCCTCTCCAGCTACACACAGATTGATCGATTGCTTTGTTTATCAGTCATAAAACTATTAACAATCAATCTTTTTTACCCCCTTTTCCTTCTGTCTCTCTCTTCACAGAGCAGTTTTGTATATGGATGATTATACATTCATTAATGCATGGGTAGGTGTAGATCCATGAGTGACGAGGTTGCAGGAACACAGATTACTGCACAGATGCCCATTGAGGAATCTTTTAATTAACAGCATGGTTTACGTCTCAGAGAGGACCTCTATGTGTCGGGTGGAGAGGCAATGGAGGCTTGGAGTGAAGGATGATGAGACGGGAGGAGAAGGAGGACCCATTTCATGTGAAAATTAAATGTTGAGACCTTATGTGCGAGTTCTAACAGGATCTTTTCAGCCAAACTTTAGTATGACCCTGCTGGGGTCAGACATCTTTTGATTTCTTTTTTTTCTTTTTTTTTGGGGGGGGGGGACTGCAGCTTTAGCTTGAAGCTACAGCTATGCTCTGTGGATTGACTCCAAGTTTCAATCTGTTGCATAATGTGTCACCACACTGCAGAAAAAAACAGTTGTTGTTTTTGTCTGTGTGCTTCAGCACTTTGAATCTTTGAAGGACATGTGCTTGGATTGTTTGTTTTTTTCAGTATGTCCAGGCCAGCCCGTCTGCAAGTCTGTGTCCATCTTCCCGCTGTCCAAACCTCCACTGGTTGTTGAATAATACATCTAGACATGCTGTCAGAGATCAGTTGACCCTGAAACTATTGGATTTCACATTAAAAGCCCCAGTGCCGCAGATGAGCACAGAGTTGTGCAGACAGTTTTGTTAATCTATGCTCAGACCTTGCCTGAGGACATGCAGCGGTGAGGTAAACGTGGCTTGAGTTAGGGTACATATGCCCATCCAATTACTGAACTTCGGTGTTTTGACCATGTAAATGAAAGATGAGGAAAAACAAACTCACACAAGTGCTCAGGGGCACTATTTTGTGTACTTTTCTAAAAGATGAAGACGAGGCCAAACAGCACTACTAGCAAGGAGCTGGCAAACAGTCTGGGGTTTGAGCTTTTTATTTAATTTTTTTATTTAGTTTTAACCAAACATCACCCTACAGACTGCATCCATGCTGACTAATCGCTCACATCAGGTAATTCTTCCTGCCCGCTTGGAAGCTCTCATAACCATGTCCTTATTGGAGACTGTGTTCCTTTGGATAGCATCAATTATTGACACTAATGCTCAAGTCTGGCTTCAGCCAGAGTGGCATAATCATTGGGTGAAGATAGAAATAAAAGATTCATCAGTGTGGTGTTGGTACTGATGAAAAGCTTATTGAAAGTAGCATGCCAAGGCTCTGTTCAGGAAGAGCCAAAGAGAGCGAGACAGAGAGAGAGAGAGAGTCTGTGTGTGTGTGTGTGTGTGTGTGTGTATTCCAGTAGGGATTAGATAACATGAGTTCATCAGGTTTACCGTTATGTTTCTTCCCTGAGGCGGATGTGCTGGCATTTGTGTCTGTGGATGACTATCTCTCTCTCTCACACACATACTCTAACCTCACTTAACCATCTGACCTCCCTCTCTCTCTCCTGCCAGCTTGGCAGCAAAGACACAACAAATAACATGTAATGTCATTTGCAATCCCTCCTCTCCCTTTATTCTTTTAACATTGTAAATTGTGGTAAATGTAATGTGGAAGCTCATGTGCAGCTGTTGCAGATGATGACCTATGACAGTTGTTGCCGCTTCTGGTTGATGTTTGTTTGCCCTGCAATCCTTTTGTAGCAGCTCTGTTTCGCACGCTTGAACTGCCTTCACAGCTTTTTTTTCTTATTTGTGTTGTGTCATCAGGAAGAAAGACTTGAGGAAGGATAGATTTAAAAAAAAAAAATCAAGTCTGAGAGGCAAAGGAGAGCAGAGATGGAGAGTTCGACAAGAATCACAGAGTATATAATAAAAGCTGGAGAGAAAGTTGAATGGGCGTGATGTTTTCCTGGTGGCAGACAAGCTGGTAATTAAAAGTATGGAGAACTCCTGTGAGGGATATGCACAGATCTGAGCACAATTCAGACGGAGGGCTCAACTAATGTTGTTGGGCTGTATGGAATATTTAGTGCACATGGCTGCTTCTGATGCTCATTCAATCATCTTTTTTTTTTGCTCGTCTCATCTTTTATGCTTCCTGATGTGTTTGCAGCTAAAGGCTATTCCTCTGTTTTGGCTCTTGTATTACCTTTCCTACTTAAAAAGTTTAACAGAAAACATCACATGCTTTTTCTCGCTTTTCAGAACCTCACCGTTAACTCTGAACCTGTCTCTCTGCCATTTAACCGCCCTGACTTCTGGACTTGTGAGAGGCTAAAGTGTGTCCCAATAAGGGAGCGCTGCGGTGAATAGTGGCAGCTAAAGAGGCACAGGGCTTAGCCGATCAGTAAGACACAAACTCCTCACACCAGCGAGATTTCAGCCCCAGCTTAAAGGCTTCGGGGGAATGGATTTGGACTAACATCACATGAAATTGCTTCTTCAAAGTCTCCTTATCTAGGCACGGGGAAAATCTCAAAATGGTTTTGCAAGTGGTTTTACCGCTGAAAAACATGCAATCCCGTTTCACACTTTTAAATTACATACTTAGCTATTTTCTTTAGCAGGGCAGAGGGTCAAGTGCTTAAAGATTTGTCCCCTTTCAGTCTTTTTCATAAAGGTGCAATATTCGTGTTATCATACTTTTACAGCCATGCGACTGCATATTCTAAAAATGCATATTTCTGGCAGATGAATACTGATGAGCGTCACAGACATACATGAACGCACACACACACACACACACACATGTGGGTGGTCCAGTCCCTGTGCGATTGAAATTGTGCTGAAAAACAAACCGTGAAAGGGATGATGGTTCCCATCTGAGAGACTTAAACTTAACTAATCTGATAAGTTCAAAGCTGAAACCACCACTGTAAGCTGATTGTTGTTTGCTCACCTGAAATATGGGACATCAGCAGTATTTAGAGTTAAAGCCATGATTTCTGCATGCTTGACAGCTGCATTTCCCAAAGGACGCCAAACGTTCTCACATATGGAAAACTGGAGTCACACACACCATTCAAGTGATGAAATTCAGAAATGAAGTCATGCATCATTATTGCAGCAAATCCCACAAGGAATTTCTCTCCTCTGATTGCAGGTGTGATTGTGATGTTGCCACGTATGTGGCGCTGGCATTATCACGGTCCCTATAATCAAGGTGGTGATTGGCCTCTTGGGTAACGGTGGTGGTAACCATCATAGGTTTGACTCTCAAACTGTCTGTAAAGTCTCCTGTTTGAGTTGGGAAAACTAGATTTAGCAGCAAGTCCTATTTTCTTTAAACCAACAACAACAAATTCATATAACTCTGTTGGACTCAAGGTAGATGTTAGAAAATAGTACAATAAAAATGCAGCAGAAAATGCATGCAACCAGAAATTTTGTCTTTATAATTCTATGCATTATTTTTCATTAATGAAGTATACTTCCTACATTACCCACAATGCAATGCCACTGCGGACACTTTGGTAAGATAGTCAGGTGTGTTATGCCAGTAGCTACCTATGTAGCTTTGAGCAAAATGGGGATTGAGTAGGCTAACTCCACACCCATCCATCCATCCCAATCTCCACTGTACGCAGACTTGATTAAGAACCTATTTATGATACATTGAAAACAAACATAATTCAGAACAAATATGTTTCCTATAAAGCACAATTGACAATACTCTAACTGACCAGGCTAGATGCATTAGAAGACAATAATTTTCTAAGCATAAATAGTTTTTCCTGCAGCGATTAGGACATCCTGATCCACTCAGATATTAGACATATTGACACAGTCGCAGTAAAACAAGACACCACCCAACCCAATTAGACTAGTGTGTAATTTTAACTGAGTAAAAAAACTCCATTATCCAGTAGCACTGGGGGCTACTCCTGTAATGTGATGAGATGGTGGGAAGAATATGACAAGGAGTTGTATTGTGTAAATTGCGAAAGTGACTGGAAATGATCAGAATTCAATAGCTGAATATTATACTGTGGTATATAATATGGCATGCAGACAGTAATTCATAAGCACCAATCTCAGCTACACACCACATTTCTCAACCAGTTGTAAAGCTACAGAAATTTGGCCAAATGATGCTTGGTCATTTGGACTCATCTCAGAGTTATTCCTATTGATCCTGGCTGACTGGGCTGATGCTCATAGACCTCTCAGCCCAAAGAGCCTCCGGCAGTTGATTTTCAGTTGAGACACTGCTGAATTCACAGGCATTGTGCAGGCCTCCTGCTGAGAACCTCCAAAGAAGGTATCAGAGGGATTGTGCATGTTACCTCTTAACTGTAGGGCATCAGAATTAGCAACTCTATTTTCCTCTTAAACAACTGAAAATCAAAAGACTTGCTTATCGTGAGTTTCAGGGGTTCCCATTGTGCCTGTTGCTACAGTTGTTTGTTTGGGTCACTACCTACAGCACACATACACATTGTAAAGACCTCATGTACATTAAACCTTAGTCTACATCCAGGTATTTTAAGTGTGTATCCTTTTATCATTAAAGGAGCAGTGTGTATGATTTAAGGGGACCTATTAGCAAATGGTATGTAGTATTAATAAGTATGTTTTCATTAGGATTTAATCACTACTGAATCACTGAAACTGAGAATTGTTGTGTTTTTGTTAAAATGAGCCCCTCATATCTAGGCTACATAAGGAGTGGGTCCTCTTCCAGGTGTCCGCCATGTTGGTCCATGTTTCTACAGTAGTACAGAACCGACAAACACTGGCACTAGAAAGAGCCTTTCATGTTGTTATCTGAAGGCTCTGCTGAACAGTGTGACTTGACATTTGAAAATATAGATATAATCTGAATGTGATGAAGCAGTTAGATTCATGCAGTATGCCTCTGACACAACTTTGTGCCAGTGGTGTGGTTGCACAGAGAGAGAAAGAGGTTAATCCATGGGGAATGTGGCTACTATCACATCATTCACCCAGTCTCTCTCTCTCACTTTGGTTATATATGTATCATGACTCACCACTCCTCCACTGTCCTCTGCTGTTCACCACTTTTGATCTTTTACTGGTGAGCGAAAATGATTCTCAAAACAAATTAAAAAGCGACACAGGAAAAAGCACATTTTAATGATCATATGCGAGCAACTGCACAAACACAATAATACATAAACACCCTCACACACTGGGGAGTAACCCTCCCATTGGCCTAACATGTTGAATAACCTGCATTGCATAACTGAGGTCAGATATAAAAAGAGACACATCATCCCCTAAGACACACTCACTCATTTCATGCTCAAACTGGGTCACTGAGTACAAGAGAAATAATAACACAGAAGACATTTCAGATTACATAGTTGAGATCAATAGACTTCACTGTCTAAGCACGAAGGCTTGATTTTGCCCTGGTCTTCACATGAAAAGGGCTGATTGTAGCCTGGATTGACTGTTTTATGGCATGATGATGATGCGTCCCACACACACTGACTCACACACATATTGAAATATACAGCATAGCGTATGTAGAGACTCATCAGAGTCTGCAAAGGAGATCTGAAGACGTGGACAAGACAGTTAAATAGGATACAGACACACCTTATACACACAATCATACTGAGACATGAAAACACATACAGGACACTGCGAAGCTTCTAATATGTCCTGTTGAGCCGTTTGGTAAAGTGCATTATTTTTCTTCAGAGCAAATACAAACTGATGAAAGGAACAGTTTGACCTTTAGGACTTAAGGGGTTTTAGAGGAGAAAATCAATACCACTGTCTGAAAGTGATATCAGTCCTCTTGTGTAACTTTTGTCAAAAATAAATAGATAAATAAATAAAAATGCTGGACAGTCCCAGCTGGGGCCACACTTATTTTCTACTGGTTGAGGCTGCAACTTCATTGGTCAAATTTCACCGAAGCTGAACTCACCATTTTTGAGTGATTTAGATTATGTCATTTTGAGAGTTGATGTTTTGATTTCAGCATCCTTTTGATCCGTTTATTGCATTTAAATCACGGGAAAATCTCACACATATGGAGCAGTATTTTCATTTTCACGTTTCAACTTTCAAGTTTATCTGTATAACACTTTAAAAGAGACATAATTTGCACCTCAGTGCTTCACAAAGACAAATATATACATAATCACAACAAGCTGAAACAAACAAACGGTTTAAAAAGAGAACAAATCAACTTTCAACTCATCCGCCTGGGAAATACCGTAAGTCCAATATTAATTGTCTTTTATGTCTGTTTCTGGTCTCCACCACCAATATCTGTCTCTATAGAGATAGCGCTATAAATGCTCCACCATGCTCACTTTTTTTGTTTGTCACAGACCAGTTAGTGTTCAGTTTTTTTTAAATCTTATCCTCTGAAAAATTGATGAAATTGTTTACAAGAACTCAAAACTCTTGCCTCTTAATGTTGCTCTCAAAAGCATTTAACTGTAAAATTTTACAAACCTTTCTTTTGTAGTTTATTTGTCAACGTGTGCTCCTGTTTTCTCCCATTTGTTAATTTGATTGTCCTTTATTACATATGCACCCATTTCCAGGCAAATGGTCACACAGTAATAGGACTTATTCCAAAGAACAAGTGATTAGATTTTAGTAGTTTCCACTACTAGGCAAATACAATTTTCAGGAGGCACGAACATCAAACAAACAGCCATAGAAACTTGATTCTGGTCCCAAAACAAATTTAGATTGCTGAGAACTCAAATTGCAAGAAAAAGGAATGATGAGGAGTTTAAAAGCTGTTTGGATGTTTATAAATTCCTTCTAGCTCAAAGTAGGGACGCTTTACCTCATATTCAGGATAGACAACTGCTGGCAGTCCTCATACCCTCTCATTTAATGCTGCTATGCATGCACACACACACACGCACACACACACACACACACAAACATTCCTGCTTTGATACAAATCCCTATGGTGAGCTTCTATCATCTCTAGCAATAACGAGCTGTCATTGGCCCTCAGTGATGTATCTGTCTGAATGTGTCAGTGAGCAGGAAGGCTGACTGAACGTCGGGCTAAAGCAGTTCTCCACTTCCAAGGCCTGCCAGTCAGCGCTGGGGGCACCTGAGACAACCCCGTGTCGGTGAGGGATCATTTCTGAAGGCTGACACTGGATCATAGACAGGAAAAAAAGACAGCCATGTCGACGTTTGACCCCACCCCCAGATATGGTTAAAAAAAAATAAATAAATAAAGAAGAGGTTGGGGAAGACAGCAGAGCAAGGTGATGAGGTACTGACAGCTAAATGCCAAATAGGTTGTCTCAGAGGGATTTGATATCTGACCAGCTCCTATTATAAAGATAAGAGAGAGGCATCTGAGTCATTTAAGATTTAGTTAAGGTATATACATGCATGCATTCACATGGTAAAATGAGTTTAAAGTAAGTCAGCGGGCACCTTGGATATTCACAATCTGAATGTCACTGTGATACAAGATAAACCTAAATAACCCCCACAGATAACACCCAGATTCAGCCATCACAACAACTCCGTGTAATGTATTCCCTCCACATTGCATGAGATATATTATCTAGCCTCTCTTATTGTGTCGGTGATAAATGCAGCACACATTAACTCCACCAAATGTGTTTCTTCTATTTCCACAATAAAGGGGGCCTTACTTTTCCCCTGACCTTCAGCGGGCTGCAAAGCCAGCACAAAATATGCATTTAGAAGAAGTAGTGGCAGTGGATGTGAGGGTTGCAGGAGATTGCTTTCTTTTGTACGGCGTCATGCAGGAACATGCATCACTGTCCGCCTCCAACAAACAGCCAGTAATATGCAGAAATATTAAGTAGGATCAGCAAATAAATATATGGAGTGGAGCTAGCGCTGTGACAGATGTTGGCTATTTGCATGGAGCTCCTCTGTCATGTCGTTAGCCAACTCTCTCAGGCAGAGCAGGCGAAATGAATGAACTGGCTGCTCAGGAGCGGTCGGATATTCAAGCTGTGCAGAGTTGAGGTGCTTTGTGCGATCGCGAGGCCCGAGTGGAAGACCTGCCTCTGCAGCCAGGTGTTGTTAAAGTGCGAGTGTACCACTGTGTGTTTTTCATGCTGCTGACCTGGCTGCTGTTAAGTGTAACATTCTTTGGCGTGGAGAGAGGTGTGGGTCTGTTTCAACCTTTGAACCTGCTGTAAAACAGCATGCTTTAACATTTATGTGGTGTATTGTGTTATTAATTTATAATGAACCTGAGTGCACATCTACAGCATGCGGGCACACAAACACACTGTACATGTATGTGCCACATGGATTCTGTATTTCTTAGCATTTCTTAGAAGGCAGCAGCACGGTGTATTAAAGATTGATTTAGTCAGTGAAGCAGAGAATGTGTATTCACACTGTTCTCTGTGTTCTTTGGTCAAGGCCACTGAGTTTCATCTAGCTGGAAACATACACCCTACTGTATGGCTTCAGGGACACTACGTCTGACCTCCACCTAGCTGAACATAAATGAGTAAAGAGAAAATACAACACAGAACAATCCCCTTTATTAACCCCCCCAGGAGCATGCAGGCTCTTACAATCAGCCCCAGCATTGTTCATGCTGCTCGGCGTGTTGAGCACGTCGCCAACGCGCCTCACAGTCTGCTCTAATGGCGTGGGTCATCAAGCACTATTCAAGATGGAAAAAAAATAGACATAAGTATTGATTTGAAAATGTCTTGTTCTGTTATTTCTAAAGCTTTCATCTGTATTTTTTCTCTGAGGTAGCGGAGTGCCTCGGGTCATGGTTGAGGAGTTTGTAGAATGTTCTGTGATCAGTGTGTTTCACCTGTGTATGTGTGTGCGTGTGCGCCTGTGCATGTATCAAATCTTGTCAGCCGCAGAATACATATGAGGAGGCAGGAGAGTCATATATCTGACGAAGTGCAGCCAATAAAGTATAATTCATGACTGTTACAGTGCCTGTGGATCGTAGTCATTACTCTTGTGTTGGTGTGCGTGTTGTATATCAGGCCTCACAACAACAGCCCTCATCACTATATTGATTGCCTGACAGATTTCTTTTTTTTATTGAGAGAGCAACAGAGTGCAAGATAGAGAAAAAGATAGATGTTTGAGGAGAGGTGGAAACTTGTCTCTCTGCAGCCCGGCTGTTGTCTGGGTTGTGTAGGTGGTCTCATACCACCGTACACATACTGGCACTTACAAATTAACTCTGTCCCAGGCTAATTCCAATCTTCAGGCCGCTTATCAGCATGCAAGACATACAGTGCGTGTTCAGTTTCCTCCATTTAAACTTTTTTTTTTTTTTCACACAGTACCCAGCATTGTTCACTGACGGCAAGCGTTTCTCATGTGGGTCACAGTTGCTTCTCTGTGGACGCGCTGCTAATGCGTTGCATGTGAAAGAACATTTTCATGTGATCATCATCCATTTCTTTCTTTCATGAAGTCATCCACTGCCAAAGCATCTCTTGAGGAAAAACACAGTGTCTGTGGTGTTTTCTATCAACTCTCTCTGTTTTCAGTGTTTCCTCGTCAGTCTCACGTCACGTCACATTGCCGTATTTGAAAAATGTGTATGAGCTGGTGATGGCAAAGACCAGCCTCTTGCTGGAGGATTATTTGACAGCCAAGTTGAATTTCAACAGATTTTCTAGTTTTTTTGATAAACCAAAACTAATTTTAAAGGGTCAGTTCACCTCATGTATCTGCCCAGTTACATAAAAGAGTAGCCCAAATTGGGCAGAAAAGTCCAGCAATGGGGACGGCAGTGGTTAGCACTGTCGCCTCACAGCAAGAAGGTACCGGGTTCGATTCCCGGCCCAGGGCCTTTCTTTGTGGAGTTTGCATGTTCTCCCCGTGTCTGCGTGGGTTCTCTCTGGGTACTCCGGCTTCCTCCCACCATCCAAAAACATGTATGGGGATTAGGTTAATTGGCTAATTTAAATTGCCAGTAGGTGTGAATGTGAGTGTGAGTGGTTGTCTGTCTCTATGTGTCCTGTGATGAACTGGAGACTTGTCCAGGGTGTACCCTGCCTTTCACCCTAAGACAGCTGGGATAGGCTCCAGCCCCCCGACGACCCCTTATAAGGATAAGCTGTAGAAAATGGATGGAGTCCAGCAATGGCCAAGTGACAACATAGTTTTCAACAATTTCATTTTGAACTGACCAGTCATAAATTTCCATTTTCATGTCATGAAATGATTTGCACACAGCTATCGATGTCTGCTCATGTCGTCCCTCTAGGTTGCCTTATTTCCCCAGTTTTACAGGTTCATTTTGTCTGTTGCATGCTGTCGTATCAACTTATTTTCAGCGTCAAATTATTCGCTGGGTGTCATTTCACGTTCTGTCTCTGATCAACACTCCATAACATTTTTTTCCTCTTTCCGTCTTTCTTCATTTAATCAACCCCCCCATGGACTGTTCATGGACTTCAGATTTTTATACTACAGCTGATATACAGCCATATTAAAGATGGGTGCTTTCCATTTGACGAGCGTGGTTTAATCTAAATCAAGATATGTGTCCCTCGAGGCCGGAGCTGTAATCATGTCAAACTGGTGATAGCGCTCACTGTCACTCTCTCTCCATCTTGCTTGATCATCATCTGCATTGCAATTATTGAGCAGATTTAGATGGTATCTGGCTTTTAGGTAATCAGGAGGAGAATTGGATTAGATGTAATGTTATAGTTGTTGTTAATCTCTATGAGCTTGCATCACACAGATAATCTGGCTGTGACATCTAGATTTGGCTCTTTGTGTTGGGTTCAAGGTTGAACTATAGTTCATTGATTATTTAAAACCAAAAACATCTCTGAAAGACAATGAAACTAGATGTGGCAGTGGTTGCAGCGAAGAGAATTACTCACACAATAAATGAGATCTAATGTGTGAGCATGTACACACGCGTGCATGGTGATATTATAAAGCCTCTATATTACTTAATCAAGCAGTCATGTTAATTGTGTAATAGGCTTGTATATTTCCATGCTGTCTCATCTCATTTACATATTTACGCCTGTGTTAATGAGGGGGGCTAGATTAAAGAGGGGGAGGTGGAGTGTGCACGTGGCTCCTCCCTCTATATCACTGATTTATTTATATTCATTAAGCTGAATTGCACAGATCTACATTCTGATCTGTAATAAGAAAAGGATTGTATTAAATTTCATGGACACATCGCAGCAAAATGTACTGTCACGAATGATAGAAGTAGCTTTTGTGCGTAGTTTAAATGAATAAATTACCAAGACAGATGGAAAATCCTGTTGAGGTAACATTTTAATATGGCCAAATGAGAGGATGAACGAAGTCTTGGAAATGAGAAGTGGATGGAGTGAAGACTCCTTTATCAGGCATCGTTGCCACGGGGCTGCTAGTAGTAGTAGCGAGCCTGTTCTCTCCGGGCTGTAGCAACGATGCAGAATAATGAAAATAAGTGTGTCCATTAGACCAGTTAATCTTATTTGGCCTGTAACATTGGTCTATGTTTTCATCCCAGACTAAAGGTCCCTTGTTCTCTGCTCTTTTTATACGCATATGCACTGTAGAGGGTCTCACACACATACACACACACATGCACAATCTCAGCCTTCATGCACACAGCAATTCAGCGGTCACACAGACAGTGGCTTCATATCTCTGTTCTCTTGCTCCTCCACTCCTCCCTTCTCCTCCTCCTCCTCCTCCTTTTCACAAAACAACACAGGGCTCCTCTGAGCCCCGAGGAGAAAGAGCAAAATTTACAAGAGGAACACAGTGGATCAGTGGTGCTGTTGTATACTGGTGAACAGCACCCCTTTGATTAGGAACCAGGGGTCAGGGCATGGCTCCCAAAGCCTACTGGGTTCTTTGGTGTCCGTGTGCGTCTGTACGCAAGTGTTTGTGCATGCATTCGCTTTGTGTTCCTTGAACCTTGTGTGTTAGCATTTGTATGTGTGTTAGCCTTAGGGCGCATAAAGCCCCGCCTGCTAATGACACTGGAAAGTCATAAAGTGTTTTTGTGGCAAGACAAACTGAAGTCACATGATGGCACAGCCCGAGCATAATCTTTTTCTAATCACACTGTAAACTATAGTATTTACCTTGTGTTGCTGTGTGATGTGCTAGTGTGGCATGAGGATGAACAGTGTTGTGACTGACATTGAGAGACACTCTCACTCCATTCCCCACCACTCTCTACTGTAAGTAGCTTATCCTCTTTAACACCAGTAAATGGTGGCAACACTCAGTTTTAATAAGATTAGACCAGTAATGTTCACTAAAGTGCCTCCTGATGATGAGGAATTTTTGGTCTTTGTTGGGTTCAACTCTACCGATCCACGCAATTATTTCCTTCTCAAGGATTGGTTCTTTTTTGGAGAACATATGCAGCTTGTAGATGTCTTAATGGGAATAGCCAATCCAATACATCTGCATCCAATTCCATGAAAACTGCCCACATACCATGTATACTGTCAGCAGATGCAGGATATAGGGTAAAACATGTAGAACATTTAGCATTTAATGTAAAACAGTATGGATTAGATTAGGCAGAATAAATTTGATGTAAAGTGGAGGAAAAAGAACATAATATACAAGATATATGTAGGATGCACAACAAAAGATATTGAAAGATCCAAGGCAATGAAAGGGTGTGGAATAATTTAGGATGATATAATTTTTTTAAGTTTCACTTTCACTGTACAAATGTAGTCATTTTAAGCTAAAACCAAACAAAAGTGACACTAAAAATGGCAGTATGTGACAAGTTGGGATGCTAAGAGCAATGGTGTGATGCAAAATCAGAGATTAGGATGTAGGATGCAGAACATGCAGTAGGCCATATAATAAACAGCGTAGAAAACATGATCATACATGATGTAGGACATACATTGTTAAAAAATAAACTTATACATGATGCTAACTGTAGTAGGTATATTGTACATATAAGATGCTGAATGTACCACAGGGTGGTTGTAGGATGTGGGACAGAAAGGATGCAGTGAATCACTTAAAGGTTTTAGAGTAATGGATATATGATGCATGACATGGAAGATGATGTAGGACAAAGTACTCAAGCTGTGTCTTATACAGTATTCCTGTATATATCTGGGCTCTCAATCATGGTGGTACAACCAGAGCACAGTGCAGGGGTCTTGATTTTTCTGAAGCACTAAAATTATGACTTGACAGTTGAGACGATGTGTCCTTAACTGACACAAATGCTGATAGAGGCTGACTTGTTTTTAAATGTGCAGATACCGAATGGAGAAGCAGCATCAAAACACCATTTGGAGTCACGGAAAGGACTTAAAGAAGGGGGACAACCTCCATAACGGCTGAGTGGATGAACGGATGGATGGAGTAGAAGAGCTGCAGGGCGTGGAAGTGTTTCATCTCCAGTCTGTACTCCAAAAGGTGTAAGTAAGTAATGGGTGCTAGCTGCCTTCTAACATCCCCATCATCACTTTAGTCAACACCTGCACTTGGGATTGCACAACGTACACACTCATTTCTGCGCACACACGCAAACACAATCTGAAAGCACTTTCATGACACAGGAAAGCAAGTGTTAAAGGCAAGAGCCTGCAGGGGTCAGAAGTCATCAGCTCAGGGGCCTGAAATCATGTCAGACTGCACTTATCCTATTCCAAGCCCTCACATCACATATCTCAAACAGATGTGCAGCCTGTTTTTTTATTTTATTACTGCTGATGCCTCTCAAAAATGATATTCAGGAAACTCTCATTGATATATACCCAGTGGCAAGGTGATAGTCCCTGTCCCTCCTTAATTCAGTCCTCCCAGCTATCCAGGCTGCCTGAGTGCTACCAGCAGAGCAGTGATGGATGACGCAAGGCTCATTAGGATAAGACAACAAAATCAATAGACCAAGCGCAGAGGTGTCAGCGCCTCAGACACGCCAGTAAAAACCACACTGATAGTCTATTCGCCAGCAGTGAAGTGTATCTGAGTTTTGGTGTCTTGTGTATGCGTACCTGAGTCTGTGTGTGGCTGTGGACCGGGAGCAGTTACAGGGTGAGTGATTGATGCTGATGGATACGGGTAATGGATAAACTCAAATATAAGAGCTCTCAATAGGGGGGTTTGTGTGTCCGTGTTTGTGCATGAGATGAAATGGAGGAAAGCAGTCACATTCAAGGAGAATAAAGATGCTTTGGAGCTGCTGTTTGTGCACAAAAACAATATCGTTTTTTTTAAAGCGTGATATTAAAAAGTTAGTGAAGTCATCTTTTCTCTTCTGGATATAGACACGGTGTCTCAGATCCATATCAGCTCTTATCTGTGACAGAAACTGTCTGCCCCCATCTGGAAACTTCCTTTATGCTCCAAGGTATATTACAATACTGCGTACTGTAAAGAATATCAACCGAAGTAAGTCTAGTTTAGTTTAGTCAAAAAATCTTTAATTTCTCTTCTCTAGTTGGAATTTTTGTTGATTTTTTTTTGTGTCAAAATTTCTACCCAATTCAGTCTCAATAATGCACAATTGAAGTACACAACAATGATATTGATTTTAATAAACATGAGACAAAGCAACTTTTTGTGATGGACATTTTTTACAGTGGGATTTAACCGAATAGCAGCTTCTTATCTTCAGGAGGTGGTAATTTATGGTTGCACACGCTGCCACCGAGATGCGTTAATGCTTATCTGTTGTTCTTGCAGTCACAGGGCTGCACACACACACACACACGCACGCAGTGAAGGAGGTTGTGGGGAAAGATAGTTGTTGACAGTTTGCTGTTTGTGGTCTCACATGTAGCAGATGTCTTCCTGTGAGAGTCTCTGCAGTTTTCTGTTGAACCAGAGTCTTAATGATTTCCCTGTTTGACTTGGAGCTCCACTGCGGCAGACAGCCGCCTGTAGACGGACACTTCACCACTTCATTCCAAGGGAAATAGTGAGGGTTAATATCAGCCTTTCTCTTTCCTACTACCCTATTCCCATCCAGCGTATGGACTTGAATGACTTTCTCAGTAGTGATGGAATTCCCAAGTAAAGTTCATTCAATGGATCCCCACTCTACTCCCCTAACAGTCCAGTAATTGAATTGAAATCAAACCTAATTGGATCGCTGTAGGAATGCCACCGAACAGTGTGTCTTTTCCTGGGTAGGGGTCATTCAGCACAGGACATTATGTGTGCTTGTATCTGTGAATGAGGCTGTAGATGGACACAAGACGACGCTCAGCCATCCATTTGATTAGACTAACTACGTATGAGCTCACAGTGAGCTGGGATTTGGTGGTTTTTGACATGGAGGATGACTCCCAGTGTGCCGGTAGCATGCAGACAGTCAGCAAAAGCCAGATTTCACTCCACCCTGCCGTCACCTCACACAAACAAATGAAGTGAACATCCTGTACGGGACACAGTTTGCACAACAGCCTGCACATTTACACAGTGTAGCCTCTGATCTGATGCACATCATGCCGTCTTTACTGAGATCTGCTGAACTGCTTTTCTCGAAACTACTCCCGTGTGCTTTACTCCTCTCTACTGTACTCTACTCTTTACCTTACTCTAATACACACTGCTTTATTGTGATCTACTCTACTCCACTCAGCCCACAACTTCAATACGTTCTCCTACTCTCTACTCCTTCCTTTACTCTACAATATTCACTTTTATTATTTTATTATAATGTAGTCTGATATGGTCTACTTCTTCTTTGTCATTCTCTGCTTTCTATTCCATTCACCACTGCTCTCTCCAGCTCATCTCTACTCTACAGCGCTATTCTCCTGTTCTTAACTCATTTCTGCTGAATTCAGCTCTTCTCTACTCATATTCTACTGTGCTTCACTCATTCTCTTCCTCTGTATTTTACTCTGCTTTGGTCTCCTCTGCTGTACTACTACTTTAATTTCTCTATTGTCTTCTATTCCTCTGTTTCTTTCTGTATTATGCACTCTACTATACTCACTCTACTACACCCCTCACTACTGTACTCTGCTTTACTTTACCCTAATCTGTCTTCTAAAATACTCTAATGTACTCCAATCAACTCTTTTCCTTCTTCGCCCACTCCTGTTACCTTTACTCTACTCCATTATTCATCTTGACTGAAGTCTTTGCAGCTCAGTTCTATTTGACTTGTCTCTATGTTACTCTGGTCTTTGTCAGATTTCACCCTTTTTTCATTTAATCTCCTCTCATCTCCTTCACACAGTGCTCTTGTTTATTTGACTTTGCTTGTGTTTCTTGTTCAGCCCAGTTTCCTCTAATTTGTGGGCTGGCTATTGGTTTAAATCGCAACCATAATGAAAGACAAAAGAATTGATGCACTGATGCCATTATAACCAGAGTCGCCAATGATGCCACATTTGTTATGACTGGGACTTTGGGGTGGGGCTCTGATATGCATCCAGGGGAATGTAATTACCCAAAAATGTATGTTTTTCTCCCGTTTGCTTACATCTTATCTTATGTAACAACAATTTTAGTGGAATAGATCTACAAAATATTAAAATGTAACTCTAGTTTATTCTCATAAAAGACATGAATGCTCTTTTCTCTTGTTCTCTTCTGCAGGAGGGTCAGTGTTAGATGAAAAACCATGCAGATGCAGATAAAGTTTCCTGGTCAAGGAAGTTCAGGAAATTTCTGAAACAGCATATTTGTACTGGTGCAGTGAAAATATGAAGTGTGCTAAAGTGCATAATATTTTCTATTTCATTGACCTTTAATGGAAATTGCAGCATGATGTGAATTTTGTCAGATTAGAAAGTCCAGGTAGTCCTCTATTCATGATTTAGGATGAATACTGTGCAATTTTAATCAGCGTCCAACCAAGGGAGTTGGGGCATCCCAGGGGTCTCAACTGTACATGAAGTCTTGATTTTGCCCAAGGTTGTTCTCTTGATATGACTATCTCCAACTTTCCCCCCTTTTTTCCACGTCTTTTTTTTCTCATTAGAACTCGTTTCGGACTTCATTTTAGCTGTAGGGTCTTAAAGGGCTCCAATTAGATGGACGATAGAATTAATGAAGTCTGTCTCTCTCGCTTTCTATCTCTCTCCCTCTTGCCGCCTCCTCCTATTCCCTTGCTCTATTTATCCCGGTGCTTAGGGGGACACTCGGTCTGGATTCAGTCGGTGTGGCAGCGTTTCTTCTCTTACTAAATTAAATATGTGTAATTGATGGTTTCATAAACAGTGCTAACCTTGCCAGTAGCGAGCAGGAGCTGACGCTGAGGAGGGCCATGTGAATATGTATTGTGTCAGAGCAGAACAGCCCACAACTACATCCACAAGTCCTCTGGTTCTTCACTTGCAATGGGAGAGAAAGACAGAGAAAAAAAGGAGAGCGAGATGAAGGCAGCAAGATATTGACTACAACAGCTTCCCGCCTTCGCAGCAGTAACACATGACATAATGTCCTGCAGACAGTCTCAGCTAAAAGCAGACAGCATTGTTCTCGGGTAAACTCTCACTCACAGGATATTCTCTTTGCTTCTGTCTCTGTCTCATTGTGCTTTCTTTATCTTCCATGCTACCACTTTGAACCTGAAGAGATGAAAGCAGTATGAATTATACAGACAGCACGATTAAGGCTGTTCGACATAAATGACAGGTGCTGTACAACACTTTCAGCTTCAGTTTCCAAATTCAGCTGTAAACACACTCGCTTTATGCACTTATGCCACTTTTCTGCATATTCACACTGGTTGTCCTGTGGTTGTGACAATTCAGCACATGAATGCAGCACAGCTGTTTTGACATCAATTCCAGGAGTTTCCCCCAGCGCATGAACGCACCACAAGACATGTAGCTCTCTGTGTGTGACCCGAATTGCAACTAACGGTTTGGTTTAAAATTCCAGTAAACTTAAACCTGCATTCATTTTTTTTTTTTTTTGGCCACTCGGGGGCAGCACATCAAGCTTCTAACACAACATTAGACGGATAAAGTTTTTTTTCTTTTATTAAAACATCTTACACATGTCCTGTTTTTATAGTGTGGGAACCATGTAGATGCTGAGTCTCTGGCAACACAATGACATAAGTCTTAGTCTTTTCCTGTTTATGAAGGAGATTTCCTGCACATGTTCATACCTGAAACTACAGTTTTATTCACATGCTGAGTCTTAAAGAGGATTTAAAACTCCCCTCTGATGTAACCACACTTTCTGAGGCTGATATTAGGGGTTTATTTTTCACAAATATGTAACTTGACTGCAGATCAGATCTAAACTCTTTTATGCCATAACTGTTTCCACCAGTACAAAGTTCTCACCTACAAGGGCAATGAGATGTCCCTCTGTATGGCTACAGTATAATGAATGCATAAAAAAGCTTATACACATTTTTTCCAGCAGTCCTACTATCAATAACACAGACATATCCATTAGTGTGAGAGAGGCTAGTCCAGGGCAAACACTCCCTCTAGCATTTAAACAAACCTCTACTGGGACTCATTCTCCCAGACTCCCCTGGGGTGGGGGGCACACCAGTGCCAGACCATACTGTACTGCTGCTCTGCAGTGCCTCTAACAGCAGAAAGGGAGGGATACACACATAGCCAGAGAGAAATGAGGGAAACAACACACATCAGGGAGCACGCTCGTTTCCGCCACCACTGCTGTGTTTGCCTGGAACCACTCGGTTGGGGTTGGGATATTCAAATTAATGAATGAGAGTGAGGAAAGTGAAAGATGAAAAATGTGCTTGGAGAAGCTCTGACTTTGAGTAATGCTGGTAATTGGAGGGAAACATATAGAAATGCAGTGGGCATGTTTTAGCAAATGAATGTGGAAAAAAAAAACCTTTCCCAGTGCATGTCTCATTACGTATTGCATCTTTGTAGTTGAGACAAAGAAAGCTGCAGTGCAAACACAAAATTGTCGCCACAATCCAATGCTTTGGAGTTGGGAAAAGAGCCAGGTGCTTATAGCTCGCCTCTGTGTTGTCAATTTATCAAGTGTGTTAAAGCTGCAATGCAGCTGATATCTTCTGTTAGTGTGTTACGATCTTATGGCGTGGTCTGATTTATCTGCTGTCTGGCTTCAGCACTCTCCTGTGTGTTTAGGTGCTAATTAGAGTACAACATACACACCCTGTCTGACTCACGCACACACACACACACACACACACACACACACACACACACACACTCAAGTAAAGACCACAGGCTCACAGGTGATATAGACAGTGTTTTATCACAAGAGAAAAGTGGGTGTTGCACCAAAAGAGGGCCTTAAATTACTGGTGACATCTAGCTCACTCACACACACATATAACTGCACATATACTGCAGGGATACCTCTATACTGAATGTACACACACACACACACACACACACACACACACACAAATACAGTGCTCCTGTATTGGCCAAAAACAATCTTGGTTCTTTTTCTTTCATGTTTTGAAAATCACTCCACTGCCGGCCTTCCATTTGTTTTTTTATCCCTCACTTAAAGATCCCCCTTTCCTCCTCTCTTTCTACTGACCACCTCCTCCGTCTTCCTCCACCCCTCATGCTTCTCCACACCCCAGACCCCCTCAGCTCGCCACATCTCACGATGTTCAGTAATCCTGGATGCCTTGGAGGGAGAACTGCACCGAATCACTCCATAAATGTATGAGTGTCCAAAATGAAGAGGAGCTGAGAAATGTGTGGGCAGCGGGCTGGGAAGCATGTCCAAGCTTACTAACAGGATGGGGGGTGCACGGCGTGGGTGGGGTGGTGCTGTAAGTGGATGAGTAGGTGGTTGGGGGTGTCGAAGGGAGAAGGGAGACTTCACAGAGGGCAGTCAGACAGTTCTTTTTTGCAATATTTTTTTGGAATGTGGACAAAATGTGATGAAGATTTGGCCTTCATTAGTATGGTTTTTATTATTTTTATATATTTTATTCATCCAGACTCTGTATCACATTTTTACATTTGAGTCAGGGCAGCAGGTGGGGTTAAGTTCCCCTCCTCCTCTCAAAGATGTTTTGCTTATTGTTGCGTCACTTGGATGTTTGACCTTCACTGTTTTACACGTTCATCTGCTGAGGGAGGAAAGTTTCTCTGCACTCATCTTGAACTACTACAACTATTTCGAAAGCTAGTCGTGGTCCAATATGGAACAAGCGTGATGTGCAACCTTAAATCCTCCTGCACACTTTGCTAAGAATGGACTTTTCACTGAAGTTTGAGTCAAAATGAAATTTGCTTATTCATAGATTTGGGATTTTCTAATTTGGAAGAAAGAGGAGATGTGCTTAATAATTTTTTACAAGTTAATCAATTTTCTAACAGACACAATTATTCAAACATTTCTGTAGAGGACCTTTACAGGGTAATACTGTGCTTGGGTCTGATTTTTGCTGTCCATTGCACTCACCAACTGAATTGATGCTATCAGGGAACATGTTGCCAAAAAAGAGGTTGATGGGGCATGAAAGGTCTGGTTGTAGTTCTACTTCAGTCCCAAACCGCCTTGCCCTTACTTTCCATCTTGCTACATAAAGGCCACAGTTCCTGCATTGACATTGAACATTGGCATTGGAAGCAGAATTAATCTTGCTGAGCTGAAGCATTTAGCATAATCTACAGGGACTCTGTGGCTGAGCAGTATCACCGTTTCCAAATCGCTGCAATTACTTTTTTCATAGAAAAAACAATGACCAAAAGTACCAAAATAACACCCAAGTTGCAATAGATTGACCTCCATTTCCAAAGTGTCTGCCTCACACAGTTTGTTGGTATTAAAGAAATTAAGAGCATTACTTACAGGGGTTGGACAATGAAACTGAAACACTGGCCAATTTAGTGTTGGAGGTTTCATGGCTAAATTTGACCAGCCTGATGGCCAAACTTCATTGATTGCACATTGCACCAGTAAGAGCAGAGTGTGGAGGTTCAGTTAGCAGAGTAATAGCACAGTTTTGCTTAAAACATTGCATGCAATGCACACACAACATTATGGGTGACATCAAATAAGTGAGTTCAAAAGAGGACAAATTGTTGGTGCACGTCTGGCTGGCACATCTGTGACCAAGACAGCAAGTCTTTGTGATGTATCAAAAGCCACGGTATCCAGGGTAACATCAGCATACCACCAAGAAGGATGAACCACATCCAACAGGAGTAACTGTGGACGCAAGAGGAAGCTGTCTGAAAGGGATGTCCGGGTGCAAACCCAGATTGTATCCAAAAAACCACAGCTGCCCAACTCACTGCAGAATTGAATGTGCACCTCAACTCTCCTGTTTCCACCAAAACTGTCCGTCGGGAGCTCCACAATGTCAATATCCATGGCCGGGCTGCTATAGCCAAACCTTTGGTCACTCGTGCCAATGCCAAACATCGGTTCCAATGGTGCCAGCAGTGAAAATCATGGGCTGTGGACAATGTGAATCATGTATTGTTCTCTGATGAGTCCCACATTCAGGAGAGTTATGGCGTGGAGAAGCCCAAAAGAAGCGTACCACCCAGACTGTTGCATGCCTAGAGTGAGGCATGGGGGTGGATCGGTGATGGTTTGGGCTACAATATCATGGCATTCCCAAGGCCCAATACTTGTGCTAGATGAGTACATCACTGCCAAGGACTACCGAACCATTCTAGAGGACCATGTGCACCCAGTGGTTCAAACATTGTATCCTGAAGGTGGTGCCATGTATCATGATGATAATGCACCAATACACACAGCAAGACTGGTGACAGAGTGGTTTGATGAACATGAAAGTGAAGTTGAAAATCTCCCATGGCCTGCACAGTCACCAGATCTAAATATTATTGAGCCACTTTGGTGTGTTTTGGAGGAGCGAGTCAGGAAACGTTTTCCTCCACCAGCATCACGTCTTGACCTGGCCAATATTCTGCAAAAAGAATGGCTCAAAATCCCTCTGGCCACTGTGCAGGACTTGTATCTGTCATTCCCAAGATGAAATGATGCTGTATTGGCAGCAAAAGGAGGCCCTACACCATACTAATGAATTATTGTGGTCTAAAACCAGGCGTTTCAGTTTCATTGTCCAACCCCTGTACTTGCTTCCAACAATAACCATTTTCCCTACTGATCCATAGATTTGACCCAACAATGCTCCAATCCCGAATCTGCATCTATCAATTTCCAATTCCCCGATTCTGTGTTGCTTCACTTTCCCCTTAAAAAGATACTGAAGGGTCACAGGTGAATTCATTTAGTTGGGTTCAATTATTCATACTGAGTGGGATTTAATCAATACATATTAATAATAATAGTGCCAGTGGGAAATCATATGAGCACATGTTGAAAACCATGTGTTAGATTCCACAGATCAATAGAGTGTACACAGCCTGAGAAGAAGAGACTTGTTGAGTTTTACTTTTATGCCAAAATCTTGAATTATAGAGGGTGAAGTCCAGCAAGAAATAGCGCCTCAGGACTATTTCATGGAAGTCTTGCGTTCTTATTCCTCCCATGGCGTCTTTCTCTCGGCCTCTATCCCTCTCTCTCCCTCCTCTGCTTGTGGATGATGCACATTGTTCACATCTTTGCCTCTTTTCCCTCATTTATTCCCTCTGTTGTCTGTCCCCTCCTCAGCTCAGTTCAGGTAGAGTTCAGACGTAGACCCGGTAGCCTCTCTCTATTCTCCCCATCTAAGCCGACACGTGAAAGTCTCCCCTGGCTTCATCTTGACATGGGATCAGCCTTGGAGCTCAAAGCCCCTGGAATGGCAATCGTAACTCCGTCCCCTGTGGCTCGGACTTTGTGTTTGATCAAATGAGCTGCCGCATCTACATTTGACATTGGGCTCGCTTGTATTTAATGACATTTTCTTTTGCTTTTTAGCAGGGGTGGGCCCCTGAGCAAAACATTAAAGGCCCCCGATCTCCTACAGACACCCAGGCTGAAAAACACAAATACTAAACCACGACTACAAATGAGACAGCCGTTGGGTGTTTCTTTGTACTTCTTTTGTGTCTCTGCTGTTGTTTTGTGTCTCTTTGTAGTAAATCTGTTGTTTCTTTTTGGTACCTTGGGGTCTGCTTTTAATCATTTTGTATCTCTCTACAGTCCTTTTTTGATTCTGTGACTGTTTTGTGTCTCTTTTTAGTCATTTTGTTTCTTTCTTCTTAGTCATTTTAGTTCTGTTTTTGCACCTTTTTAGCCTTTTGAAGTTATTTTACGTCTTTATGTCCTCTTGTAAGTCTTCTTTTAAGTCATTTGGTGTCTTCTTCAAGTCATTTAGTGTGTCTTTGAGCAACATTTTGCAGGTGAACCATGACTCTCAGGTGTTACTGTTGGTTGAATTTTATTATTTAGTTCACATTTGAGATGAAGAGACTCTAGCTCTGCTGTGACGCTGATTTCAATAGCTTGACCTACAAGGAAAAAATCAACAAAATCACGTTTTTGATTGGGTTTGGCTGGTAGACAGTAAATGTCAATAAAAAAAAAATAGTAACTGAATTGTCACCTTCCAACAAGAAATATTCAGTCATTAAACACCATCTCTCCTTGGGCCCCAGGGCCCCAGGTCCCCAGGTCCTGCACTCAGTTGGTCCATTCAGTAATCCATCCATCCTTTTTAGGGAAAAATCAACAGGAATAATTTTAAATTCTCACAACAGTTTAACAATGAAACTTTAGTGGAACAATGTGCTGACAACAAGGGCTAATGTACAGTAAGTATGCATAATACCTGATATGTTGCTCAGTCGAACAGTGTGACAATGGGATGAGTCGTGTGTAATTGGAGATCCTACATTTCATTCTGTTTTAAGGAGCTTCAGTGGTTTTCTGTCTGTCTGGCACAGCTCACCCTTGCCTCCTAGTGGTCAAGGAGTAGATTGTCTCTCTTGAATGGAGGATGAGAGTTTGCACATGTCAGTGTGGGTGTGTCGCTGCCAAGAACCTGTCCGTCTAGTCCATGTGCGTCCTGTAATCTGTCTGACACGTGCGAGGCCCCCAGTGACTCTCTGTTATTAGGTCCATTAGACAGCCTGGGATGAGGCTGAATTTTTATTAGCTCAAGTCAATGTGGGCGCATGCGTATGAACTTGCATGTGTGTGTGTGTGATGAGTATGTAATCTGTCTGACACCAGCCAGCCAAGAGGGAGAGCCACTCGAGGGATGATGGATAATAACTCGGCATTCGCAGAACAGAGGGAGCAACCCGGAGTGACTGCACGGCAGCAGCGCCCAATTTATTTTACAGTTGCTTGTTTGTAAATTACACTATTGATGGCAAATGTGCAGCTGGTACAGCTAACTGTACCAGTTTGATCTTCTGAGGTCTGTCAACTCACTGCTCTGATCACAGCTGCAACCTAACATTATTTGTGGCGTTTCCTATTCAAGTCTTGCCTCTAATTCCACAACATTCTCTTTTCTCTCATCCATATCGTCCCATTCCATACTCATTTGTTGCCCCTCTATCATATCACAGTGCATTTCCCAACCAATAAACGGAGGCACTCTTCTGTAGAAATGTATTTATCTCTCACATAAACTCTGTTCCGTCTCCACTGGTCTCTCTCCAGTAACTCTCGCTGGCACTTAATTTCTATTAATGGCTCTGCAACTGCCGCTCGAATCCAATCCACTGCTAGTGAGGCACATGAGGAAATATGCATAGGCAATTATCCTCTGTAATGTGTATGGGCCCCGACCACTAATGCATCTGTGCTCATTGTGTGTTGCAAGAAACATTGAGCATGCATATATTAACTGTGACGCAGAGGCTAATGTGGAGGGTGAAAAGTAACCACTGTAGTTGCTTTCTTGGCATACAAACAGAAGAATTGACTGCACACTTGCACACACATGCATGCACACACCTGGTATCAGCACAGCGGCAAACCAGCTTGTGATAATAATCATCATCAGCATTGTCCGCTGAGTAGGTTGTAAAGCCTTGTCTTTTTTTTCCCCCCGGGTGATAGCAACAGTGTTTCTCTCGCTGTGCCATTGTTTCTTGAGAGTCCTCCAATATCTGCTCAGCTGTCAGCTGGTTATAGATTTAACACAGCTCACTGGGACAGTGACAGGAGGCCAATAACAGGCTCCTGGGCTTGTAAAGCCTCCATCTGCAGAGGAAACACAGAGCAAATAAACCCAGAGGAGCCGACACACACACACAACCCTATTAGACCTGCTGTAATGACACTGTGGAGTGTGTTCGCGCACACCAAGGTGTGTTAAAGTTTTATAGTGTGGGGTCAGTGATGAGTTGGGCTCAGATATGATGGGATGAGGTCTAATAGGATGTTTTATAGATGCTGAGTTTGTGTGTGATGGTGGTCTTTGTGTGTGTGTGTGTTTGTGAGCATGTGTATAAATATTTCTTATAGATGCTTAGCCTGTGTGTGTGTGTGTGTGTGTGTCCTTGGCAGTATGGTAATATTGTCATGCTTATCTGCATCAGCGTGGCAGCAAAATATCAGATCGCCACACTTCACTTATATGTTAAATGTTATGGCTGGGGCGACCCCATGCATTACACCCTCTCCCTCTGAATATGTATACATACAACACACACATATTCACATGTTCCCACCTCCTGACCCTGTCTGATATGAAGGTTTTTCAGCCGTCTCTCTCCACTGAAACTCACCTACTTTGAAACCTGAATTCCTGCCGAGTGTTCCACTTGATCAGCTCAGGTTTCTTTTACTAGATATTCCTTCAAGCTTCTTGTAAAACTCATAAAAATTAGCTTCTTATTCAGATCGTTCACAGGGATCTTAGATGTGGCCAGAGCTATAGAAGCATTGTAGCTTCCTTTAGGTGAACACAAGGACCCCAACAATGTGAGCAATGTTTCCCAAGGATAGATGAACGGATTGAAAAGGCCTTGCAAAGATAAGAGGAAATTAGTGTGTTAATTATATGCTATATATTCGGATTTTTATGTATACTTCTATACTGTGTGTACATGTGCATGTACAGAAGTGTGTGTTAAAAGCAGGCCTAAAGGGAATGAAATTCTAGCCACTGAGCTCCATCCCAGAGCTAAATTACACAAGCCAGCCATGATTTCATGCTTCACTACATTACTTCTCCTTTTTCCTCTGCTCTCTGCACTATCTCACCTCCTCTCCCTGTCTCATTTACCTCTGCTTTAACCCCGCATGGATCTTATCTGGCTAAAGAGCAAAAAGAGGTGAACCACACAGCCATGTGCTATGAATATTTCATCTGTGTTTGGATTACCATTTTCTCCAAAGATTCATTGTTCAATGTATAATACATGCAGCGTCACACCTCTGTGCCTAGATCATAACCCCTGCCCTTCTAATCACAGGCAATGCATGCCCTCATCTAGCCAGCTATGCCAACACTGTTTGTGTGTATCAGTATGTCCATGTGTGAGTCAGGAGGCTGGTTCCTGTGTGGGTGGATGCCCGTGTACAGTAAGGGCATGTGTGCTGACAGACGTGTGTTTTTATATGAGCGCACATTTCAGGGTGTGTGTGCGCGCGAAGGGAGCTAGGGGTTAGAGCGAGGCTAAGACCGGCTCATCTTTCACACACACACATGCACACACACTCCTCTACCCTCAGGCTGGATTAGATGATGAGGTGGGAGAGTGAGTGAGATTGGAAAAGAGAGGAAAAAAATTGTGTTGGTAGGAGGGAGAAAGAGAGCAAGTAACAGATTAAGAGTGAAATTCAAGTCTTTTGGCTGCTGGCTCGGCTCCAGGTTTAAGTTGCGGCTGTAATATTCTTTCAAATGATCTGCCTCCTCTTGGATATACTGTAATGCATGTGAGTGTGTTTGATTTTGCAAGCCCACACCATTTGGCTGGTCTGACGGCTTGCTTCTCCCTTCATCTCCTCCCATCTTTCTATTGCTAAATGAGCACTGAATAAAGAAACAGGCGCTGCTGTATGGATTTGAATGGATCAGTCGGTGGGTGTTTGATGGAAAAAAAAAAGGGTGCAGGAGTTATTCTGACCTAAACCACCCATATCTCTTCATAGCCATAGAAATAGGCTCTTTAAATGTATAGTTTCTCCAAAATTACCATACGAGTAATTCAAAACAGTGAGGCTCAGACAGGCAGTGAATATTTCAAGAGCGTTTGACCCGAGTGTATCTGATAAATCTCAATGCATTCACCTTTGTGTGTGTGTGCGTGTGCGTGCGTGTGTGTGTGTGTGCCCAAAAACGATCTCATCTTACTATCTTGCAGAAGCGTGAAGGCAGGCGTCTGACAGATTTAAGCAAAAGCTCATCAAAGAGGAAATTATTCCCATTTACTCCATATCCAGAAATAATCAGTTCTCGTAGTGTTAAGGTCACACACACGCACATGCGCGCACACACACACACACACACACACACACACACTCATAGAGACACACAGACTCATGGCTGCACTTATTAGTTTCACATATGGATTTAATGCAATGTGTTTCCTGTGATAGAAAATAAACTGCAGCCTCGGAGATGTGCACATTTAGATTTAAAGCTGCTATCATAATGTTTAAACAAACAGCAAGTTTCAATTCAGAGTTTTTCACCATCCTCAATTAGCACAGTTTTATCAGTTATGTCAAAGCCAAAAAAATGAGTGATTTAGGAAAAGAGCACTTTTGTGGCATTACTGCTCTCAGAACCAAAGCATTTACCTTTTTACTCATCAAATGCTTATGAAGGCTCCAGAAGATGAGAGTTGGTATCTTGTTTTACTTTGAATTAGACTCCCTCTTTGAACCGTTTCTTGTTTGTTTGTGATGGGCGAAAAAACTCACAGCATTTGTGATCAAACCCCTCGGGACCGCCTGTCTTGGTTCGGCTCTTCAGACTGCCGTGCGCATCTCATTGTGTTTATACTTCTTTTCTTTGTGCACATCATGAAGAGTCTCGGGCTGGGCTTTGACTGCTGTGTTCAGCCGCCTCTTGGTACGTGCAGATAAAATGCACGTTTTAACTTGCGACATGCTTAGAGTTGTTGTTGTTGTGCAGCTGAAACTAAGTCATGAAAGATGAGCAATCCACATGGGAAATATCCATTTAAAGCGGTAGAATTGTGATCCTCTGGTGGCCTTGAGTACAGCTTCAAGTTTGTTTCAGTCATCTCAAATGTCAGCAAGGCAAAATCAATAAAGAAGGAGGGCCATTTATGACGGAAAATATCCTTTATTGTGATTGTTCACGCTGCAGAGAAAGGGGATTATTATTTTTAACCACATCATACAAAACTCATTTGTAGTGCTGGCAGTGGCAGTAAAGCAACCATTAGATTCACGGTGACGGATTGCAGAGGCCAGTCCCTCTCACTGCCAGCACTTTTTTTTCTTCATCATGTTCCTCTTCATATCAGACCCGAATGTTCCTGTGTTTCCTCTCCAGTCACATTTGGACAGACTCAGGCTCCAGGCCTTTGCTCCTTTTACGTCCAAGATTCTCATTCTTTGATTTTAGGGTACAGGTCTCCCCACCTCCCTTTCCTCTGCAGCCTGTGTGGGAGCTAGACCACAAAGACCGTCTACTTTCACTCTTAAAACAATGTCAGTTTTATGTTTTATGTTTGGTATGTATTCATTTGTGCACTCTGAAACCAAACCAGATTTAATTGAAAAACCAAAAGTGTAAATTTCTCTCTGATTGGGAACTATAAACAGTCTATGGCTTGTGAAAGTACAAATATCTCCCCCACTTTTCACAATATGTACTTCACAATTTGCTTCAATTTGACTTTGCCTCCAAATGAAATATTATAATCTGCCATTTAATGGCCTTGTTCATTATATTTTCCAAATTAAGAAATGTGGCTCATCTGGGTCTTTTCTTAATGGGCTTTACTTTAAGCCTGTTCTAAACTAGGTACAGTAGGAGTGTCTATTCATAACTGGGGACTTAGCACAGAAATCACTCTCTACAGCACTCTGATATATATCCATTTATATCATTAGACACATGGAAGGATTAGGCTCTAATTAGAATTTTACATAGAACACCTTCCTCTATAATGCACTGTGTGACATACTGAACAGTATGCTGCATTACATTCATTATAATGTAAGCTTACCTCATGAAGTGATTTACGTCTCTGATAATAGTTGTAATACACGTCTACCTACAATTACACACGCACACATACACACACACACTCATACTCACAGCTTGCTACACTCAATACTTCACCCAGTCTGCCACAACTGGTGCGGTCTATCAATCAGAGTAAGCTGACAGCTATGGCTAATGCTCCCTTTTTATTTAACCATGCTTCATAATTTACTATTAGATTACTGGGTTTAGATCAAGTACAGCATATGTGGTGCTGTTTGTAGTGCTCTTTAATTGTGATGCATGTTCTGAGCCACAGATGTCATATTATGACATTTTGAGGCATTACATATTATTTTTAAACGGTGTCAAATTTGCATGCTGATCCATGAAAATGTGCTATGAGGAACATAGTTGAGTTTAATAATTGGATATGAAACCAAATGTTACCTGAAAGCTAAATACAATATGTAGATTTACTTGATATCAGTCTAAGTGATTTGCCACAACATCTGTGTGTAGATGTGTTAACAACTTTGACAGTCACACTCCATAATTGGCAGGCCATGGCATGCTTAGTTATTCAGCGATAATGAGAATAGCTTTCTCTCTCTCTCTCTCTTTCTCTCTGCAGCTCTCTCACAAACACTCACACACAGCCATATCCTGCAGATGTTCAACAGAAAAACTGATGTTAACCATCAGCTCTGCCCATTGTGCCAACTGGTCACATGCCCGTCCTTGAGTTGACACCAGTAGAATCGCCATGGCCATCATCTGCTGAATGTCTGACTTGAGGGAAAGCACAAAACCAGATAACTCCAGAGCTGTGAACTTTAATCGACCTCATTGAGGGGTCTGATCTGTCATCTTAACTGAGGCGATCTGGAGATGACAGCCCTGCACATCCATCATGGGAACCGTTCAGCCCTGACACACATGAAACCTGAAACGGCACAGAGTCGGACTCTATAGAACAGAAAAGTTTCAATTTAAAAAGCGCTAGAGTCCAACTTTTCCTCTCCCTTTCAGAACATCAGTCAAACTTGTACGACTTTGCTTTGACTTTCCTAAACATACGCACCCAAAGCATATATATGAAAATATGCTATTCCTTTTGTAGTGCCCTCTGTTAAACTTTGCTTTATATGTATCTCCATTCTAGCAGGTCTATTTCTTTGTTAAATCCCCTCTGTTCTGGCTGCTGCATCCCCCATATAGAAAGGTTAAACACACCTAAGCAGAGGCAGTGTGACTGATGCCGAGGCTGTTTCTAAATGTTAATGACACCCTCCGGGCAGAACGCCGTACACCACAGTATCCTACTGTCGAGTTATAGTGTGGCGGTTATGCTATAGTGGCTCCATCTGTGCATGTACACATCGAACTGTGTGTGATGGCACACACACACACACTAGGAACGGACCACTGTACAGCTGGCACGCAGCCAGGAGTCCTTCCACTGAGTGGTCAGGGAGCGAAATCAATCAAACATGGCTTGTCAGGCCCCTGAATCCATTATGGCAGGGAGAGTGGTGAGGCTTGAGTAAACAGGGATGACAAGGAGAGACAATTAGCAAGAATTCAGGCTGTTGTTACAGGCAAGCTTGGGGATTTGGTGGTCCTGCATGGCCTAGTTTGGCCCACCTCTGCTTAGCTCCGTCAACGGGCTCGGCTCGCAGCTTTATTGCTGGTAATTCACTAGCCCTTAGTGTTTTATGCCCTCTCTCTTTACAGCCTAAGCAGGCCAATCCATTTAAATAAACACCAGTGCTGCAGAATGATGGCTGAGGTGTTTAAAAGCACTGGTGCAGGGCTAGCACATACACTGCATCACAGCTGGGGCTGTTACGGCATTTCAGGCCAATATAGTGTACAAGTATTAGATCAGACACAGACAGGGGATTTCACTGTAACCAAGAGCCTCTCTGAATTTATATACCATACAGTAGTGGCGTACATGACTGATTTTGCATGTAGTGCGCATCGATTATACCTGTAAACGTGGTATAAGCCATCCATCTGTATGCAGAAGTTAGTCACTGAAGATCATTCCCCTACCTGCAAAATTAGTCGCAAGATTTGCCGTACACGGATCAAGAGAAGAACTGATTTAGAAACAACGAACAAGAGCTCTGAGTGCGAGTAAGTGCGTGGCCATTACTCATACGTAAACTCATTACACCGGTCTAATAGCTCTGTCTCGTGACTCTGCCTGTGCCTTCCTATATGGAAAGAACATTAGTGCAGCCTATGTATGGAACCCAGTGTTGGAGTTCATCCATTCTTCTCTATGGTATGGATCAGACAGATAATTAACTGCAGAGACATGAAGTCATTGTTCAGTTAGAGATATGGGCCCGCTCTAATAAGAGCTCACGCTGTGGAGTGGCAAAAAGAGAAAGGAGCGAAATTACAGGGAAGGGTCTGCTAATGTCTGCTGAATGACTCGCACTGTCTCTTGCACTTGTATGTCATATCCTGCAGTCCTTATACTATAGTATTGCTGTGTTCAAGTCCCCCACTACTGAGAAATGTGTTTTATTTTTTCTTACTTCACTTGGATGTTTGAGTTACGTTATATAGAAAGCAGTGTTACTTAAGAGCATGATTTTATGACATCACAATGATAGCCAATCTTGGGCCACTTTGAACAAACTTTTTTAATAGATTTCACATAAAACATTCTGAGCTATTTTCATTTGTATGTCTATGTGTTGTTTACTTCCATGTTTGCTAGCTTAAAATCTTCTTCTTCACTTCTTTACCACCAACAAATGTGTATCAGCAGAACAGCATGAAACCAACATCATAAAAGATGCCATGCAGCCAACCATGTTGTTCTTTCCCAAATCCATAACCTAATCCTCACCCAGGGTGTTTTTGCCTGAACCTAAAATGACAGCGTTGTGGTTTTATCAAAAATATAGTGATGCTATGTCAGGGGTGTGACATTCTGCAGTATTATTTATTTAACATAAAATTCTGTGCATATGTTTTTCAGCGAGATGATTTAACTTTTTTGTGGAAAAAAAATAATTTATTTTGGAATTACAGTTTTAGTCCCTATTTGACATTTTTAGATCAAAAATGGGTCTAAATACAATATATTATACTGATAAAATGTTAGAATTTTCCTTTTGGGGTTTATCTTAATTTACACATAATTTAACCATTTTGTTTGTGGCTGTATTAAGTAGTTGATGCCCAATATCTCAGCACAGTAGTCTGATGTGGCTTGATGTGGTAAGAATAACTTTGAAATGGTAACATATGGACATATGGCTTCCTCTGTGATTTTGATACACCCAACGAATTAAAAAGAGATGGTGTGAGTGTCTTAAAAAGTGAGAAAGAGAGACAGTGAGTAAAAATAGGGAGTGTATAGTCATACTGTGCCATAAATGGACAGTCTGTTTTTTTCTTAGAGCTCAGCGAGTTTCCCTCATAAAGTCAAATTTATGTCCCCTGCTCGGGTGTTGTCTGGGGCTCCCACACAAGGCCAGCCTGTGCTTGGCCTGACCCATAAATTCTAACTTTTGAATGGACCTCTGTGCTGGACTGGGAGCCCCCATCTGAGAGGCAGTGGAGGGAAGGCCCCAAATTACAGCACCTCCACAAGCGGTCCAGTAGGAAAACAACTATGAAGTTTATCGCATCATTCCAGGAACTGCAGGGAACCCTTTCACTACAAGGCCATAGAAGAGGGACATCTAAGTTTATTTGATATGTAAGTATATTTGGTGAAGAAATGGCTGTATGAAATGTCTGAAAATCCACAGCGATTGCATGTCTCAGAGTGCATGGCTGCTGCATTCGATCTATCCCTGGGGGATATCATGCATGTGTGTGGGTCTCTGTGGAATAGCTAATGCATTGTATATATACGTCTCTGTGTGTCTGTGTGCTAGAATATTTATCAAAAGACAACTAGATGGACTAAAAGCATCAAATAAGCAAAGGTTGCATACTTTTACACGCATGCACTATGCTGTTCTTCACATCACATCACTCCGATTGATTCCCATCTTCTATGCATGCTGGAGGCCAACACAGAAAACAGAGATAGAGCCAAGTGGAAGATTATTCAGAAGTCCTGAGAGGAGTGAGTGACAGCATCAGAACAAATTGTGATGAAATGGTTGCATCACAACCATCTGATAGCCGTCTCTATACTCAGTATCCTCTCTTCTCACATGTATGATTCATATGGATGCATGGAGGATTTCTTCAAAGCTCTCACATGTTTATGAGTCCATAACATCTGACGCATTCATGTTTACGCTCCCAAGCCACATTTGACATTTTCTGGATATGATGAATCATTAATGATGACCTCAATAGGCTTTCACATCTTTGGCCCACAGATCAATAAAGTGGTTAGGGGAGTAGGTCAGTGGCTCTCCAGAGGTGTCTGTCAGTGTGTGAGTGTGTGTGTGTGTCTTTAAGCGTGCCTCCAAACAGTCACACCCAGCAAGCCACTGTAAAATGTTAGTGCTAATTGGCGGCCAAGTGCGGCCCTGTCTCCGGCGCAACGCTCCGGGGCTGGCGGGATTGCGACTGGTTTTCCAAGTTTTTTTGTTTTTTTTTCCCCGAGTAATCCCTGCCTGCGAGGCTGTGGGAGTTCCATCCATTATTGATCAGATCCAAGGATGAAAGCAGAAACGCTCAGTGGGGACTGAGCATCTTTGGCCCCACACAGGAAAAAAATAAAACAAAAAAAACTGCCTTGACCGCTAACTCTGTGTGAAAAGAGACAAGGAAATATATTTTTTAATCCATATCAAACTGAGAACTAAGCCGCCTGGGAAGCAAAGGTAAATAAGCAGAATTTATGTAAACTGAAATTAAAGGCGTGATACGGTGTGAATTTTTACTCACCCCTAACATTTAGAAGCACAGTGCTCACTGAGATTTTGTGTACCCAGATGATGACATTGTGTTACGCGTTGCTTTGCCAGCCTTGGCAGCCGCTCAGCTCAGTGCTGTTCAATGATTCAGCTGTGTAGAATTGACCTCCACGTCACCTTGGCAATACTCCCCGACCAAATGGACGTTTGGCAGCCAGAACACACACTGGATATACAAGCATGTGTGCACGCCAGTGATAACACACACCGACTAGCAGGAATACACATAGACACACACACACACACACACACTCTGGGAAAGGTTACAATGCTGCATGAAACAAAGGGGCAGATGGTTGACAATCATTCAGTGCCAGCACTGGCAGGGTGGTTAAAATATGCATTTCTGTTTGTGTGTACATTTATATGTCTCTTTAGCTCCATCTCTCTGAGGTAGTTTTTACTGGGCTAATGCACGCCTCACATCAGTCTGAACTTCTCCCCATAGTGTGTTTTCATGATGCAGATCTGTGTATTTGTTTTGGCCTGTGTGTGTGTCTCACAGCAAAGCGTTGCCAGAAGTTGCTGTAACATACTTAGAAATTTTATCACATGCTATAAACTCAAGCACCACTGGTGCGCTGGTGTAAGAAAATAAGGCTGAATTTGTGGAAAATTGAAAGAGCAAATGAAATATGTTAATATGTTGAATGCATAAAAGTGTGATTCTCTTTTTTTTAAGGTGCCATTTCTTCATCATGAAACATTTTTTGGGAAATAAACATTCAAGTGACCCTTTTGAATTCAGTCTTGGCAACACCAGTGATTGATTTAATATACTACATGTCCCAGAATTCTGGGGGAAGCAAACACAGCAAACAGTCTAATATCAAATTAGTTGAAAGTAGCACTGGATTACACGCTGCATCGTTTACTGTTGGAATGGTAGATTCTCCCACTAACAACACAAACTCCTGATTAGAGACATAATTACTGAATGAAAACCAAAGGCTATGTATAAAGATGGGTGGCATGTTTCTAGTTCCTCCCACTGAACAGAAATGAATAAAAAACTATTATCTATTGTGTTATAAATGTAATGAAAATCCACAAATGTAAGTACTTAAAAGTATTTGCAATTTAAATGTTCATGCTGATGATTACATTACCTTATGCACAGTTTTGACATTTTAACAGTTGCTATGGTGTGCATTGTAGCACTCTGCACTCTTCGAGGATGAACACCCGCTCAACATCGAAAACATCTGCAATATTCTGCTGCCACTACATTTTCTCGCCACTTTCAGTGAAGTGTTTGGAAAGCCTGACAGCAAATCAGTTGTGGCAAGTTGGGCCAGGACCTGAATCCTGTTGCAGATCTTATCCTAAGATAAATTACGCATTATTAAAATGGCTCATCATAATTTCCAAGAGTTCTGATTCTTTACCAAACATACTCCCTTCTTGATCCAATAATTCTTGACTCAATAAGCAAGAGTAGGTTTGTTTGCACTGTCTTTGGGTAAACCTGCACCTCACTGGAGCATAGCCAAGTCTTCTCTATTATATTCCTCTTTTCTTTATTTCATCTCAAACTATTACATATTTTATAATAAATTGTGGTGAAGGCAAGTGTTTACATTTGCTCATTTTGTAGAATGTAACATGCATAATGTTAATATACACACTGTTTTTGTCAGATTATACTCATACCAGAGACTGAACTGGGAGGACAGTGGATACACAAATGAGACTCATCCTGTGGTCAACGGCCTCTCGCTGATCCTGAAATGATGCAACCGCAAGACAATGTTGAGATCCATTACATTCACTTTTAAGTTTGTTAAAAATGAATTAAATTATCCATTGCAATTTTTCAAGTTGTGCAATTCATTTTCAAATATAAGTGAATTAAATTCAGTTTTTAGTTACACATTTCTGCCCATACACCTTCTCCACTAGTATGGATGTTCTCAATGGTTCATTTGCACAACTTTCTAAATTTCTAAAGAGACAGATTTCTACTTCCACTAAACAGACTTTTCCCAGTACACTGTTTTTCAGGGCTGGGTGTACAAACGTTACATTTAGCATAATAAACTGTTGAGACCACAGATATATCATCTTTAGTAACTGTATAAATACTTCATATATTTAATTGATTTATTGTACAAGCCAAAAGCTAGGACTGATGGCCATCATCATGTTCTGACAAAGGCATGACCCGCTGTCCTCTGCCTCCTCTAACCCTGTCATTATTTCAATTACACTTCAATTCCTCAACCTAACCAGTCAGACCAACGAACAGTGAGTACAAGCCAGTCAGAGGCAGAGTAGGTTGTGTCATGCAGCAAGAATACTGCAACATATATTTTGTCTATTTTTCTTTCATTTACTGGCCATATATATATATATATATATATATATATATATATATATATATATATATATATATATATATATATACTTCTTTGGAGAAGGTAATTTATACATAAATCCCATTCATTTGTGAATCCTTGGGTGCATTCATTAATATTACGGTAAAGGTTTAATTTGTCTCCTCCAGCTCTTCTTTACATGAATGAGACTGTCCACTCCGTGTCATCAGCATATTCAATGGCTATCCACTCTAATCCATCCTAGGTCGTTAGCCCTGTCTGCAAGGCTAATCATCATCTCCTCAAGCTCAAGTTAGCCAAAGAGGGAGCATCACCAGAATGAGACAGTTAAATATTCATGTCCCACTGTGGTGTAATATCCTCCTCAATGATGTTTGAACCTTTTGACCCGAGGTAATCAGCAGTAATCACACGGTCACGCCGAACAGTGATAAATTTGATCTGTAGATGGTGGCATCTGATGAGATGTGCGGCAGAAGCTCAAACTATGATCGCCACATCCAGCATGTAGGCAGCTTTCCTGGTGACAGACAGTTCATTTCACCCCGAGGCATGGAGGTATGACATCACTCGATTAATAATGGAGCAATTAATTATGACCTATTAGACTGATGAATTTGATTAGATAGCGGAGAAGAATGTAGGCATGTGATAATATTACACTAGGATACATTAATGACTTCTTGGAGAGCGCGGTGGAGGCGATGTAGGGTAGAATTTATGTGCCAGTTTGGAATGACATACAGTCAGCTATCTAATTATGTCAAGTGATAAATGGTGTTATTGATATGATAATGATTCAATACCCCAACATGGTTATAGTCCACCGTTGTAATGTGATTACACTGAAACCCGTGGATCTACATAGGGAGACTTTGATGTCTCACACTGGGACAGCAGGCAGCATCTTAAATGAAAGTTTCATATTGATGACACACTTAGCCTTATGGAAACCACTGGTGCATTCAAGGTATCTTTGAAGCAGCCATATGGAGGGTATTTAATGCATAAAGACGTTGTATGAATTTTAAATATTTATGTAGTTGTGTCGTCGCAGTAAAAAAGCAAAGATGTTTCCAATGGCATACATGACGATTGAATTTTGATTCCACTTAAAAACGGCATGACAACAAGTGATTTTTTTGTTTGTTTTGTGAACACATTTGAGAAAGTGTGTTTTTATTCTACAAGAATAAGGTAACAAGAAATACAAGAAATATTTTTTCTTGCCATTACCTCATGGAAATCATTGTTTTGTGAAGCAGTTGCATGTAAGGTCCAATAGATAAACACATTGTGTGACTTCTGAATGGTGTTGTTCTACTTAGTGAAGACTAAAGAAACAAAGGATCTTGCATTGATAAAATCAAGTGGACAAAAAGCCCTACGCTGCTTTCCACTGACATCTAGTGTCACATTTGGGAACTGAGATAACACACTGTGTCTGACCCTGTGTAGGTGTGTGTCTGTGAAACCCCCTCCAGACACACACACACACACACACACACAAACGTTATCCACTTCCCCATACATCAGTGTACTCTTATTGATCTGCTCGATATGACCTTGAATGATCAGACAAGTGGAAGCGCTGTGTTGGAATGAAACCCATCCATTCCCTCTGTCTGCTTTCTGCAGCTGTAATGACTTGAGGGAAGATGGGGAGGAAGGACCGTCGAACCAGTCAGCTCTGCAGCGGCCTTATGTTGTGGTGAGCCTCCCCTCCAGGCACAGTCTGCTCTGAGTAAAGGAAGGGAAGTGGGTCAGTGTGTCTGACATGTGAGCTGCTTAATACTGAATCAGATAGATAGGTAGATACCTGAATGTAATACAATGCAGTACAATAATGATCAAATTTATCCTTTTGGGGTGAAAGATGAGGAGGAGCCATGACTCACGGCCTAATAGACGAGGGTTTTAGCTGTTTCATCCTCTAACATATAGAATCCCACAGGATATGTGAAATGTCTTCTCTGCAGCTGAACCATGGCTAGAGCAGTTAACTGTGATGATTTTTATCTTAATTTCAAATCACTTTGATGACTGCTCAAACAGACACCTGAGCTGTGGCAGAACAGGTATGCTGACACTATTTGCTACGGAAGTGAAACATCTAACTAAGTTTACTCAGGTACGACATTTAAGTACATTTTTCTGGAAATAGAGGTACTTTACATGAACATATTCATTTTATGGTACTTTTAACTTCTACTCCATTTCAGAGGCAAGAATATAAAATAATAAATATAAATATGGTCATCTCATAAAACGTCATACAATAGTTAATATTAGCTTCATCTCATGATATCCTCATGATAACCTACTAAGAAGTACTGTGTCTGCGTCTGAGTTAGCACATTCCTGTGACGTTTCCTTCCTCACCATGAGCACAGCCAGTCTTATTTTATTTTCATTCAATCCATCATTCACCATCCAGCTGCCACAAAGAATCACTAGAAGACCAAATGTGTATTCATTTGCAGCTGAAACCCTACTGAGCCTTTAAAAAAACAAGTCAATATATTTGTGACTCTCGTTTAAGATTGACGTCAGAGATGAAGTCAGAAAGTACTGACTGAATTAATGCATTGAAATAATAATCCACCATTATTATGTGAGCTGGAACATTAAGGACATAAAAACACTTTCATACTTTCATTCCATACTTTTTCTCAAGTACTGTAGCAGTGACTGCAAGGCTTTTACTTATAATGGAGTACCTAAGTTAAATCCCAAAAAAATCTAAATTCCACAACCAACTACAGAAAACAAATCAATCAGCTCCAGTCGAAGCATTTTTCACTAGAAGTAACCGTCAAAGCCGCCTTGTGACAGTGCGGACATTGTGACAGCTTTATTTTTGCCTTGTGTCTCCTCCAGACTTCCACTGTCTGAAAATCTAATTATAGTCAAAACTGCAAGACTGCTGCACTACTTCCAGTATTTTCAAAAACATATTCCTCCCTCCTGACAAGCACAAATAAGACACATGAGGCCCAAAATGAGAATACATTCAAAATGTTATTTTCTCTTTTTCAGAAAAGGTTTTTTAACCCACATTGAACAATAATGAGCAGTATACGGTCATGCAGGTGCACATCAGCAAATTCATACACAAACACACTCCTCTGCCTCTTCATCATATGATGTGACACCTGACGGCCCATTAGTTCCCAAAGTGCTATTCTATTCTATGAATTCCTCTCCTTATAGAATATTCAGACTGTGTGTTCCCCCCTGCTTGTCAACATGGGATGCATTATTCATGTTAATGTGCCATTATCTGACGCTCTGCGTGATGTAACGTAGCCATTCTCTGGCCCCGCACCCACAAACACATCCACTGACCTTCTGAACTGTGCACTGCCATCACCCTGCCTGCAGCGCTGCTGTGCATCATATAATATACAGAGGGAGAGTGAATTTATGCTTTACAGAGGCTTTATTGTGCAATTAAAATGTGTGCTTACTAAAAGCACAGCTACACTGAAAATAACAAATGATATGAGTTTTTTTACACAGCTTTGTTGCATCCATAACCGTAAGGCTCCAATACCTGCTTTAAAGAAAGAGATAGAGAGCGGCAGAGTGAATTTAACCAGCTTTTAATTATGCAATTATAAAGGTATGCCTGTATTGGAGATAAAGTGATGTATCCTGACTGTGTGCTTGAATTTAAGAGTGATATGACACAAAGGGGAAAAAGGAGGGAATTTGAGTTAAGAAGTCTTTAGTGCAATTAAAAGATAAGTCAGAGCCTGCTTGCATTTGAGATAGGAGGAATGATTTTGAGTTTGAATATGCCTTTTGTGAATCCATAAGGTGCGTCTGAGTTTGAGATACAGAGAAGAAAAAGGAAATAGGTAGATATTTTAAAAAAACATAAGCTTATAAAATGTGTTTGAAAGAGACAAAGAGAGAAAGAGGCACTGAGTGAGTGAATAGGTAGTTTTTCATTCAGTAAAGTGTTAAGCTGTTCAGTTTTTGTGCAGATGAAACAAGATATATATTGTTGATTATTGAGCGTTTAGAAGAGCCTGGCTTGTAGGCTCAGCAAGCTGTTTCCCCATGTTTCCAGTCTTTATACCAAGATACTGAAACTATCATTTCAGTCATCCAACCTAAATATTATGGTCATGGATAATGGTTTAACCTTTCTATTTGACAAATGAAAGGCTTTTCACAACAAACGAACAAACTTTAATGATTGGTATGGTTTGAGGCACAGGTTATTTTTAAGATACCAGACAAGCACAATGCATAATTTATCACACTAAGAATAATCTTCCCAAGCTGGTGAATAAAGGAAGTAATAAGAGCAGCCAGGCATGCTGCTGAAATGACTGATAATGCTTTACAGCTTCTAAATAGAGTAGATGAAAAAAAAAAAATCCTGTTTGCACATCATCTTAAAGGGAAGTGTAATTATCTAACAGCCAATCAACACCAAGCCCTCACTTCCTTTGTCTGACCTTGCTGGACTCGTAACCATGGAAATTTCTTTCTCTCCCTGATAGAGCCTGGCCATACAAAAACCTGCGTATATGAGTGTGTATGTGTGGAGATGAACGACAAACAAGACCAGTTTTCCATCCATGTCTGTCTTTCACAAGGGCACCTTGGAAACAGTCTTATCCTGCCTTTTATGGCTTACCATACTGTGTCCAAATAACAAATATGATGAACCATGCACTTATTCTGCCTGGTAACAAATGCTCTTTTCCCACATTGGTGAGTGAAATTGTGTGAAAATGACAGTATTAGTTTTCTTTTCATCTGTTTTGACAGTCTGCATACATAATGCATCTTCAGGAAAAAACTGAAATATTTACAGAACACATATTGGCACATATCTGTCTCTGTAGGTGTGTGTGAGGTTGTTTCTTTAAACTTTATTTGAGAGAGACGGGCCGTGCCTTGAAGTGAGCCTGCATTTAATGAGAGAGGCTGCTTACAGAGGCAGAAATGCTGCTTTAGTTTGTGTTCCTGCAGGCATTATCAGCCATTGACAGCTGCTGAATGCAGCACTCAGTTCACACATGTAGACTATCCTGTCAGATTGACATTTGACGGACAGTTTGGAGACTCTAGAGTTGTATAAAAATGTACCTTACATATTATCTCATTGTCTGTAAAACGTTGAAAGGACTCAAACAAGAAACCAAGGGACTACTGCACATAAATGAAATGTACATCAAACTTGATAAAAGAGTTCTCATCTGGTAGATGTGCAAGCCCTTTTTATAGTTTTTCAATAAAAACTAAACCTCAAAATGAAAAACCATCGTGGTATTTCTGTAATGTCCTAGAGGATATTACATTTATAATATGCAATACTAAAGCTGAAGAGCAAACATATGAGAACTGCATGCATACAAATACAGTAAAATGTATAGAAAAGTATAGAAAAAGAAATAATGTAGCTGGATGAAAACATAAGAAAGGCAACTGAATAAAGTATGTCCTAAAACTGAACCCTATATGAGACCCCATATGTAACATCTGCTAATGATGATTTATAGATATTGACTTTTATCACCTTATTGAAATTTGCCATCCTGGATTTTAAATATCCTGAGAGGATGTCACTGTGACAATCTCTGACACAAAGTGTGTGGACATTAAGTGCTTCTGTAAACTGTTACTCCAGGTTTTTAGTGTTCATAAACTTTCATAAACTTATACATGTAGGTCCCCAAAACAGTGAATCTCAGGGAAGTTCCCTCCCTCGCATTCATTTTAAGATGATGCACAACTATTTTCACAAGATGAATACGACTGCTAATGACGAGGGAAATCATTTCTGTTTGTAAAAAAGATGGACTGGATTCTTTAAAATCCAACATTTTTCTTCAAAGACTTTCCGCAACACTTTGGTTCAGGCTGTGGGGATTTTCTCCCATCAAACAATGTTGAGCTCCGCTGATGTTGAGGACAAAGGCCTGGCTCTCACTTGGCTTTCCAGTTCATCCCAAAGGTGTTAAATGGAGTCGAGGTCACGGCTCTGTGAAAGCCAGTCAAGTTCTTTTACACCAAACTCAGAAAACAGTTTCTTCATGGACACTGGGGGGCATTGTCATCATCAAGGTTAAAATCACTGGACAGTTTGGGGAAAAAAATAGTCGTCTGACTTGCTACTTATAGGTAGTTTGCAGAAGACAAGGGTTCAAGTCTAGGTCACTCAAGAAAAGTTTGAACCAATTTAAAAGTACCTGTGGCCAAACACCAAAAGCCCCTCTGACTAAACAAACTTCAAAGGGATAATATCTAGACAGGTGCTGAATGTGCCAAGGGGGGAAACAGCTCATCTGAGCTGAATAACTGACAACAGTGCTAGACCTAGACTATCAGAATGGTTATAAATATATATAGGCAGTCTTAATCTGGCTTTCATATATAATACTGCTAAATATTCCTTTCGGCAGGCAGTGACTCCATGGTGACTGGAGAGGCTGATGCTTTAATCTCCTGTGGCATATAGACACATAATTCAGTTTTCTTTCCTATAGTATTTTAAAGTTTTGCTGTGACTGCCATTGTGTAGAGGATAAATATGATGTGAATATGAACTGAGGAATAAAGCCAATTTTGACTGATAGTGGGACACCCACCTATTTTTTTAAGGACCATGTCATCTGGTTAAAACTGGTTCACTAATGGTGTGGATGCTACAAGGGGCAAACCTTTTTAATTTAAACTTCTTTATAACAGTGGTAGAACACCTGCTCAGACTAAGTACTACTTTACAGTAAAAAGAGTAATACCACCATCCATCCATCCATTTTCTACCGCTTATCCTCATAGGGTCACGGGGGGACTGGAGCCTATCACAGCTGTCTTAGGGTGGAAGGCAGGGTATACTCTGGACATCACAGGGTACATAGAGACAGACAACCACTCACACTCACATTCACACCTACAGGCAATTTAAATTAGCCAATTAACCACTAACCACTACACCTCAGTGCTGCCTGTAATACCAGTCTGAAAATAACCCATTACAAGTAAAAGCCCTCATTCAAAATTATACAATATGCCTCTTTCCACAGTGTGCTATTATTATGGAAAGTTGTATTTTCTGTTTTGATCACAAATATAATTTTAGACCAATTTTAAATGTTTTAATGTAGCAGAGGAAAACGCACAATGTGTCCCTCTAAATGTAGAGGAGAAGAGGAAAAGGTCATTTAAAGTTAAGATACTCAAGTAAAGCACACGTGCCTGATACATAAGTCTGTAGTAGTAGTAAATGTACATCCACCACTGCTTAGTAACTGGCCTTTTATCATGTAGGCCTAGTGTCAAGACTACACGTTTTTTTCCCTTCCATTTGCACGCATGCTCAGTGTATCTGTCCAGATGATTCACATCAGCGGCAGCGTCGGAGATCCGCCGGTCCGACAGCGGATGGATCAGCAGTGAGAGGAGCCAGCTCTCCGGCCAGGGGGTAAGACTGAGTCCGTCAGCGGTTCTAAACTCAGTTAGAGTGAAAAGAGGAGGCTGTGGAGAATTTAAAAAAAAATAACCAGAAAATTATCCGCTGTTCATGAAGTGCGATGGAGAAAAGAGTGTCATGGACTGAGGCTCCATGGCCGCGATGACTCATTGGTGTTCAGTGGCTGTTAGTGTCTGTGCTGTGCTCAAGTGACAGCCATGCTTTTTGGGGCGCTTTAGGATCCCTTAAGAAAAATCAAATGTTTAAACTGGGCTCTACAGTATGAACAGCACCATGGACAGCGCTCTGCTTAGAGGTGCGTGTAGCAGGATAGGATACTGTGTTTACACAAAGTTTGATGTGCTTTTTGATCCCCAAAAATACTAATAACAAAATTCATTTGAAAAATAATTCACATCAGTACTCAAGGCCAATCAGCTTGATAGACTACAACTTAATACATCATAATCCACGGATAATTTACTGGCAATCAGTGCTCCACATATTTATTTAAAGCCATAATTGTGTACTAAACAGCTTTGAGGAAAGAAGAAATCAGGTACTCTGTCCTGCATTTTGAATCTTGTATAAGGAAAAGTATGTAAAAAAGTAGAACAAAATTATATTCATTAAAGGCAAAAGATCAGAAGTATTCACTTTGCATGTCATGTTGTTCTATGTGATATTATTAGATATTTGATGGTACAAGACTTAAACATTGCTGCATAAGCAGCTGCTTGATGTGGGACTAGTTTAAGCTTTATTAGGTTAAGTATAGGTAGGAGATGATCATGAGATGATTAATGGAATAAAAAAAAAATCTTCCCTTCAGAGTAAGTTTAGACTTAGTGCTAAAGCTGTTCAGTGCTGTGAAAATAGTCTCACACAAATTAACCATACCCTTAACAGTGTCTTTGATTTGCAGGAGCCTCAACACCAGCTTTATTGTGATGCCCGAGCTCACAAATCAAAGATTTTCTGAATCACTGGCTTCATCTTTGACATGTTGTATGAAATGAATTTATCGTATTTTTAATGTGAAGTCCAAGTCAATTATTACTCTCCATGACTGAATCCACTTGTCAGTGTTCCACACATTTACTGAAAAACATGATTAGAAATTAAGTCATATAAAGTTATCCATTGAAATTAAGAAGAATCAGAATAATTACCTTTATTGGTCATACACATGGTTCTGTGCATTTAACCCATCCCATAAGGGAGAAGTGTGTTGTTGTGTGTTGTGCCCAGGGATTAAGTGTTTTTATGTTGCAGATTAGTCACATTCAGCATTATTTTTGATAGCGCTGTAAATGCTGTTTCTAAAAGCTTCATAGCACATAACTGAAATGAAAGAGTCTGTTTATCTATTTGAATAAGATTTCTTTTACTGGTGCAATCACACAGTATTAGTTTTGTTTAAGTCCCAACAATTTCTTTTCCACGTGGAGAGCAAGGATTGCGAAAGGAAATCACAAAAAGCTTTAAAAAGGACAAAGTTGGGTTACAACTCATCCCGTCATGTTCAAGATTTGGACTGTGGAGGAGGTTAAAAACCTTACATTACCTGAGTAGGATGTTGTCCTTTGGTGATTAGGTTTTCAGAGTAATGTTTGAAATTACAGTCAGGTTAAACTCAGTGTACAGTGCAGACTGAGATCAGCCATGTGAAACCACTAAGAGAAGCCGAATAAAAGAAATCAATCAAACTGCCTCGGGAGAATAACAACAGAGGGATATGTGTGCATATATGCGTATGAGGATGAATAGAGTGTGTATCTGCATGACTCATCTGTGGGTGGTAATAGAGCCACCTCAGGACCACGACAGCCGTCAATCGTTCAACTGAGGCAACCTGACGACACAGGCCAATATTTATAACCAGCCTCTGAAGGGACGGAGGCTTTTATTGAGGAAAATCCATATTCAGTGTTTGTGTTTCAACTACCCAGCTGACATGCACAAATATTAATCTGTTCACGACACAAACATTACTTACAGTATGTATCTGTATCCTTCACTGTAGGTGTACAAGGTGTGATGGCGCTGTGCTCTGGCTCAGGAGGAGAATCCTCCGGGAGTGAGGTGAGGTGATTTTCCATATTTATTACAGCTAAAATAGCGTTTCAGCATTCAGTTGCTCAGAAGACATCTAATACGCTTTGGTAACACTTAAGATTAGAGCCATGTAATTTTTTTCCTTTGTATGCAACGTCCTTCCAGACGGGTTCTAGCTGTCTTCAGTTTGGGGTTCGTTCCTATTTGCACCATTTCTATGAGGAGTGCTCGTCCTCCATGTTGGAGAGAGACCCGGAGGATCAGGGGTTCGTCCAGAGCCAGAGGTCAACCCTGTGGTGGAACTCAGCAGTCTGGAAGGTAGAGTTACTCCACACAATGTGTTAACATTACTCCCTTCCATCGTCTAAATACCTGTCACTGCATCTCTTGGTGTGTCTGTGTGACTTGCATTATTTAGTGAAACATAATGCACATTTCCATTAAGCAGCTCTACTCAGATATGCCATATTAATAAATAAATCACTCACAGACTTAAAAGAATAGAGATTAAAATCCATCAATGACATCTATTACATCCATGAGAAATCCTACTGGCACACAGGAAGTGTTAGCTTGAAGCATTAGTAAAATTCCTCAGGTTGACAGCTGAAATCCAGAATTATTTTTGAAAAATCTGTTCTAAAAATCTTAATGTATATACCCTTGTGCTGTAACTAAAGGCCTAATGATGTTGCTATGACTGACTGACTTGGACTGGATCCATTAGGCTATTAGTCCCTTACTGCATCAATCAATTCAACTGATTACATACATGTTTAACCAGTTCTAGAAAAGTCATCTAAACCATTAGAACCACATTTTATACTGCCCTTTTGTACAAAGTGTAATGGAGAATCTTTGTAATGGAGACATGACAAGATTTCAATACAGTGCAATCTTCAAAAGCAATCCTGTCCTCGTCTCTGTCAGCCCCACTGTTGGTATGGGAGGGTGCAGAAAGAGATGTGACACCTCTGTGACACATAGCATCTCTTAATTCTTTTCACCTGCCACCTATGATCCTCATCAGTGCAATAACTCTACAGATCATTCTTTGACATAGCTACTCATGCAGTATTGTGCATACAATGCATTTTGAATTGTCTCCGCATAATGAAGTACAAACAGTGGTGTGGTGGTATTTGTAAAGGTGAGAGATTGCATGTAAGCTCCCTGCCCATTTAGCATTTTTTGCATCACACACAATAAAATGACCTTTCCTAACAAGGGAGGACTGAGCAAATAGGGCCTCCTATAGCAAAATAGAACCAGGTCTGCACATATTTCCACTTTTGCTTTTTTTTTCTGTCTCATAGGTGTCCTTGGCCCTTGGTCTCCTGATCCTAACTGCAGGTATTGCTACCCTGTCAGTCGGTTTCTCCACTCCCCATAAAATCGAGTCGTTTGGAGAGGGAGAACTGTTTTTCGTGGACAGCCAGGCCATCAGTTTCAACAGGGGGTTGCGCCTCAGCGCCATCACTGGAATCTGGCTCACCTGTCTTGGCTCGGCCCTGGCAGCAATGGGGGTTGTTGTTTGGATCCTTCCCAGGGCCAAATTCAAAAAGAGGCTTTTCCACAGACCAGGGGAAGGGGAACCAAGAGGAGTGTCGGAGTCTAAATGGAGGGGATTTATGGATGTGGTCACTAAAGCACCAGGTATAGAGGAGGGGAAGATGCCTGTCACAATGTTGAAAGTGGAAAATGTGCCCTCCACATATTAGAGAAGAGCCGTGCTGAGCAGGATGTGCAGGCTTTTTTTTTTCTAGTCCTGAGGCCTCATTATTGTCGTTGTCATGTTGTTCACATGGAGCTTGTCTTTTGTGTCCTCAATATTATAGTTAGACATCAAGGTCTGGATACACCAGTGGGTAAAATGTATTAATTTACACCAAAAGCAAGCCATCTTGACAATACTGCACTGGAGAGTCCAAATTAGATGAAGTTACTGTAGCCTATTAGTTGTATTGCACTGGCCTTTTTTATTTTACCCACCTGTTGGGAGTATAAAACAGAAGAGAGAAAATAGCAAGACGCTCAGGGAGCTATTGTGTGTGAGCTAGCCAGGCTGGGCTGCTAGCAGCTAGACAGGCTTCTTTAAACACCTAATTGGCTTTCACTTTACTTCAATACCTGTAGTCTAAAAATGTATTTAATAAATCCAGATCCACATTTTAAATTAGCCCCCAAGACTTTGAACAGAGACCTTGTGGCTCTCTTGATACAGGGCTGGGACAGTGTTGTTGACCATGGACTGTGTTCGTGCAGTATACATTATTTTCCCGCTCTGCAGTTTGCCGTATTATTGCACTCATAGCACAGAGAAAACCTATATTTCCATTCACATTCATAGAAAGCTGCTCACATGCTAATTAAGGATGAAAGGAATCTTTTTCCCACATATCTCCATTAATGCTCAGTCTTGCACTCAGCTGCTCACCCTCACACCTACACACAAATTCATGCTCCATTGACAATATCACCTATTTTCTTCACACTGTAATCTGGCTCTGAAATCGCCTGCAATGTGCACACAGACAACAGTTGGGCTTCTAGTGCTCCATTTTCAACTCTGAACAAAGACTCTTTTCTGATTGGCCCAGCACCTTCCTCTCTCTATTCTCCCACCAATCAGATTTGTTTACAGGTATGCACAGTAAGTGGTGAAGATGTGAGGAATTTGCACCTTAAGGACACCTGTTTGATGAGATCCTCTGCTTTAGTCCATCCATCCATCCATTTTCTACCGCTTATCCTCATAGGGTCGGGGGAGCTGGAGCCTATCCCAGCTGTCTTAGGGCAGAAGGCAGGGTACACCCTGGACAAGTCGCCACCTTATCGCAGGGCACATCTACGATCAATTTAAATTAACCTAATCCCATAATTTTTGGATGGTGGGAGGAAGCCGGAGTACCCAGAGAGAACCCACGCAGACACGGGGAGAACATGCAAACTCCACACAGAAATGCCCTGGGCCGGGAATCGAACCCGGTACCTTCTTGCTGTGAGGCGACAGTGCTAACCACTACACCACCGTGCCGCCCTTTGCTTTAGTCAAATTAGCTAAAAGAGAGAACAAAGTAGAAAAAACTCTTGTATTATAACTGCACTGTTTCTACTCAATGTTATTATTGGTGTTTCTTTTTTATTGTTATTAATGATGATGAAGATGAAATGAAAATCAAGTGTCAGTAGTGCAAAACAAAAAGCCCCAAATAAACTTGAGATCTGCATACCGAAATGAGTTAACCTTTCTTAGTTCCATTTCTCTTCCACTGTGACAAGAATGTAAATTGATTCGAAAACCCAATGAAAGTGATATTTATTACATTTATGCTCAATAAAATGTTTCTTTGTAAGGAAAGGTAGAACATCCAAAATGTGGTTCAGACCTCAGCTTCTTTCAGCATCTTTTTAGCTACTTATTTTGAGTCTCCAAGCCACACATGGCACCAATTTATGGTGACCAGAATTCAGCAGCAGGTAATAATTCAAAAATACTAAAATGTAAGGCTAATATATATTTTCCTGTATAGATGAACTATTTTCATGTAATGTTTTCCCACGCATGACACTATACTACTATATTTTTTACTTTACTACAAAGATAACTCATTCCATGGCACACAGCCTCTGATAGGAATGTCTTATGATTACAATAAGAAAGACCAGTATAAAAGTATAAATCATACAAACGGTAGCCATGGCTCACTCTGTACAGGCAGATAAAACATATTATATAAAAAGAACATTGCAGATTAAAATGCCTCCTCATTTTCTAAAACTCATTATATTTCTCTCATGGCACTTAAAGTGTGCTGAAAAATTATGTAAAAATGATATGTCACAGTATTAATCAAAATATGTCAAAAAAAAAAAGAAGTCAAAATGTGGAATGTCAATAAAAGTCATCAAAAGGCCTTATTTTAGTACAATTATGCGAGTCAGGATAGAAATTACCCAAAAAAAAGCCATTCTTAGCATATCAAAGAATGACATAAAAATGTAATTTATAGTATGTCGAAAAAAGTTGAAAACGTAAACAAGGAAAATCAACAAAAAAAATCAACAAAAGGCCTTATTATAGTACAAGTTAGTCATAGCATAGTAGTTGCAAACAACATAATGTGTCAAAGAATTGCAAAAATGGTCATAGTATAATATGTAAAAATTAAAAATGTCAAAATATTTCACGAAAAGGCCTCATTACAGTATAATGAAGGAAGTCATAGGATAAAAAAAATTGGAAAAAGTTGTAGCAAAGCTATAATACTGTGTCGAAAAATCATGTAAAAAGTCATAGTATAGTATGTCAAAAAGTAGAAAAATGTCAAAATATAGAATCAAAAAGCTTTTTTATAGCATAATTAAGGTAGTAAGTTGAAAAAACTTGTAAAAAGCCATTATAGCATAGTCAAATAGCAACAAAAAGTCAAAAAAAGGTTGAAAAATGTCAAAATGTAAAATGTCAAAAAAGTAACAAAAAGGCCTTATTATAGTACATTAAAGATAGTCATCATATAATACTTTGAATAAATGTGAAAATATCATGCTGAAAAAAAGTTGAAAAGTGACAAAAAAAATCTCAGAAAATGTTATAGGAAGGCCTTATTATTGTATAACGGGCCATATTATAATGTAAAAAATGACATAATATAGTATATCGAAAAAGTTGAAAAATGTAAAAAAATAAAATCTCAAAAAAAGCCATGGAAAGGCATTATTATTGTATGATGAAGGTAGTCACAGAACAATGAGCTGAAAATATCATAGCATGTCAAAGAATAAGAATGTCTTTGTATAGCATGTCAAAAAAAGTTGAAATATGTCAAAATGTAAAATGAAAAAAAAAAATATCAAAAGGTCTGATTATACTAAGTTGAAGGTAGTTGCAGGATAATAGGTAGAAAAAAAGTTGAAGAATGGTCATAATAGAGCGTGGTTAAAAAAATTCATGTTCATGCTAAAAGATCACCATATTATTTATTATGATGATCTTTTAGCGTGTATTATTTATGTATATTGTATGTATGTTTTATGGGATATGTGCAATATTGTTATGTTTCTCAGTGATGGTATGGCTGATGATATATGCTATTGTTATGGCACAGCTGTTGAGTCCAAGACAAATTTCACTGAACGGAACAATAAATTATATGGTATCGTCTCATATGTAAAAATGTTGTAGAATAGTGTGTTAAAAAAAAAAGCTAAAAAATGTCATTGAAAGTAAATTGAACAAAAAGCCATATTATACTGTGTCTAAAAATAATGTAAAAATGTCATAGAATAGTATGTCATGTATTCATGACAATGAATGTAGTCGTGGCACAATAAGTTAAAAAAAAGTTGACGAAAAGCCAATTATAGTGTGTCAAAGAATACATAAAAATGTCATGGCATTTAGTATTAATTGAAAAACTAATCAACCAATAAGTTGACAATAGTTGAAGAAAAAACATCATTGTGTGTTCTGAAAAATTATGTAAAAATTTCACAGTAAAGTAAGTAAGTTCAAAACATAAAATGTCAGAAGAAAAGTCATCAAAAGGCCTTATAATAGTACAATTACACTAGTCATAGGATAATAAATTGAAAAAAAGTTGTAAAAAACATATTATGCTGTGTCAAAGAATGACATAAAAATGCCATAAAATGTCAAAAAAGTTGAAAAATGTTGAAAAATAAAATGACTAAAAAAAAGTCAGCAAAGGGCCTTATTATAGTATAATGAAGATAGTCATCGGATAATAAGTAGAAAAAATGAAAAAAAAAGCCATATATAAAAGTTGATAAAATGTAAAAAAGTCAAAAAAGGCCTTTTTATAGTACACTTATTTCAATCACAACAGAGTCACTTCTTTATCATGAAAAGCAATTTATTACACAGTGCACATGATATGAAAGGTACAGCGTCTTCAGCAATTTCATACCATGCCGCGTGAAAGGTTAGAGCTGCAGTAGCAAATAAGGACTAATCCCACGAGGTCTTGATGCTGGTTGTGGTTGTGGTGGTGAAGTTAAAAATTTGCACAGATCCAACGGGATGTTGCTGAATTGTGTGCTGTCATGAAGACTGGAGGAGAGGGATGAAGGAGGGCTGACATGACTTGTTGCTGTAATGACAACTGACAGCAGCAGAGCCAGGAGAGCAAGAGAGACAGTGAATGAATGAAAGGAGGAGCTTTATTATAGCATGTTGACAGTAGTCCTCTGACAATACCTCTTAATCTTATGGCGTGTCAAAAAATGTCATAGTATGTGTTGAAAATAGTTGAAAAAACTCACAAAGTAAAATGTGAGAAAAAGTAATAAAAAGGGGTTTTTAATAGTATTTTTAAGGTTGTCACAGAATAATAATTTTCAAAAAGTTAAAAAAGTGATGTTATAGCTTGTCAAAAGCCTTTCATATGGTGCTTTTCCATTACACAGTTTTAGCCCTACTCACCTCCATTCTACACAGTTTCAGTTGTTTGCCATGACAGTTGAATACCACTCAACAGCGTTGTCTTAGCAAAGTGGGCCAAAACTCCACAACTGGACATGGAGGTGATGGTAAACATGCTGCTAAGTCTGTGGGTTTTAATCAGTCCCAAGGTATAATAAGAGCTGGAGACACTCTGGACAGTTGGTGAGGCCATACAGCAGTACGAAGCCAAAACAAGTGGACACAAACTAGACTATGATGGTAAGCTAATGACAGCTTATGCTACTCTGTTACAGTCATCATATAGGCTATATTAGTAAGTCCTGCATGCAACACTGTAATGGCTGCACGCTGTCGCTATTAGGTATTAAAATATGTATACTGTGTGTGTGTTCCAGGTGATTCTCTTCGCGAAATCATTGCTGCAAACTGTTGGTCTGGCCTTTCAACGAGTGAGAAGACACAATGTGGCTGAAGGGAAGACAGTGTTGCTTCTGAAAAGAAATGGCTGTGATATGTAAATGGTGAAAGCCTTCGGTCCGTTCATTACCTGGTAAAAATCACAAAAATTACCATTTCGATCAAATAAAAATAGAACTTGTTTTTGGGGCATGCTGTATAAAGCCAACATTATTTTCTTGAAGCATTTTGCTATTGCCTTGCTGGCAATGAATCACAACAAGAGCAGCATGTGTAAGTCAGCAAATACACAACAGTATTATACAGTATTATTTGGAAACTGATGTGGGGTGTAGCTGTGGGCACAGGAGTGTGTGTGTGTGTGTGTGTGTGTGTGTGTGTGTGTGTGTGTGTGTATGTATGTATGTATGTATGTGTGTGTGCGTGTGTGCGTGCGTGCGTGCATGTGTGTGTGTGTATATATATGTATGCATGTATGTGTGTGTGTATGTGTGTGTGTGTGCTGCATTAATGTCTGAATGAGTACATCTTGCTACTTTGGGAAGATGAGTCACAGCTGTGAGTGTGACTCATCTTGTCTCCCAACAGGAGGGACACACAGCGTACAGTAAAAAAAAAAGAGAAAACAGGAAGAGGAGAAGAGGTATCTCATCTAATGTTCTAATGTTGTTATGAGAAGACTACATGTTGTTATTAGACTACATGTTGTTACTAGACTATATGTTGTTACTAGACTACATGTTGTTACTAGACTACATGTTATTTCTAGACTACATGTTGTTACTAGACTATGTGTTGTTACTAAACTACATGTTGTTACTACACTATATGTTGTTACTAGACTACATGTTGTTACTAGACTATATGTTGTTACTAGACTACATGTTGTTTCTAGACTATATGTTGTTACTAGACTACATGTTGTTTCTAGACTACATGTTATTTCTAGACTACATGTTGTTACTTGACTACATGTTGTTTCTCGACTATATGTGTTGTTACTAAACTACATGTTGTTACTACACTATATGTTATTTCTAGACTACATGTTGTTACTTGACTATATGTTGTTACGAGACTACATGTTGTTACTAGACTACATGTTGTTACTAGACTATATGTTGTTACTAAACTACATGTTGTTACTTGACAACATGTTGTTACTAGAAGACTGTATGTTGTTACTTGACTATATGTTGTTACTAGACTATATGTTGTTTCTCGACTATATGTGTTGTTACTAGACTATATGTTGTTACTAGACTACATGTTGTTACTTGACTATATGTTGTTACTAGACTATGTGTTGTTACTAAACTACATGTTGTTACTAGACTATATGTTGTTACCAGATTATATGTTGTTACTTGACTATATGTTGTTGCTAAACTACATGTTGTTTCTAGACTACATGTTGTTACTAGACTACATGTTGTTTCTAGACTACATGTTGTTTCTAGACTACATGTTGTTACTAGACTACATGTTGTTACTAGACTATATGTTGTGACTTGACTATATGTTGTTGCTAACCTACATGTTGTTTCTAGACTACATGTTGTTACTAGACTATATGTTGTTACTAGACTACATGTTGTTACTAGACTACATGTTGTTACTAGACTACATGTTGTTTCTAGACTACATGTTGTTACTTGACAACATGTTGTTTCTAGACTACTTGTTGTTTCTAGACTACATGTTGTTACTAGACTATATGTTGTTACTTGACTATATGTTGTTACTAAACTACATGTTGTTTCTAGACTACATGTTGTTACTTGACAACATGTTGTTACTAGACTATATGTTGTTACTTGACTATGTGTTGTTACTAGACTATATGTTGTTACTAGACTATATGTTGTTACTAGAAGACTGTATGTTGTTACTAGACTATATGTTGTTACTAGACTACATGTTGTTACTAGAAGACTATATGTTGTTACTAGACTACATGTTGTTTCTAGACTACATGTTGTTACTTGACAACATGTTGTTACTAGACTACATGTTGTTTCTAGACTACATGTTGTTACTAGACTACATGTTGTTACTAGACTATATGTTGTTACTAGACTACATGTTGTTTCTAGACTACATGTTGTTACTAAACTACATGTTGTTACTAGACTACATGTTGTTACTTGACTATATGTTGTTACTAAACTACATGTTGTTACTTGGCAACATGTTGTTACTAGAAGACTGTATGTTGTTACTAGACTACATGTTGTTACTTGACAACATGTTGTTTCTAGACTACATGTTGTTTCTAGACTACATGTTGTTACTAGACTACATGTTGTTACTTGACAACATGTTGTTTCTAGACTACATGTTGTTTCTAGACTACATGTTGTTACTAGACTATATGTTGTTACTTGACTATATGTTGTTACTAAACTACATGTTGTTTCTAGACTACATGTTGTTACTTGACAACATGTTGTTACTAGACTATATGTTGTTACTTGACTATGTGTTGTTACTAGACTATATGTTGTTACTAGACTATATGTTGTTACTAGAAGACTGTATGTTGTTACTAGACTATATGTTGTTACTAGACTACATGTTGTTACTAGAAGACTGTATGTTGTTACTAGACTATATGTTGTTACTTGACTATATGTTGTTATTAGAATACATGTTGTCACTAGACTACATGTTGTTACTTGACAATATGTTGTTACTAGACTACATGTTGTTACTAGACTACATGTTGTTACTAGAAGACTGTATGTTGTTACTAGACTATATGTTGTTACTTGACTATATGTTGTTATTAGAATACATGTTGTCACTAGACTACATGTTGTTACTTGACAATATGTTGTTACTAGACTATATGTTGTTACTTGACTATGTGTTGTTACTAGACTATATGTTGTTACTAGACTATATGTTGTTACTAGACTATATGTTGTTACTAGAAGACTGTATGTTGTTACTAGACTATATGTTGTTACTTGACTATATGTTGTTACTTGACTATATGTTGTTATTAGAATACATGTTGTCACTAGACTACATGTTGTTACTTGACAATATGTTGTTACTAGAAGACTGTATGATGTTACTAGACTACATGGTGTTAGTAGACTGCATGTATAATAATAACTTTCACATTATGACTCGGCTGAGTTTGAACTTACACTTAGCTGGTGCAGCAGGCCGTTATTTGTCAGTGTTTTGAGACCTTTAATGACTTTGCTGCAAGAAAGTCCAGTATTCTAGTATATGAGTATTCAAGTATTCTTGGCTTTTCATTTTGTACATTTTGAATTGATAATAAGATAACTCTTGGTGGTGCTTGGTGAAATTAATATTTTCAATACCTTTTATTGCCTTAATTTATATCAATTAAAACATATTACATTATTGTGGAAACCATTGTGGTGTGTGTTGTTGCTTTGTGATGGGGGGCTTGTTAGCGACTTTATGTAGGTGCATAATGAGATGGAAAAGTGGAAGCGGTGGCAGCGTTTCCTGTGAAGATGGAGGCAGATACGCGCCACTGACTGCAAAGCTCGAAGTGTGAGTCACACTGTTGTGGGAGAGGATTGGGCTGCTGTCTGCTCGGCTGATTGGCAGACGAATCCAGCCCAGTGTGTGTGTGTGCGGGTGTGTGTGTGTGTGTGTGTGTGTGCTGTATCTCTGGGTGACTGGGAGTCTGCTGCATTGACAGGACACTTTAACATCTCATCTGCTGTTAAAAACAGACAGGAAGCTGGAATGTCTCTCCAAAACGAGTCTGCTGGCAGCTGTCTGTAAATCTTTTTTTATTAGCCTTAATTTAGCGATTATTTGACCAGGAATTTGAGAAACAAGATTGTTATTAAAGCTGAAAAAGATGGAACCATCACAGTAATATAAACATAAATCACCACATGTGGATTAAAATAACTAATGTGCATTTGATTTTATTATAGTCCGATGAAGGTCATGGTGTCAAAATGTGTTACCAGCAGATTTCTAAGAAAAACATGCTGTGTAAATAACAGCTGTGTGTTTGTTGTTTGGTGTTATATTTTCATATAACTGCAGATGGTAATGCAGATGATATGACACCATGCTGACATATTCACAGGGCAATGTCAATGGAGGCGGCAGATAAAAAACGATCAACAGGTGCACCAAGCTGTCTTTTGAGATACAGACTTTAATGCAAATAGCAGACACAAAGCAGTGCAGTCACAGTGCATGCTGTGTTTCAAATAAGAGGTGGGTTCATGATGCTCAAATACTACGTTTTTTAGAAAAAAAATGACTGTATACATACTTTGCTGACAGGTCCTAAAATACCTTCAAATCTTCTACAGAGATTCTATGAGAACACAAGACTAAGAGACTAAAGGCAAGCTAGCACCACATAGAAAAAAAGCTCATTCCAATACTAACATGCTGATTAAATGTTTCCAATGTTCACAGTCTCAGTTGGTGCTAATCATTAACTACGATTTCAAAAACTTGCTTAAACACACTGGGATATTTTCAACCAATCACAACTCTCAATGTCCTCTGTTCTGCACATGCCTGCAGAAACAACAGATTATTATTGGGAATTCCCTGTTGCCAAGCTACACAGATGGAGTGCAACGTTAACTCTGATTCATACAATCGGCAATTTCATTCTTACATGTCAATGAGGCGGTGTTTATCACCTGACAATCACTCATGTTGCTGCTGCTGTTTCTGTTTATTCTGCTGTCTCCACCCTCTGCTCATTTCTTATTACCATACTTAAAATGACATCTGTTGCATTGTGCATGTATGCTCCCCTCAAAATTAAATCTATCCTGGATTCATTTGAAGAGCAGCCAAAGAGTAACCATCCATGTCTGATGCCATTTAAATGGGCTTAAATTCTTTAACATTGTGTGGCAGACAATACATATTATTGCAATTTCATTGACCTACATAAAGATGTCTCAAAAAATACTTATTTAGATGTAATAATCAGACAGTTGTGACCGGTGTGGAAAACATAAGAGCTGGTCAGAGAATGTGAATCACTTGCTATGGAGAAAAATGCCATAAGAGAAGAGAAGCAGTGATAGCAGTCTCACTATCACCCTCATTTGTCATTACATGCCTTCAGGCTGAAATTAGCTTTTTCCTTTAAACATGTGCATGGCTCCATTACAAGTGAAGCAACAGCAGGCAATCATCATAAAATGAAGGGATGTTATTTTCCTCCACAAGCACAACTCGGTCTAAGCATTTGCAATGGCCAAATTATTATTCGAGCAGCGCAATATACAGTCCATCACCATGAAATACTCAACCGCAGGCCACATGTATGCAGGATGTTGTCAGAATGCACAGTGATATGGAGAAAGTCATATCAGTTAGTGATGTTTCTTTATCCAGTATCGTTTTGCTACAGGAGTCAGTTTTGCACTCTCACTTTCTGATCCGACGTGTACCATTTTAGGACTTATCAGCCCTCATATATACTCTACATGCATCCCACAACCAGTCAGCCTTTGCTTCCATGATGTTAGAGGCTGTGAAGATGAAACAAGATCTAATGAACAGACCAACACCCTGTTTCATCAGCTGAAGTTCACAATCCACCAGCACATCCTCCCATGGTAAATAGAAAAAAAATCTGCTGATATTTAAAGCATGTATGTCTTCCAACTAGATATGTATTTATAAATGACAAGTGAAGCTAATTTTAAAGTAATGGAAGGAAAATGCAAAAAATAGAGTAAATTTAAGGCAGATCATCATGAAGAAACCTGACTAATACAATGAAAACACACATGAACTTAATTTAGAGTAAATCTGTTAGATATGTTAAAGGTTAAACCCTTTGGGATTATATGTAAACAATATATATAATTTAAAACAATTTAATTATATTAGATGAAAATGAACATGACAGTGTTCTGAATATGAAATAATGAAAACTCCTGAATTTTCCTCTAACTTCTTTGTAAATGTTAGCATGCTAACAGAATAAGCTAAGATGGTGAACACTGTAAACATTGTTTCTGTTGAACATCAGCATGTAGTTTGTATTCCCAAAATAAATAGGGTATATCTTCACAACGACAAGGGCTGTATGAATAATTTTGGTCACCTGTGACTCAAACACCTGTGAGTTTGCTACCAAAGTGTCAAAATCAACGTGTGTGTGGCAGTGTGTCAGCGAAAATCCACCCCTGAGTCATGGTATACCAACCCAATTCATCTGATAAGTTACTGTGCAAAGGTAGATGTTAAACATTTTTAAAGATGTATTAGTGCAGAAATTAGGTTAGCCCCTGTAGTGTGTGCTGCAGAGATTAAACTGCTTGAAATATTGAAAGAAAATGTTCATCTTGGCTCATATAAATGTTATTTCCTGTTAACAACAAACCTGTGAACAAGCCATGCATGAATTAACAGCTTACATACTGTATCTACCAAGTGTTTACCAGTGCACAATACATCTTACACAGATATACAGTGTGAGGTAACAAGGAACAGAAATGACAAAGATAAGGGTAGTGAAAATTAAAAATTCAGAGCTCAAGCTCTTAAAACCTCCCAGAGTCAGATTAAACCTTCAACACTTAATCTTCTGCTGTGATGTGAATATGCGCACTGTGATTGAAGCCACTACTCACTGCTTCCCTGGTCGTTTTCATTGAAAAGCAGGAAATCATTAAATGATGGAGGGGAAGTTGAGGGTACAAAAGTAAGTCAGTCAAAGCAATTCATCAAAATATAACTCCAGGAATACACCGTGAACCTTAATTTCGATAACATGATTTTAATAAGGAACAAAACTCTTTCCTTTTGTTCGACAATTTCCTGTACAGTGTTGATCTATCTTGGTTAAATATTTAAACAGAGAGGAAGGTGATGAATTCAAGGCTGCAGGTGTGCAAAGACAGATATTAATGAAGTGATACTGGGGATAAGTAGCATTTTAGATGATCATTGTGTCTTTACAAAATGTAATTTCCTCTGTTTTATAATAATAGTAACACAGCTTTTGATAAAACTCAATGATGCTTTACAAAGAAAACACATAAGGTGAGATGTTAATGGAGGTTAAATGGTAAAGAGATAAGTTTTTTACTGTGTTTTGAATGAATCAATAACATAACGTATCTTGATAAGGAGTATTTATCCAATACTCATTTATAGGCTGTAAATGTAAATCTAGGTAATATTAAAGTAGGTAGTATGCAAGATTGGTTGACTGACAACAGAAGGCAGCTCTGTCATCCCTGATAAGAATGGTAAATGTAAAATAAGCATTTTTGTGTTTATAGGGTGTAACAGTTTGTCAGTACTTCCTATCCTATATTATATTTAAAGATCATTTCTTTTACACAATGTCAATTGAAAGTCAACTGACATGAGAGCCCAAATGCTGCACTCACCTAATCAAAAGTTTGCATTGTGTAGAAGTTATTTTTCCCTCCCCTTTGTCTGAAACCCATCAGGAGATTCAGCACAGTCAAACACCTCTGAATATTTGCAGTCACCATTGGTTTGTTGAGCATTAAAAATGTTAATTGGAATTTTTAAAAAGGAAAAAGTATCACATTACCATCCTACGTCCTCCAGTCACAGGCTGTCAAAATGCAATATTCCAAATTAGATTGTATTTGGATAATCTTTTGAACTGTAATAGGTTTCCAGCCAGCAGGCATATTACTATTGGCACATCATTATTAAACAAAAGTGACACCGAACCATCACTTTGCAGGCGGCGCCAGATAAACGTTCGACACCGTGCAAATAATATTAGTTCTGCTTCCAGAGTCACTGGCTTATCTCTGGGATGCTATATTGGGTTCATATCCCTGTCGGCTGGCGAGGGCCTTCTGACGGAAGTGTCTAAATTTATGAGTAGCCCATATGTGTGATGTGCATGTATGAATAGGCTGCTGTGTGTGTGTGTACTATGTAACGTGTGTGTGCACATTAACGCTTTTATATGTAAATGCCCTGTTTGTGTGCACGTGTGGGTGCAGATGAGTGTGTGAATGCTTGCGGGTGTGTGTGCAAAACTAGATGCATTCATATGTAAATAGGCAGTGTACGTGTGCCTGTATATGCAGACGCGACCCATATCATGGTATAATGAGATCCGCCACTGTTGGTTACCCTCAGACAGTGGTAATTATGGCTGCAGTGAAATGGACTGATGCTGAAGGCAGGATGGACGCTCACTCACTAACATATTCAACCACAACGGGCCCGAGTCCCACTGACAGCCTGCTGCAGGCGAAATGACGACCTGTCCATTTGGCACGGGAATGGGAATGGGATGCCGCTAAGTGGATATGATAAATTAGTATTGCATCCGCTTTCTAATCAGCTCTGCAAAACCTTCATACCTGTTATGATATTCGACACCAGAAAGATACAGGACATTCACAGTTATGTCAGGTCAATACAAGACTGATAAAGAACCATAATATAAGACAGCTTGAAGCAAAGAGCTACCAATAAAAACAAGAAATATGAAAAAACAGAAGCTTTTCTTTATGGGGCCATATCATGTAACTCACTCAGTCTGAGAGTGCTCCCAGGAATTCCAAATTCCTCACATCTCCTAACAGCTAGTTAAGTAGTCTATACGGTTGCGTTAAAAGGACTAAAAGCACAATTCTTCATCCAGATGAATGCAAATCCTGGTGTGTAAAACAGTATGTGTGTCTATTGACAACTATTTTCTGTGTATGCACCTGATATATTTTATTTTTCTGTGCCATAGAGACCCATTGTTGTTTCTTGAAAACACATCAATGAGCCAGACCTAATTGTAAATGGAAATCAGTTGGGAACCTTGAATTAATTTTTGATTTCCTGTGCAGCTGAGTGCAAAACTTGTCATGAACAAGTTTCCTGTGGTGGCACAGAACCAGGAGGTTTAATATGACGAACCTCATCGCACATTTGAAAGGTGATCAAATTTCTGAAATGAAATCCAGCTCAGAGATAATAACAGTAGCAACCGGCTACCATAATAAGTGTTGTTCTTCTCTGTGCTCCCTCATGCTTTCTGCTTCCTACCTGGCTACCGTAATAACCGTTGTTCTAGTCAACGTGCAACATTTTTTTCTCAATTATAAAACACTGAAATTTCCAGGGACAGCTTTAACCAGGGACTGGTCATCTAAAATGGGGACTGTCCCCATCTGGTCACCTAATTTTGAGGCATCACAAAAAGAGCATGCCAATTTTCAGAGTCTTTTAATTTATTTTTTATTCATTCTTCTATTCAACTGCAGAATATTCTTATATTAAAATAAGTAATAAAAGTTGGTATGATTCGTGCTGATGTATTGGATCGATATCGGCATCAGCCAGTACTCAAGGCTGCACTCAAGTTGTATTAGCTATTAGCTATTTCTAGCTGGTATATTCACAACTATGGTCATGTATAAAGATGTAAGTACAGTCACATTACTAGGTTTTTGTCTCCCAAGGTTACATTGTATTTTCAAATCACACAGTTCCAGCTGGTGTAGATTGCTCAGTAAAGCTGAAGAAACACCATGTGCTGAGAAGGACCCTGAGACGAGGCTTAAAGCTCAGAAAAAATATTAAGTGGGTCTTGAGTTTATTTTCTTTTGTCAAGTTACTGTTTTCGAGGTGTTGTTTATGTTGTTTAAGTGTGCTGTCTTCCATCCAGATGATGATATACCTGATAAAATTAGAATCTAGACTTCACGTCAAATGGGATGTATTATAGATTGAAGACTACTGAATGGAAGCCAAAGAATTACCTTGTAGGCAGGAAATATATGAAACACTGGAACATGCTTTGACAAATAGGCAGCAGTAATGTTCAGGATTCATTCATTAGTTGATGGATGGAAACAAGAAAAAAAATGTTCCCTAAGCACCCTCTGTCCGTGCTTATACCCAGACCTGTAGTGCCCCATCTCTATTGACAACATTCATCATCACTGTAATTGTCCTTGTCCTGTACAGAAAGATCAGGCTGCTCTTTGATGCTGCTGGCAGGCTAGCCTGTTCTACCTTATAGGCTCTACATTCTGTTTACACACTGACAATCGCATCAGCCAAGTTCTGATTTATTCTCTTGGTACTCGCCTTGAACCTTTCAGCCACAGTTCTGTTATCCTTGATCTCTCCATCTCTGAGTACAAGTGTTGCCTCATTGCCATAATGGACTCCACACAGCACAGTGTGTCTTTTATGGTGAGGTTTTTTTGATCAAGTGTGTGTTTCAATGCCACATATATGCAACACAGAGGAAAAACACAACAGATGAATTACATTTATATAGCAATTGTCTCCAGGTTCAAACCAGTGTATGACATCAATATGCATCATTAGCATCATTATGCTATGAATCCATTCAACATTCCATAATAAGGCATATTTATCACTTTTTACACATTTTCATTTTTTGACTTTTTCGACATACTATAGTATGAGATTTTTATGCCTTCTTCTTGGCATACTATAATTTGGCTTTTTTACAACATTTAACAACAAATTCTGCAATAAATCCATTCAACATTCCATAATAAGGGATATTTCTCACTTTTTAGACATTTTCAATTTTTTTTCACATACTATAGGATGACTTTTTCAGGGCTTTCTCTTGACATACTGTAATATGGCTTTTTTACAGCATTGAACATCAAATTATGCTAAAAATCCACTCAAAATACAGTAATAAGGAATATTTATCACTTTTTAGACATTTCTTGACATTTTTTGACTTTTTTGACATATTATAGTATGATATTTGTATGAGTTTTTCTTGACATACGACAATATGCCTTTTTTACAGCATTTCATAAAAATATGCTATAAATCCATTCAACATACCATAATAAGGCATATTTATCACTTTTTAGGTGTTTTAATTTTTTTACTTTTTTTTACTTTTTCAACATCCTATAGTATGACTTTTTTAAACAGATATTTTTTGACGTACTATAATGTTGCTTTTTTACATATCTGACCACAAATTATGTGATAAATCCATTCAACATATCATAATAACGCATATTTATAACTTTTTAGACATTTTAATTTTTTGACATTTTTTTGACTTTGTCGACATACTATAGCATGACTTTTTTAAGGCTTTTTCTTGACATACTATAACAAGGCTTTTTTACAACATTGCACATCAAATTATGCTATAAATCCATTCAACATACCATAATAAGGATTATTTATCACTTTTTAGACATTTTCTTTTTTTGACATGTTTTGACATATTATAGTATGAGGTTTGTATGGCTTTTTCTTGACATACTACAATATGTTTTTTTTACAGCACTTAACAAAAATATACTATATATGCATGCAACATACCATAATAAGGCAAATTCATCACTTTTTAGACATTTAAATGTTTTGACATTTTTTGACTTTTTCGACATACTATATTATGACTTTTTTTAAACAGATATATTTTGACACACCATGATGTTTTTTTTTACATTATCTGACCACAAATTATGTTATAAATCCATTCAACATACCATTATCAGGCATAATTATCACTTTTTAGACATTTCAATGTTTTGACATTTTTTTACTTTTTTGACATACTATAGTATGACTTTTTTATGGCTTTTTTGACATGTTGTAATAATGCGTGTTTACAAAATTGAACATCAAATTATGCTATAAATGCATTCAACATACCAAAATAAGGAATATTTATAACTTTTTAGACATTTTAATTTTTTGACATTTTTTGACTTTTTTGACATACTGTAGTATGACTTTTTTATGACTTTTCCTTGACATACGACAAGATGGCTTTTTTTATACAAAATTTAACATCAAATTATGCTATAAATCCATTCAACATACCATAATAAGGAATATTTAAGAGTTTTTAGACATTTTCTTTTTTATTTTTTTTTTTACTTCTTTGACATACTATAGTAAGGCTTTTTTCATGGCTTTTTCTTGACATACTATAATATGTCTTTTTTACGACATTTCACATCAAATTATGCTAAAAAATACATTCAGCATACCATAATAAGGCATATTTATCACTTTTTAGACATTTACATTTTTTGACATTTTTGACTTTTTCGACATACTTTAGTATGAGTTTTTTATGGCTTTTTCTTGATATACTATAACAATGCTTTTTTTTACAACATTGAACATCAAATTATGCTATGAATCCATTCAACATACCATAATAAGGCATATTTATCACTTTTTAGACATTTTAATTTTTTGACATTTTTTGACTTTTTCGACATACTATACTATGACCTTTTTGTAAACAGATATTTTTTGACGTTCTATAATATTGTTTTTTTTACATATTTGACCACAAATTATGTTATAAATCCGTTAAACATATCACAATAACGCATATTTATCACTTTTTAGACGTTTAAATTTTTTGACATTTTTTTACTTTTTCGACATACATAGTATGACTTTTTTTATGGCTTTTTCTTGACATACTACAATATGCCTTTTTTACAGCAATTTCACAAAAATATGCTATAAATCCATTCCACATACCATAATAAGGCATATTTATCACTTTTTAGACTTTTAAATTTTTTTACATTTTTTGACTTTTTGGACATACTTTAGTATGAGTTTTTTATGGCTTTTTCTTGACATGCTTTAACAATGCTTTTTTTTGCAACATTTAACATCAAATTATGCAAAAATCCATTCACCATACCATAATAAGGCATATTTATCACTTTTAAGACATTTTAATTTTTTGACATTTCTTGACTTTTTCAACATACTATATAGTATGGCTTTTTTTTAAACAGATATTTTTTGACGTTCTATAATATTGTTTTTTTTTAACATATTTGACCACAAATTATGTTATAAATCCATTAAACATATCATAATAACGCATGTTTATCACTTTTTAGACATTTAAATTTTAGACATTTTTTTACTTTTTCGACATACTATAGTATGACTTTATATAACGGCTGTTTCTTGACATACTACAATATGCCTTTTTTACAGCAATTTCACAAAAATATGCTACAAATCCATTCAACATACCATAATAAGGCATATTTATCACTTTTTAGACGTTTCAATTTTTTGACATTTTTTGACTTTTTCGACATACTTTAGTATGAGGTTTGTTTGGCTTTTCTTGACATACTATAACAAGGCTTTTTTACAACATTGAACATCAAATTATGCTATAAATCCATTCAACATACCATAATAAGGATTATTCATCACATTTTAGACATTTTCGTTTTTTGACGTTTTTTGATTTTTTTCGACATATTATAGTATGATATTTGTATGGCTTTTTATTGACATACTACAACATGCCTTTTTTACAGCAATTTAACAAAAATATGCTATAAATCCATTCAACATACCATAAAAAGCATATTTATCACTTTTTAGGCACTTTAATTTTTTGACTTTTTCGTCATACTATAGTATGACTTTTTTATGGCTTTTTCTTGACATACTACAATATGCCTTTTTACAGTAATTTCACAAAAATATGCTATAAATCCATTCAACATACCATAATAAGGCATACTTATCACTTTTTAGACATTTTAATTTTTTGACATTTTTTGACATATTATAGTATGAGGTTTGTATGGCTTTTTCTTGACATACAACAATATGTTTTTTTTACAGCACTTAACAAAAATATACTATATATGCATGCAACATACCATAATAAGGCAAATTCATCACTTTTTAGACATTTAAATGTTTTGACATTTTTTGACTTTTTCGACATACTATATTATGACTTTTTTTAAACAGATATATTTTGACACACCATAATGTTTTTTACATTATCTGACCACAAATTATGTCATAAATCCATTCAACATACCATTATCAGGCATAATTATCACTTTTTAGACATTTCAATTTTTTGATATTTTTGGACTTTTTTGACATACTATAGTATGACTTTTTTATGGCTTTTTTGACATGTTTTAATAATGCGTGTTTACAACATTGCACATCAAATTATGCTATAAATGCATTCAACATACCAAAATAAGGAATATTTATAACTTTTTAGACATTTTAATTTTTTGACATTTTTTGACTTTTTCGACATACTGTAGTATGACTTTTTTAAGACTTTTCCTTGACATACGACAAGATGGCTTTTTTTTTTTTTTCACAAAATTTAACATCAAATTATGCTATAAATCCATTCAACATACCATAATAAGGAATATTTAAGAGTTTTTAGACATTTTCTTTTTTTTACATTTTTTGCCTTCTTCGACATACTATAGCAAGGCTTTCTTCATGGCTTTTTCTTGACATACTATAATATGGCTTTTTTACAATATTGAACATAAAATTATGCTATAAATCCATTCAACATACCATAATAATGAATATTTATGAGTTTTTAGACATTTTCATTTTTTTACATTTTTTTGACTTTTCCAACATACTATAGTATGGCTTTTTTATGGCTTTTTCTTGACATTCTATAATATGGCTTTTTTACGACATTTAACATCAAATTATGCTAAAAATCCATTCACCATACCATAATAAGGCATATTTATCACTTTTTAGACAGTTTAATTTTTTTAACATTTTTTGACTTTTTAAACATACTATAGTATGACTTTTTTTAAACAGATATTTTTTGACGTTCTATAATATTGTTGGTTTTTTTTTTTACATATTTGACCACAAATTATGTTATAAATCCATTAAACATACCATTATAAGGCATATTTATCACTTTTTAGACATTTTCATTTTTTGACTTTTTCAACATACTATAGTATGACCTTTTTTAAACAGATATTTTTTGGCGTTCTATAATATTGTTTTTTTTTTTTACATATTTGACCACAAATTATGTTATAAATCCATTTACATATCATAATAACGCATATTTATTACTTTTTAGACATTTAAATTTTTTGACATTTTTTTACTTTTTCGACATACTATAGTATGACTTTTTTATTGGCTTTTTCTTGACGTACTACAATATGCCTTTTTTACAGCAATTTCACAAAAATATGCTATAAATCTATTCAACATACCATAAAAAGGCATATTCATCACTTTTTAGACATTTAAAATTTTTGACATTTTTTGACTTTTTCGACATACTATAGTCTGACTTTTCAGGCTTTTTCCTGACATACTACAATATGGCTTTTTTACAGCATTTACCAAAAAAATATGCGATAAATCCATTCAACATACCATAATAAGGCATATTAATCACTTTTTGGTCATTTTCATTTTTTAAAATTTTTTGACTTTTTTGACATACTTTAGTATGAGTTTTTTATGGCTTTTTCTTGACACGCTATAACAATGCTTTTTTTTACAACACTGAACATCAAATTATGCTTAAAAAAATCAACATACCATAATAAGGCATATTTATCACTTTTTAGACATTTTAATTTTTTGACATTTTTTGACTTTTTCAACATACTATAGTACGACTTTTTTTAAACAGATATTTTTTGACGTTCTATAATATTGATTTTTTTTTTACATATTTGACCACAAATTATGTTATAAATCCATTAAACATATCACAATAACGCATATTTATCACTTTTTAGACATTTTAATTTTTTGACTTTTTTTACTTTTTCGACATACTATAGTATGACTTTTTTCATGGCTTTTTCTTGAGATACTATAATATGCCTTTTTTACAGTAATTTCCCAAAAATATGCTATGAATCCATTCAACATACCATGATAAGGCATATTTATCACTTTTTAGACAGTTTAATTTTTTGACATTTTTTGACTTTTTCGACATACTTTAGTATGAGTTTTTTATGGCTTTTTCTTGACATACTATAACAATGCTTTTTTACAACACTGAACATCAAATTATGCTATGAATCCATTCAACATACCATTATAAGGCATATTTATCACTTTTTAGACATTTTCACTTTTTGACTTTTTCAGCATACTATAGTATGACCTTTTTTAAACATATTTTTTGGCGTTCTATATTGTTTTGTTTTTTTACATATTTGACCACAAATTATGTTATAAATCCATTAAACATATCATAATAACGCATATTTATTACTTTTTAGACATTTAAATTTTTTTACTTTTTCGACATACTATAGTATGACTTATTTTTGGCTTTTTCTTGACGTACTACAATATGCCTTTTTTACAGCAATTTCACAAAAATATGCTATAAATCTATTCAACATACCATAAAAAGGCAGATTTCATCACTTTTTAGACATTTAAAATTTTTGACATTTTTTGACTTTTTCGACATACTATAGTCTGACTTTTCAGACTTTTTCCTGACATACTACAATATGGCTTTTTTACAACATTTACCAAAAAAAATATGCGATAAATCCATTCAACATACCACAATAAGGCATATTAATCACTTTTTGGTCATTTTCATTTTTTTAAATTTTTTGACTTTTTTGACATACCGTAGTATGAGTTTTTTATGGCTTTTTCTTGACACGCTATAACAATGCTTTTTTTTACAACATTGAACATCAAATTATGCTTAAAAAACCATTCAACATACCATAATAAGGCATATTTATCACTTTTTAGACATTTTAATTTTTTGACATTTTTTGACTTTTTCAACATACTATAGTATGACTTTTTTTAAACAGATATTTTTTGATGTTCTATAATATTGATTTTTTTTACATATTTGACCACAAATTATGTTATAAATCCATTAAACATATCACAATAACGCATATTTATCACTTTTTAGACAGTTTAATTTTTTGACATTTTTTGACTTTTTCGACATACTATAGTATGACTTTTTTATGGCTTTTTCTTGACATACTATAACAATGCTTTTTTACAACACTGAACATCAGATTATGCTAAAAATCCATTCAACATACCATAATAAGGAATATTTATCACTTTTTAGAGATTTTCATTTTTTACATTTTTTTGACTTTTTCAACATACTATTGTATGACTTTTTTTAAACAGATATTTTTTGACGTTCTATGATATTGGTTTTTTTTTTCTGTTTGACCACAAATTATGTTATAAATCCATTAAACATATCATAATAACACATATTTATTACTTTTTAGACAGTTTAATTTTTTGACATTTTTTGACTTTTTTGACATACTATAGTATGAGTTTTTTATTGGCTTTTTCTTGATGTACTACAATATGCTTTTTTTACAGCAATTTCACAAAAATATGCTATAAATCTATTCAACATACCATAAAAAGGCATATTCATCACTTTTTAGACATTTAAAATTTTTGACATTTTTTGACTTTTTCGACATACTATAGTCTGACTTTTCAGGCTTTTTCCTGACATACTACAATATGGCTTTTTTACAGCATTTACCAAAAAAATATGCGATAAATCCATTCAACATACCATAATAAGGCATATTAATCACTTTTTGGTCATTTTCATTTTTTTTAATTTTTTGACTTTTTTAACATACTTTAGTATGAGTTTTTTATGGCTTTTTCTTGACACGCTATAACAATGCTTTTTTTACAACACTGAACATCAAATTATGCTTAAAAAACATTCAACATACCATAATAAGGCATATTTATCACTTTTTAGACATTTTAATTTTTTTACTTTTTCAACATACTATAGTATGACTTTTTTTAAACCGATATTTTTTGACGTTCTATAATATTGATTTTTTTTACATATTTGACCACAAATTATGTTATAAATCCATTAAACATATCACAATAACGCATATTTATCACTTTTTAGACAGTTTAATTTTTTGACATTTTTTGACTTTTTTGACATACTATAGTATGAGTTTTTTATGGCTTTTTCTTGACATACTATAACAATGCTTTTTTACAACACTGAACATCAGATTATGCTAAAAATCCATTCAACATACCATAATAAGGAATATTTATCACTTTTTAGAGATTTTCATTTTTTACATTTTTTTGACTTTTTCAACATACTATAGTATGACTTTTTTTAAACAGATATTTTTTGACGTTCTATGATATTGTTTTTTTTTTCGTTTGACCACAAATTATGTTATAAATCCATTAAACATATCATAATAATGCATATTTATCACTTTTTAGACATTTTAATTTTTTGACATTTTTTTACTTTTTCGACATACTATAGTATGACTTTTTTATGGCTTTTTCTTGACGTACTACAATATGCCTTTTTTACAGCAATTTCACAAAAATATGCTACAAATCCATTCCGCATACCATAAAAAGGCATATTCATCACTTTTTAGACATTTAAAATTTTTGACATTTTTTGACTTTTTCGACATACTATAGTATGAGTTTTTTATGGCTTTTTCTTGACATGCTTTAACAATGTTTTTTTTACAACATTTAACATCAAATTATGCAAAAAACCATTCACCATACCATAATAAGGCATATTTATCACTTTTTAGACATTTAAATTTTTTTATATTTTTTGACTTTTTCGACATCCTTTAGTATGATTTTTTTATGGCTTTTTCTTGACATGCTATAACAATGCTTTTTTTTACAACATTGAACATCAAATTATGTTATAAATCCATTAAACATATCACAATAACGCATATTTATCACTTTTTAGACATTTAAATTTTTTGACATTTTTTAACTTTTTCGACATACTATAGTATGACTTTTTTATGGCTTTTTCTTGACATGCTTTAACAATGCTTTTTTTTACGACATTTAACATCAGATTATGCTAAAAATCCATTCAACATACCATAATAAGGCATACTTATCACTTTTTAGACATTTTAATTTTTTTTTACATTTTTTGACATATTATAGTATGAGGTTAGTATGGCTTTTTCTTGACATACTACAATATGTTTTTTTATAGCACTTAACAAAAATATACTATATATGCATGCAACATTCCATAATAAGGCAAATTTATCATTTTTTAGACATTTTAATTTTTTGACATTTTTTTACTTTTTCAACATACTATAGTATGATTTTTTTTTATTTTTTTGACGTTCTATAATATTTATCATATTTATCATGGGCATATTTATCACTTTTTAGACATTTTAATTTTTTTATATTTTTTTACTTTTTTGACATATTATAGTATGATTGCACATTGCAGGAATGTCCACCAGAGCTGTTGTCCTGAATGGAAAGTTCATTTATCTACCATAAGCCATCTCCAAAGGCTTTTCAGACAATTTGGCAGTATATCCAACTGGCTTTACAACCACAGACAATTTGTAACCACACCAGCCCAGCACCTCCACATCCAGCATGTTCACCTCCATGATGGTCTGAGACCAGCCACCCAGACAGCTGCTGTAAAGATCGGTTTGTATAACCAAAGAATTTCTGCACAAACTGACAGTAACCATCTCAGGGAAGCTCATCTGCATGCTGGTTGTCCTCATCAGGGTCTCCACCTGACTGAAGGTCGTCATCATATTGGATGGTGTCTGGTACTTTGGAGGGGTGTTCTCTTCATGGATGAATCCTGGTTTTCACTGTATAGGGCAGATGGCAGAGAGTGCATGGCGTCCTGCGGGTGAGCGGTTTGCTGACGTCAACGTTGTGCAGAAAGTGGCCAATGGTGGTGGTGGGGTTTTGGTATGGGCAGGCATATGTTATGCACACAGGTGCATTTTAGAATCCCCCAATAGAGTAAAACATCATCTTTATATGCCACACCTGTGAGGTGGATGATTATCTCAAAGGAGAAGTGCTCACTAACATAGACTCAGACCTGATCTGATCATGTTCATAGAAAACATTTTAGATCTTTGAGTTCAGCTCAAGAAAACTGGGAAAAGTGTTGCCTTTATACTTCAGTGTAATTTCGATGTAATATAATTGTCCCTGTGTCTGCTTGGGAGAGAGACTCATTTTTCTAATTTAACTGCCGGTGCTGGATTCAGTAATCCGGTGTTATCACAGATAAGTCTATGGGCATTTTTCAAGCATAAAAGAGGCAACAATTTTATTGCTATCGTTTTAAACCCTTAAACCTGTTCCATTATAATAAAAGTGCAACCTGTACTCACCAAGTTCATCCAGTGATGTCAGCAGAAATGACAGTGTGGATGGACCCAAAGAAGTCTACTTGAACAAATGCAGCAGTTTAATCATACAAGCCTTACATCATCATGTTTTACTTTGTGTAAAGCAAAACCATGCACTACTGTGTGTAATTTACAGAAAGGAAGCTGTATTGTATGATGTTCCCTGTTGTATTATGGATACATATATTACATATCTTATTTCTTACTCTTGTTCAGCTTCACTGGCCTTGTTTTAGCTACATTTCTATTCTTCAGTATTTAGCCTGCAAAATAACAAAGATAAACAACAAAATAACAGAGTTAAAGTCAAATAGTTGGTGACCTATGTGTAGGCTGACTAACACCTAAATCAAGTGAGCTGATTCTGAGCCAACAGAACAAATCAGTCCCCCGCTCCTGCTGTCGACATGTTGTTGTGTCTGAACCTGAACCTCTTTGCACAGCTGCTCCTGAAAAGCCGAACCTAAAATATGGATTTTTATAGATGGGGCACCTGCATTAACACTGAAAACATTTATATTAACATAACCTCGTACTATACACTAACACTATACACTCAATGTGGCATGTGTGCCCAGCTGGTTGATGGCAACACAGGAAAGATACATCAGACTTTTGTCCAGCTGCACAAACTATTCTCCTCAAATCTTATTCTGAATAGAAACTCACCTCTCAGACTTTTCTTTTCTAACATGGCCTTTCAATCCCAGTAAAAGAGACATTTGTCATCCATTGTGTAATACTTGTGACGTGTTTCTCTCCCACTGAACAGCGAATGGATGTATTCTAGTGGTGCCATAGGAAAAACTGAATTTCTCTGGCAATAATTTAGCCCACTATATTTGTCAGTGAACTCAGTGGGCTGATGAGCATGATGAGAGCACAACACGAAACTGAGTGGCAGGAGACATGTTTGCTGTGACGTATTATCAATCACTCCACTCAAAATACATTTCACACTAACAGTGAATAGTTTAGCAGGATCAGGTCACAGCGAAAACCCACTGAAATGCAGTTTATAACGCCAGCTGAGCAGAAATTAAACAGTAAAAGTCACAGCGACAGTTACTCTGCCATTTAAAAGGGAGATTATCATAATTTAAAGGGTAACTTCCATGAGTTTCAATCTGGACCATATTTTCTCCTCTTTGTGTGTCTAACTAACTGAAATTAGTCCAATAGCACTGCTGCTGGCAGCTGATCACAAGCTGTGTTGTAATCCTGTTTGGGCAAGCTACTACTGTCATTTCATTTATTGTTATCTAGAAGATTTAAAATGTCATGGCTGAGTATTTAAATGATTTCGACAATTTGGGAATTCATTGGCCGTCCATATTTATTTTAGCCAGAGAAAAGGGATATTCAGATTTCACAATGAGGACACAATAACAAGCAGATCAAATCAAGAGAAACATTTTATTTCGATTTTATGTCCATAATGATGTCAGACATAAAACAACAATCTGGGTCTGTCTGTGGCAAAAATCAGCACCTTTAATGAATGTGCCATCACAATAATTTTCCTTCAATGCTGGACTAGTTTCTAACTAAGTGTAGTTTCCACGAGTCGCTTGTCAAACACATGGGAAAATAAGAACCAGGTGGAAAAATATGTCTGGTTCCCAAACCTGTGTCTGACAGGCAACTCCCACAACTCTATGAAGTGAGATCAAGTACCCAATTATTCCTCCCTTATTATTTATCTAACATTAAACAACAACAACAACTTTTAACATAATGCTATCCTGCATTTAACACATAAAACACAATAGCTTCCAGTGCACACCTCCACACCCTGGCTCAGAAAAAAGCAAACAGGATCATTTTTCCAGGCAAAGGCTATCAAGAGGCTCGTCCACTTGGCCTGTTTGCCCAGCTGGGTCTTTGCCCCTGCAAAGTACAGTAACCACAAGGGATCTCCAGTGGAAGTACTGTGATGTTTCCTCAACTACAGTCACTGGGATTAGATCCAGGTTTGTGTTTACCATAGGGGGGATTTTGCTTGGCCAGGAGGACGGCTGGAGATGGATCCCCAAATACTGTGGATAGATTCCAGCCCTGCTATGTGGAGGGCTGTGGGCTGTGGCTGCTGTCTTTTATGGCAGATTCCTTTGAGGCAGGAGAATCTGAGAGAGACTGCAGAGAGGCACTGCTCAATGAGCAATTTATATGTTCTCAACAAAGCTTCGTCTTTGGACCCTGGAGGCAGGTCTTAATTGTTAGACTTGATATCTCCACACCCCCTCTGCCTCTCCTCTTTCTTTGACTGTTTTCTTCTCCCTCCTCCCACCCAGCCTCCCTCCAGCTATTAGGAATTGGATTTGGAGCAGAACGATCCATTTAGTCTCTCTCCTCCATCTCTATCCCTCTCTCCCTCCTTCCACACCTCCTCTGTAGGTTTCTCTCATCAAAGCTCAGGCTTAATCTGTCTATTTTTACCTGAAGGAATGAAAGGAAGGGATGAGGTAATGTTTTTCCTGTCCATCAGGTGGGCAGCGGTGCATGGTCTCTCTGGTGTGTACAGTTTAGGGAGCTAGCACCACCATGTGGACTCAGAAAAGATGAACCATCATGAAAACAGTGGCAGGATGATCACTGGATGATGAACACCTGAGTAAGTAGATCAGACTGTAAATAATAAAATTATAATAGAGTAAAAACAAGGGTGTCATTTTAAAGGCACCGACATGATTCATTTAAGTATTACCAGTCCCTCTGATGGAGTCCAAAAGATCACCTTGATGTGAATGTGTGAAAACAGAGCTCCACCTAGTGGATTAAGTGAGCAGGTGAAATTATGCGTGACTGATATTTTAAGTAAAATAAAAGGCAAGAAGATTTGATTTTGCAGCATTTAAGATTCTTATTGAGAAATGACACTTTACAGGAGCACTTAAGTCATCAGGATAAACCATCTGAGGTTAATACTTAAATAAGTGGAAAAATGCACAGTCTCAGGGAAACACAGTATGTGTAATATCCATCTATCAAAAGGTTTGAAGGAATGATCTAAACAACCTTCCTCTGAAATTAGTCTTATTAGAAAGAATGAGACTGGATTTATATGATTTTCCTCGATGGTTCAGAAGAACTATTTTTGAGGGGCATTTCACATAATAAGTATAATATTACTAATCACATTATCAAATTAATAAAAAAAAAATAGATGAATGATCTGGTTGGTCTTCAAATCCAAGTCAAATAAGTCACCTCACGGTCCTTTTTTTTACAGACAGGCTTACATAGCTTGGCATCTTATCTGTTTCATTTTAAAATAGCAACATTATATATATCCTGATCCATTTTTCCTTAAACTAGGTTACCATGTACACTCTGAATATAAAGAGCAGCAGGAAAGGGCAGTGTACTAGATAGTGTCCATTTGCCTGAGATCAACAAAAGGGCTAAAAAAAAATATCCTTCCAAACTAGTTTCTTAAATATCTGTACACTTTACATAAGAAAATAAATGTACAAATAAATAATAAATCTGCAACATAAGTGAGACAAAATGCAAAGGAAGGTATAGAAAAAGTTCAGAAGAGAACTGAGCTGTGCTCCACTGATCCATCCTAACAACTGTGTTACTCTACCTGCACTTAAAGGCACAGAGGTGGTAGGAAGGCTGCAGCATTTGGAGATACGGTTCCATCAGATAGATGAAAATGAAATAGAGTGTTTCCATTACAGTCCTTTCTTCAGTCGTCTTTGTTGTGGTTCTGACCATTGCAGCTTTCAGGTCGGCCGATGCAGAATTTACGCGGATGGTTTTCAAAATCAAGGTAATCCTGGGTAAAGCGTGGGTGCTGCTCTATAAAACGACGAAGTTCATCTGAAACATAAAATGTTGAATGAGTGTTATTACTGCCATCAGTGAATGTTAAGGTATATTATTTAACAGTCTATTATTTTTTATGGTTTGTTTTGTTCAGTAAAGAAGGGTACTGGAATAAAGCTTTTATTTTAAATTTAGGAGTGATTTGCAGTTTTTAACATCACTATGTTCATTTCTTATTAGTATAACCGAATCCAGACATATAAGTATAGACGAATCCAGACCAGCACCCATTCATCTGTACACTGTATTTTACATTAAGTGCAATAGGAGAAATCTGCAGGATAGTTTTATGTTAAAAAGAGAAATTGCTTTACAGAACAAAATAGAAAAAGAAAGAGTATGGAGATGCTCTGACAGTTTCTAGAGGAGGCAGATGGAGGATGTAAAGAGCCCTGGCAAATCAACAACAGACGGCACTTCTTCTCTTCAGCAAAGCCAAGAAGAAAACACATGTGATGGGGACAGCACAGAGGAAGCAGGGACACACTGATGGATGCTGTCAATCATCGCCGCACTGGCCTCACATCTGCGAAAGCATCATAATTCATTTTGTACTGAAGTTGAATGACAGACACTGAATCTCACCATATGTGATCGTCTCTGTGTCAGGTCTGTCAAGTGATAAAAACAGACCTGACAGGTCCACCTTTTTCACTCCCAACATTATTTCCAAGATGGTGGCGAGATCCTCCTCTCGGACGTCCCCACTGTCCTCGCTCTCATACATCTGCACAGCAACATAAATATTGAATGCAATGACATAAAACCTGTGTCAAACCAGATGCCATGGTGCATGTGCTCACCTCAAAGGACAATTTGAGGGTCTCCATGGACCTTGATGGCCGATGAACAGTAGACAGAGCGACAACATAGTGTCTGATGTCTATTCGTCCATCTTCATGCTGGGAACAAAATGATGTTATTGAGCAAAAGCAGCAAAAGAACAAATATGATCCCATAATTTCACTGTACATTTGTAAGCATCTATAGAATGAAATTCTGTAACTTTAGAACGTCTTGTATTCAAACATATTTTAACTTATTGACATTAAACAAACCTCATATTCTCCACAAGGGGGAGCTGACTAGTTCAACACATGAAATGTCACCTACTATGAATGGGAAAGTAATAAGAGTGTGTTCAATCAGTGACACTGAAACTAAAGCTGAATTAAGAAAGAGGGAGAGAAAGAATTAAATAATAAATAAATCCTGCTCTGAACACAAACAAGACCCAGAAACAGAAGATAAAGCCAAACAACAGCTGAAAATCACAGCTGCAATATATTATATACACTGCCTGGCCAAAAAAAAGTCGCCACGTGGATTTGACTAAGCAAATAGGTACGAGCCTCCTATTGGATAATTATTGCAGGTTCAGCAACAGTATGTGATCAAAGAATGAGGACAGCTGACTACGTGAATATACTGAATGACCAGGTTATTCCATCAATGGATTTTTTTCTTCCCTGATGGCACGGGCATATTCCAAGATGACAATGTCAGGATTCATCGGGCTCAAATAGTGAAAGAGTGGTTCAGGGAGCATGACGCATCATTTTCACCACAGAGTGCAGACCTGAACCCCACTGAGAATCTCTGGGATGTGCTGGAGAAGGCTTTGTGCAGCGGTCAGACTCTGCCATCATCAATTCAAGATCTTGGTGAAAAATGAATGCAGCACTGGATGGATATAAATCTTGTGACATTGCAGAAGCTTATCAAAACAATGCCACAGCGCGTAATCAAAGCTAAAGGCGGTCCAACGAAATATTAGAGTGTGTGACCTTTTTTTGGTGGCGACTTTTTTTTTGGCCAGGCAGTGTATTTCTGTCATGTTATCGTCAATTTAGGGCTGCAACTAATGATTATTTTAATAATCGATCAATCGGTTGATTATTTTTTTTAATTGCTCAATGAATCAGATATTAAAAAAAAACACATTTTTTTTTAATTCCATCCCTTTATTCAAGAACAGGACATTATTTCAAATTGACAGTACAGAAAAGTACACAAACAACAGGTTGCTGCATGAACATCCCATAGCTCTTACACTGATACATTATGAATAATTAAAATAAATAAATAAATAAATAAATAAATGTTATTGTCAAGTAGCTCAAAAAAGGGTCCTTTAGGGAAGAGTGTACCCAGAGTTCAAGGTGTGGATCAATGCAGAGAAGCCATGATAGAGATCTCATATCGGTGACCAGCATGTCGAGGATGATCTGCCTAGACTGAGGCTTGCTCTGGTGGACATGCTGTATTTCCCATCAAGAAGCCTCTCATGGTTTGCTGTTGTTTTCTAGAATCAGAGGATGAGTATATTTAATAGCACATTTATTCTTTCAAACTCAGCACATGCCTTGTTTTAGTGACTAGTTATGTACAAGTATGTAACCCAAGGAACCATTACAGACAGGTTCCAGACAGGGATGAATAACTTATTACATCTATTCAAACGTGTGTTAGTAAGTCATTTTTAGGGTACTTTAGTCCTATTTAGCCAGTGCAAGTTATGTTTATTTACACAGTGCATTTAAACACAAGTTAAGCTGACCAAGTGTTATACAACAAGAACAAAATAACTGTCTTTAGTCTTGCTAGATAAACTATAGCATCCCTGCTCTCCCACTATCATTAATAAAGCTAAAGCTAACACTAATGAACTTGTCATGCTTGTCCAGCTGGATAATGAGTACACACCAGCACAGGGAGAGACTAACGTTACCTTTCCTCACTTCTGAACTGAATAAACAGAGGTAGTAGGGTATTCTGTAGTGACTTACATGCTGCTACGCTCTTCCTCCTCATCGATGACTCCAACATGTTTTAGTTTCAGCTGCTGTATCATCACCGTGCTGCTCCTGCTCCATGCCAGTTTGCTTTGGAAAAACTTGCAAGCAGCATGCTTTCTAGTGTTTTAAAAACACCGGCTCCGCTCCATGAACCACACTCTGCTCTTCTTCTGTGGTGTTTTATGGCAGTGTGCTTCTGTCCTCTCAGCGAGCTCCGCGAAGTAGGGGTGACTGACGTATTAATCACACGACACAACGAACTGATAATGACATTTGTTGTCAACGCTTTTAATAATCGATTTTATCGATTCATTGTTGCAGCCCTTAATCAACTGTAAATGTCTCATGAAAGACAAAAATAAAGGATTCTCCATCACAGTTAACTAACAGTTAGCTCCTTACGACTGTATTTAATATGTACCTGTTAAGCACTTAACCTTAAATCTCTACCTTCACACTGTTCCATATGTCCCCATTTGCCAGATTAAAGTAGTATCATTGTGTGTTATTGTAGTTACTTGCCTATATTCAATTATATTAAAAAAAAAAAAAACAATTTTGTCCTTATTGTACCTTGTATCTATTTGTGTTTACCTGGTCAAAGAGGCTGTGGACTTGCGTGAGTGTGTCTGTAACTGGCAGGTTAAGGAACTGAGCAAAGTCCTCCAAACTCAGCCTGTCTCCCTGCAGCTTCCTGGCTCTGCTGGCCTGCTCCTCCAGCATCTCGTCTGTCCTTCCTGCTCTCAGCCTGTTGATACAGGGTGGACCAGAAAAACACTTAGTCGCTGTACACAATTGTTAGAGGCAAACAAGGTTTAGTTGATCTGATAACCTCATCATACCTATCCACATCATCTGACAATTTAAAACATGTAATGTAAGTAATGTATTAACATTATGTCATCTATTCAGGTCTTTTAGTCCTCGCATCCAAGCTTGGTGGCACCTTTCAGGACACCCAATGACACCTTACAATGCACAAAAAAACAGATAAAAACAGCAAAACAGAATCTTAATCCAGAATTAAGATTTAAGCTGCAAAAAAGCAAACTATCCACATAAAATGTTACATGATAAATCAATAAATGCATGTGGAAAAGAGGTAGTAGCTGTCTATTCCTAAAAAATGACACATTTTTTTCACACATTCAGACAGAATCATATGACCCCATTATTCATTATATACTAGCAAAAAAATGTTATTATAAGTTGTGCATGCTATTTCTTGTGCGATTAGAAAAAGATTCCCGAGGTATCTTTGACATTTATTCATTCAAATGGGAAAAACACAAGTACAGATGATTTCATAAATACCTTGTAAACTGATTACTTCTTTATACCTCATATCTACATGATGTACTTACCGACACCTGACAACTTTCCTATCTTAATGAATCCCCTGGAACTACTGTAAAAACTAAGGATTATTTATGGCAATTTAGAAACCACCCTCCACCCAGTCCGACCAGTTGATCCAGTCTCCCTTCACTCACCCCAAACGTCTCACCAGCTGGTGGAACTCAAGCAAGCTGCTGTAGTCATAAATACGCAGAGGGCCGTGTGACAAGCTGATCTCACGGTCATCAAAGGACAGGTCGATGAGTGGCACCTCCAGAGCCCTATCAGGATGGAGGGAAAGGTTTATGAGGCCCTTCGCCCTCTGTAATGTAAATGTCCATGTGGAAACACGCTGCATGTAAAACACACTTACTTTGCCATGAGCTTTCTAACATTGTTGGCAAACAGGGCAGGGTTTTCCTTCTCCTCGTTCGATGGAGTGTAAACAGGCAAGTACTGAGGAAAGAAAGAATGTTAACTTAATGCTACTGTCCTGTCACCAAACTGGGAACTGATTACTGTATAATATAAAACAAACCACATTAATTACATATTTTAAGTGAATATTTGTGACATCTGGGTAACTAAATCACTCACCTCTATCTCCATGGGATTATGAGGTTGGCACAGAGTGAGCCACAGGATCTTGAACCTGCAAGACAGAAGAGTTGGCTTTGTCTAAACATGAAGGGAACAATAATGTGAGGGAGACAAGAGATAATGGATTCCCTGCAGCATCTTACAATGCTCATTCTTAATGGAAAAGAGGTCACTGGTGTTTTAACCACATACTTAGCTGAGGGCAGCAGAAGCTCTGTGTGTGTGTGTGTGTGTGTGTGTGTGTGTGTGTGTGTGTGTTATGGTTAGTGGTGTATGTAAGAGTTCAGGACAAACACTTACGCTCCAGGACCTTGCCACGTCCATGTAACAGTATCCTGTGGGAAAAGAGGAAATGCTCAAGACAAGGTCAATTTCCTACAACTTCTCTAACTTCCTGGAACTGCTGTTTGATATTTTCCTCAGTTGTGGGCATCTATGGGTTCAAACTCGTGCCTAAATACAGTCATACTGATACTACTACTATACTGAACACTTTTTAGCCAGTATCTCAAATTACACTTCTTTTGTTAGAGTTATCTTTTTTTATTTTTTTTTACATTTTCCTGTAAGCCTCAGATGATATTTAATTTAGCACACATTTCATTTATCTAGTCATATGCTCAGTATTTCCAAAACACATGCCATCTGTACTGACGACTTGGCATTTAAAACACCAGTGTATGGAAAGTATTAGGGTTAGTGTTAGTTAGAGACCGGATAAGTGGCATGTGTGGAAAACTGTTTCCTTCAAGAATTCAAGGTAAGCAATTGACATACTGTAAATTTCATTCATCATGTTGTGAGTGAGTGTTACTTGAAGGTCCCTCTTCACCCAAAGAAGTGTTTTGCTTATTGTCACTTGTGTGACCTTCACTAAATCTCAGTTTAAAAAACTGTCCTGGGTTTATTGGCTGGATTGTTTCTGGTGTTTCCATTTGCAGTCGCAATGTTTCTCCATAGCTAAATGAACCTATGAAAACACTTCTGGCGGGGTAGAAATAAGGAGTCTTACTCAGATTTTCTTTGCCTCACTTAACTGCCTTGTATTGCCACATTGTCACTGAAGTCAGCACAGTGACTAATCTCAGCACAAAGGGAAACAGTGACAAAAGCTTTATAGGGAAACAGACAAGAAAAACTTGGTAATAAGAACTTCATAATTCATGACAAAATGAGGACAGGTGCTGAGAGACATGACACCTGTGTGTGTGTGTGTGTGTGTGTGTGTGTGTGTGTGTGTGTGTGTGAGACGGGTGGGAGAGAGACTGAGAAAGAGGGGGATGAAATATCATCCAACTAGAACATGAAGTCATTCAACACAAGAGGAGCACATACTGGCGTGAGGGAAGGAAACCATTACATCACAGGTGTGTGTCAGTATGTTTAGGTATGGCTGGAGTCTCAGCTCTCAACTTGAACCATGTCCAAGGTTAAACGTATGGAACAGGTCCCAAAAGGATTAAAAGAAAGTGTGTTTACCAGTTTGTTTGGGTAGCGTAGCACCACAGGCTGCACTGGGAGTCCTGGTATGAAAGCACCTGAGAACGACAAGAGGAGGGTGGTGATAATATGAAGTCCTACATTCTTTTGGCAACAGGTCTACAGATTTTTCCAGACTTGAACACAAACAGCAGCAGGACAATGCACTGGGCTGAGTTGTGTACTGCTTTAGAGGAGTGACGGCTAAGCTCACAACCTCAGTGTAACCTCTACGCTGGGCAGATTAGCTCTCTATTGAGGTTCTATGATATCCTGCTGATGACAGACAAGCTGATAGAAGTCCCATTCAGCATTTATTACTGACAAAAGCTACTTTGAATAGATGAACTAAGGAGAGAAGGCTTACGTCCTAAATTGTTTTGGAGAATTTTCAGCCACTTCACCAACAATAAGCTGCAAAGTTATTAGCAACACAACATATTTTTGTATAAGTGAATTAAACGTGTAACTAAAACGTTGCTAAGGCAGGGTGGGACTGATTTCCTTACCAACATTTATGCAAAAAATATGAAGGTGGTGGAGTAATAGAAAAATGTGTAAAGTAGAACTGTACTCAACAAGAAACCTCCATCTTCAAACATGAATGGATGACATCTGAATTTTAACACAGCAATATTGGCCCCGCATATTGGTCTAGCTGCACATAAGACTGTGAAAGAACACAAGATTGATCACTGTCTACACACTGAATAATAAGAAAGTATGTAGTAAGGGGACAGATGGGAAGAGGAGGGGAACATGAAAGTGACAGCTTTATGAAAAGGGCCCTTTGAAAATGACAGAAAGACAGGAGGTATCTGTAGAGCACATCATGGACAGGTGGCACCATGCACATCAAAAACACACAGACACACACACTGTTGCTCTATTGTGCTGGGAGCCAGTGAAGAGGCATAACTAGAGGAGACACATGCAGAGAGGGCTGGTAGATCAAGCTGGACAAACGTGCACACACACACACACACACACAGGACAGAGTGTGACCAACAGGGTTTACTGGGAATGACAGAATTACAGACTGGAAGAAAGGGGATTAGACAGTGCAGGCAGGAACAATGGCTGACAACACAACACATGGGATGTGAGCAGAAAAAACAAGCCTGCAAATGGGTGCAACGCTTATGTGTCCTGTTATGGAATCACTGAGCAAAACACCAAACCTGCTGGGCCAACATAAACCTGACTTATTATGATTGATTATGATTATTATAATGATTATGAAAACAGGGATCAATGACGGTCTTGTCAATTAACATATAATACACACCCTTGGCTGGATATTACCAGGAACCACAATCAAATACTGTACTAAGCTGTGGTATGGATGATCATTGTATCAGCTGTTCTGGAGAATAACAACCCTCATTTTGACTAGGTAGGTCATCTTTTTTGTTATATAAATACATAATATACAAACAACAAAAAGTTGGTTTCCTTCCTAACCTAAACATGAATATGCATACTTGAAAATGAGCAATTTAATTTTAATCTTATACTGATAACCTCATGTAAGTAAATACATAAATAAAATTAACTCTACTGGAGTTACATGTATGGTGATTAAGAATATGGGTCCAGGATGCAGTATTTGCAAGTAGTCAAGTGTCTATTTGTGTAATGTGCTTCTGGTAATAACCCACTAAAACCACAAGCACGTGGAATTTTACTTAAGTTCACTAAGACATACATGATTGATAAGGAAAGTCACACATTACATTATTGACTTGACAATATATAGTTGTGAAGTAGATCGCCTTTGGTGACCATGATATTGTATGATGTACATGCATGTTTGTTTACAACATTTTAGACAATAAATGATGAATAAACAGCAATGTTTTAGAATATATATTTGCTTCATATTTCAATTCCAATGTCCAGCGGCAATGAGACGCACGCACACACACACGCACACACACACACACACAGCTACCTTCCACCTGGTTTCATAAGAGGACTGAACACATACCAGCCTTGAATAAGACGAGGCCCGACCTGTTGGTGCACGTCCCCTCTGGGAATATCATTATCTGGAATAAATAAATACACAGAAGTTAGATCAGCGTACATATGGCTTGATGTGCAAATTCTTGTACATGTTACCTGAGGCCACTCCCCTCCAGACCCGGCTCTCTGCTTGATTTCCTCAACAGTTTTTCTTCTAGAGTCCTGATCCGACCGAAACACAAACACCGGCCTGATGAAGCTGATCAAAGCTGGGAGGACGATGGTGAAGAGATAGAGTTGAGATAAGTGTCAGAACAAAAGATAAAACACAAATGGTTAAGTTATTTCTTTTGTTAAAGTCAAAGTGGTGATAAAAAAGTGTATTACTTACTGCCCCAGACAGGGATGCTCCTGCTCTCCAGTTTGGCGACAATGGAGCACATGGTCATGGTCACTGGGATGGCATCAAAGTAGGTGGAGTGTGGCGCCATGGTGAGGATGGGAGCTTCAGAGGGCGCCGCCCGTTCCCCTTTCACCTTGATCCAATGGAAACCTCCGCAAAACCACATGGCTCGCATGATCACACGCAGGCACAGGTCTATAAGCCTGATAAAAGACACAGAAAGTTCACGCAAATTGTATTTTACATTACTGTAAATTAATTTCAGCAACAGATCAATGTTTAGGATTGTCAGTGTGAAACGACTGACTTGTGTTTTACATACAATAACCTCCAACACTCACATATTAGCCCAGTTGCTTTAATCCGACCATTCTCACTTAAAATATGTTCATATAGCTCCGACTATATTCATGAAACTAAATAAGCTGACGTGTGTATATGAACATAACTCCCTCAAAACTGCAATATAGTCTGCACGTTTCAAGTTGCAGGAGGCACAATATTTGTAAAAGGCATAATTAGTGTGAAAATACCATTTTAAGTTAAATACTGTTGTGCTGCAAAGATTTCCTGGTCTACACATCATCCTCTACAGACTTAAGAAAACACTGATCCCTGCAAAAATCACATAATCATTTTGATATGATTTTCAAAGATATTCTAAATTATTACATAAAAAATTATAATTCCAAATCACATTGCAATCAGTTAAAATAATCACAAACTGTTCAACCCTACAAAACTGGTTATCAAAGGGCTTGTTTGTTTGGATCTGTTCATCATGATGCGATGTACAGGATAACCCTGTGTTGTTTTAGTAGCACTTAAACACACACACCTCCTCCACCACGACTGTGGCTCCATGATATAATCAGAACGTCCTAGGGTGGCAGTGAAGGCGAAGGGCCATGCCAGCAGCATGAGAAAGGACACGAGCAGCAGCCGCACTGGAAACACTGTAACTGACATCAGTCCTATCTGAAGAGAGAGACAGACGACAGAGATATGAGTAGTCACATTGCTATCATTCCACTGCACTTTCACAACCTATCATTCACTGCTCACTGTACATTCCTACACAGCAGAAGAATGGCGTGCACATCCTACAAGGTCAAGAGGGAGGGAACCACATTCCATCTGTGCCCTCAGGAAGGAACAGTCCTGCTCTAGTCACACTGGTAAGGAACCCCTGGAACTCACAGGCATATACGAGCCCAAGTGATGCTACTCCATGGTGGCCCAAGAAGGGGTGGAGGTGAAAACTGGGAGTAAGAGGAGAGCCGTCTTGGGGAAAACTGGTCTGGGAAAATTCCCAACTTGCCAGTATGGCGAGGCCAAGAAAAGAGAGGCACAGGCAAGTCCAGGAGGAAGTGAGGGTAGCAGTAGGGAGGAGAAGAGGTTCTGCAGAGCGTTCGGCCTGAGGCAGCGGGAGAATGAATGCTGTTACAAAAAGAGGAGCTCTGCACATTTTCTACAAGTGCAAACACAGATTTGTTGCAACCTATTCTGGATCACTTTGATATTGTGTGTCTTAAACCTAAGAGGTCCCACCTTTCACCTTAAAGCAGTGGGAGAGGCTGATACTTGTGAGTGGGAAAGGCTCTCCAGTATCACCCTGTTACACTCTGCCCATCTACCTGGCTGTATCACTTATATGCATGTTGTACATAAATGGGTATATTTATGTCTATTAATACAGCAACATATGGTACATCTTACATACGATGTATTTAAAAGACAAGCTGCACATACAGAAAACTTCTGATGAATTCTACCGAACAAGTTTTGTGGCTTTAAACCAATAAACCTTCCCCAATTCATGTGAATAACTGTGACAAATATTTTATGTAGATTTATGTTGATATGTCTGTTTTATGCCCATCATTGTGATACGTGTTAGACTCTTAAACTGTGGTCTGTGGCAGAATAAAGCTTTTGTCCATATTCACTTATAATTGCATTTAAATTATTGGTACAAATGATATTTATTTAAAGTGCATCCCTCAGATCAGCTTTGCCTCTCTGTTTCTCTTATCTGTACAGTCTGTAGCCACAGAGGAACTTTGTGCTAAAAGCTAACATAAACATGCTAACATGCTGTGAGCCATGAATATCAGTGCAGAATTTTGTACCATACATTAACGTCCCTACGGCTAAGTATCTTTGTCTCTCTGTACTTAATATTAGAAATTTACCATTACATTTTTGTTATACGTTATGTTTCTTTCTGCGTATGTCTTTTGAGCACAACCAAATAGGCTAGTTATTTAAGTGCAATGACTTGTCAGAAGCTTCAATGTATCTAAAGAATCATATCCTGTAAAAAAATAATACATAATTTGCTCAAAAATTTGGGTTTTGCTGACCACTTGGTATTATCAGAGAAGGGCTTCTGCATAACGGCAGCAAGGATTTACTGTATAAACAGTAATGTAGGAAATAAGATAAGGCAACTTTGCAAACAATGTGTGAGGCTAAGGTCAACCATCGGTCATACAGGTTAAGTCTCTTCACTAAAATAAAGTTAATTTGAGCCACAGCAGTGATGGGAGGTCAGCTGACTGACCTGTCATGCCTTTTCTCTTTCCATGTAAAGAGAGCTCTGTGTTTGTGTGCGTGTGCGTGTGTGTGTGTGTGTGTGTGTTGCTAACAGGGTCACAAAGTCACGGCCTCCAGTGTAAATTCAGAGTGTGTGACATTTTAAGCCCCTTCCTCCCGCTTGTCCAACCTCTGTTCAATCTCTCGCACTTTCATCACGCTCCTTCATCATCCTCCTGGCCTGCCTCACAGTTAACAACGATCGGAGGGAATCAACCATCCAGCTATCCATCCATCAATCTTTCATTCCCCATGTCTCTTTGCTCAGCTGCACCTTCATTTATCATGCTGCTCTCCTTTCAACTGTTTTCCTCCCACTTTGCATTGATGTGCATTTTGTGACCACTCTGGGGAATCATATCTAACCCATCCTTCCTGTCCTGTGTCTCTCTCCAGAGGAGCCCAGGTGCACACCGCAGGGCTGTATTAATAAATAAACAGTATGGGGGAGATTTATGACGCTCTAACGCCTCTCTTTGCCTTCCCACCCCCACGCCTGACACACAGTGCACTCATCATCAGAGCTTAACGAATCCATCTGGGAGGATCCGCTGACATTTTCTCAGAAGGTGGCATGAGAATGAGCAGAGGCGGAGAAGAGGGGATCAATTTCTAATGTTTTATCAGAGCACCGGCCAATCCTCCTCTGATGATTTGAAATTTGCTGCAAAAATACACTTCTGCAGTGCTGGGTTCTGTTATACCACACATCTTCACTCTAATATGAAATATATCTTAAAAAGGTATTCTTTAAGTGCATAATTTGCAATGTTCCTTATATTTTTAGCCCTCAATAGCCTCTAAAAAGTGAACGATTGGAGATTTTTTCTTTTTTTTTTAACTTAATGTAAGAAGAACTACTCAGCTTGTGAAAACTGCTATATGTCGGGTTCTGCTGCTCTGAAGACAGCTTTCTTAGATATCAGTCAATGAAAGAAAACCCAGATGATGTCATCGAGGTCATTTCAAATTGAGCTTGTGGCTTTTATTACTTTAACCGAAAGCCTGTGTTACAAACCTGAGGTGTGGAATTTGAAAGATGGGTGGATTTACAAAGCAGGGAGAGGCTAACAAAAGGCGCTATTGAGTTATATTATGGAAATGGTTTTTCTGGAGCTTGACCCATACTTGAGACAAAAAGTGAGGATATCATTCTTCTTCTTCCTTGTCAAAACCTGGGGCCTACCCACAATGCAACTCAATTGCTGACAGATGGGTCAAATGACAGATTTCGCACAGCTCCCTTTGAAACCATAAAATGCTTTTTGTCACATTGAGTAGTATTTTCCCCAAGATCCATAAACGCACTTTGATGTGTAAAATAAGTGGGATTTAACCTTTAACGTCTGTGTAATGATAAAGAGCTGGAATAACTGTCTATCTATTGTTAGTAGTAGTTAATGAACATGACTGCTGTAAAGGAGTAGAATATCGTCAACCTATTAAAATAATGGCCTAAGTCATTTTTTGATGAAAATGAGTTTTTGGCTTAAATCATCTCTTGATAATGCTGGCCACCAGATTTTTTGTGTTTTCCCAAAAACTTGAAAAAATGACTTAGGCCATTATTTTAATAGGGTGACGATATGGAAACCCAAGGTGGTCAGTATAAAATACAGCCATGTGAATAACAAAACTAATAACTATGACAGTTTTAAATCAATATTATTTTTATTTCATTCCATAAATTTAGATTGAAAATATCCAAGTCAATCTTTATTAAATAATCCCACTTAACTTGTTTTTTTTTCTTCCCATAATGACATTTTTTACTACAACATTTTTGTCACAGACTGAGCCGTTTACTCATTTGGATGACAGCAGAACCCTGGTAGAGGACCCAAGCTTGAGGATAACAGATGCCACGGATGTGGGGGTACAGTACAGTACAGTATGTATGTGTATATATATATATATATATATATATATATATATATATATACACATACATATATAGACCTGCACTGACAAGACTGGCTGCTCTCTTACATACTTTTCCATAGCCGTACCAATTAACGCCCAACTCCCCTGTGCAACGTTGCTCAGCACACCTCTAAGTGCTCTATTATATACCCTGCAGTGAAGGCTAATTGCCCTGAGTTAATTGTTGTCAATGAGCTGAGGGACGTGTGCTCTGATCTCCACTTGGAAGCCCAGGAAACACTCAAACTGTTTGTCATATTGTTGGTGTACACATTTAGGTTATTTGTCAGGCAGGGAGAAAAGACAAGCAGTAGAAGCACCTGTTACATACACACTAATAAAGACCTTGTACTAAATATTTGCCAGGAAGAAAAATTTGAGCAAGTGAATTTATACCAAGTATTTTATTCGAAACATACTTTTTGTAAAGGAATCTAGCTGACTATTTTCTAGAACAAGCAATAGGTGCACCAGTAGATGAGCTTTTACTGAAATAGACAAAAATATCTACCATTTATTCTTGAATTGCTTGCAATATTTACTGAGATCTGAGAAAGACCCCAATTCAGTTTCTGGTATAGTAGCGTTATCGAATTTCACAGGTATTTTTGTTTGCTAGCCAAATAGTTGGCTGTCATGTCTGTATGATGTTCACTGTTCAGCAATGTGTGACTCAGCTGAAATGAGTGCTACTGCTGACTTAGTTGGGCTGCTGTGCTGCTGATCCTGTTTGATGGAAGACAGAAGAAAAACATATTGAGGAAGACCAAGTGCCAGAGGGTAGGCTGTGCTTATGCATCATGCAGTGTCTCAATATGGCAGAACAAAAATTCAAAAGATCCACTTCAAAAAACACTCACATCAAGCAGTTATATCGATCTAAAGCCTGTGGCATCTATATAGGAAGTGAAGTTTCTGTTGAGGCATTGATTGTGTTTGTGTGTGTGCACACCACATAATCCACACGTATGTGAGGTGGAAAAACCCACCTCAGTGCTGCGTTAAAGGCTGGCAGTGGGAGGTGTGAGCCAGACAGAGACATAAACCGACACAAACACTATGATGTTTACAATCTACTGCAGGCTCCAGTAGAAAACTGAAGACTTTCTTCCAGCAAGAACAACACTGACAAAAATAGTGTAGTTGCAGCACTCAGCTCACTAACATGAAGTAAATAAGCTTAAAAGAACAGTTTACTGTTGTTAACACAGAAAGCCAAAAAGGCAAAAAAGGGTTTATCAATTTACTCAGTAATTGTTGGGAACCAGCGGTGCCCACATAAAGGCTAACTTCCTGAGCCTTGTGCTTTGTGTGTTTTGCTCTGAATGAAAGCAGGCATCTCTGAGCCCTGGAGCGATGGGGAAACAGATCAACCTGATGGGGTAGAGCAGAGGGAGTGCACTTCCTCCTCCTGTCTGCTTGTGTGACTGAAAAAACGTGAAGAAAAACTCCTCTTTGATCAGAGCAAGCTGTTAAACAGGATTTCTCACCTTCGTGACAAACCTAGAATGGAACATATTTATTTTTGGTTGCAGACCCCATAAATCTCTAAGAATGAAAACCCATTGATCCATTGGGAGATTGATGAGCGTGCATTTCAGTCAGACTGCCCTCCTACAGCAGTGAGAAACCATTGACTTAAAAGGTTGATTTAGGTTGTACACTGACAACCACTTCCATACGGAAGCAAATAAGAGACTTTGAAATAGATTACTTCAGACTACATTAGAGCCATGGATGCATTGTACCCTACAGAACATATTTTCCTGCTAACTCAGTATTTCTGCAGAGAATTGTGCTGAATATTTCCAGCAACAGTGGGGAGGCAGGAGGGACAGTGGAGGAAGTGAGCAGGACGAGACATGAAGGCATCTGATTGGTTCTTTCCATTCAGACAGAAGGTCAGGGACAGGTCAGAATTTTTACAGTCCTGTAGCTGCCACAGGTCTGATTCTTTTCATTCCTTTTTCTGAATACATAATGTATTGACTGCTTTCAGGGTGGAAGGGCCATTTCCCCCAGTATAACAAAACATGTTTGTGAACAGGATTACCAACTATAGCTCTAATTTTAATGAGGTGAATTCAAGGGTCTGAATTCAGTAAAATGTAAATAGTCTAATATTTGCTTCCACGCTTCCACATTCATGTTTAGCCTTAAGCACATACCTTGCTTTTAAAAAGGTGTGTGTGCTCTGCTTTAAATGTGCTACCACTGTTTTTAAGTATCGCTCCTAGATGGAGCAACAATAACTGGACAGATCCTAACCTTGACATTAATCTGACCAAACCATTAGTCACTCTTGCTATGCTATCCTGGAAACCAATCCATTCTGATGAGGACTATCTGAATACATGTGAAACTTAGCTGTCAGCATGTTTAACCCAGTGTAAACACTATACCTGTTATATCAATTGAGAGGCAAAGGAAACAGCTAGAAACAGGAAAGCGTAGATTGACATAAGGAGAGTCAAGTGCATCAGTGTGACAGGTGTACAACAGCGTAATGACGGAAAAAAAGATAAAAGAAAATCTGTCACGTAAATTTGGTTGATGAAAATTCAACTATGGCTTTCCAGATCCCTCCAGGTAATGGTGAGCCCCATGACCCACTTACAATGGAGCATAATAGGCAAAATTCTCTTAAATTGTTGGCTCTCACCCTTTACGCACCACTTAAATATAAGCATTGCTCTTCATTATCACTGACTACAACGAGGAAAACGTTCCATAAATAGTGAAAAGATTACCTCACGATTACCTCATACGTTTGAATAACTTATTTCCAGTGGGGGGGGGGTTTGTTTGTTTGTTTGTTTGGTTTGTAGTATAGGTCTCCACGTCAAACCAAGTTACCAAGGAAGTTTCTAAAGGTGTCTGTGAGCCCAACAAGGTGGGTGAAGTTTGGGTGTAAGTTAGTACCTATCTCCTTTAATAGACATTACAAATGTTGGTGTTTAAGACGTTTGGTAAATTAACCATTCGCCATCTAAACAGTCTTACCTTTATTTTCTCTGTCATGGTGAATTTCAGCTCGTGGACGAAGGGGTTTCTACCCAGTCTGGAGGGACGACTGTTGGATGACTTCATTGCTGACGACCGTAACTTGTACGACGACAAAATGTCGAAAAGTCGAGGTCAAAATGTCCGGTAACTTTAGCTAAACTCGTCGTTTCTGTGTCGTGGAGAGTGTCTCCTTCAGTTTTCAGTTTACCCTCCTCTGCCCAAAGGAGACACTGATGCTGGGTGAGGAGGAGGGCTAGGCTCACCAACAAGCTAGCCTGACAAAACGACGCCACTTCCGGTTGTAACATTCAAAATAAACCTTGTGGCTGTGGCAAGTGCAACGAAACACAACCTATCTTTAATGTTACATTTAAAAAGATATTCTCCGTCTCAGCGCCTGCTCACACAAATATATACCACGTCATTTGATGAACTAATAAAATAAATTTGAAATGCTAAGTTTGAAAAGGTGCATTCAAGCTTGAGAGAGTGCTCCTTTGTTACTGTAATAGAGTTTTTATATATATATATTTTAAAGCATGTTTCCAAACCTCGATTTTGCTTAATCTTTAAAATTCTGGAATATGAACATTTATGTTGTATTCAGAAATATATTAACCTTACAGATATGCTAAAACGTTGGGAAGTACTGTAAGCAGCGTCGTGTTTAAGCTTTTATTTTGAAAGCAATGACCAAATCTGAAAACGTGGTGGCAGCAGCAGCAGCACAGACTGTGTAGCACATGCACTCACTCACATGTCACATTCAGTATGTACCTTCAAGAAATCCAATACAAGCTTAAAATAAAACAAACCACAATAACTCCTGAGATCTTATTCTCTAAAGGTGTCATTGTCAAGTGACATAGTATACACATACATACATACAGTATTACATACAGTATTCTAGAGCCCAATAAATGTGATTTATTATGAGCACGATCTGTATGACTTAGTGGTCAATGAGCCCCTCCATTTCTAACTCCAAGAAACTTTTAAAGACACGTTTTGGTTTGGACATTTGAAATATTTAGTCACTCATCTGAGGAACAATCACACCTGCACAGAAACACCAACTCATTTCACACACACTGATAAGAAGAGGATGAAGATAAGAACTCTGTGACTGTCTGTGGAAAGTGTTCGAGATGATGTGATTTTCTTTTGCGGAGATTCAGTATGCATTTGAAGATGAGTTTCCGCTCACATTTGATCCACCCATCAATTATCACAGTGTCTTATTTTTAGATGACAGCAACTGCTCAATGCTTCAGATGGCCAATCCACATTGTATGGTGGTGTTGCCTGTTTAATCATCAAACATCTATGTGCTCATTTTGGCATTGTAAGCCTCTATAGACACCTGCTAATGTAATTGTTCATTGATCTACTGTTAAGATCATGGTAGTTGATCTCAATCTTATATGATAATAATATTGTACTTGCTGAGACTGTATTTATAGAATTCTGGATAGAATGTAGGGTAACATCTTTGGAGCCACACCATTTGTGTTTTTCCATGACCGTTTATTTCAATGACATGCTGTTAAATAGTGGCAAATCCCATCCTGGTATGCCCATTCAAAATTGATCATACATATGTCAAGATACAATATTATAGTATAAATACACAAAAGCAGGCGTCTTGTTGTTTCATCAGTAACTATTAACCTTTAGGACAACTTCTCAAGCAGAGTGGCAGTCGTAGGCTCCGTGTTTGTTGCCAAACACCTTCCCACCCAGTCAGCTTTCCATGCCTGCACAGTTTGAATGTTACAGCCTGTCAGTTGTGTGCATTGGGTTTTCTGTCTTTCAGTCATAAGAGAGAAGGTGACCATAGTCTTTAGGATCAGCAGCTAGTTTCCAACATGATCTCAAACCCATGTAAGCATGATAGCAGACAACTTGTGACACTATTGGGTTTTTGTGAGTCAATATTATAAAGACTCTGCCAAAGACCTGTGTGAACCACAAAGTGATATGAACAGGATAAATAGGAAACTGGTGAGACAAAGGGAGTCAAAGTGATATTGGGCATACATGTCAGGTTGGCATCTGTATTTATGAACCATAGACTTTGGCTCCCTCATGTGGAAGAACAATAGAAAGGACTCTGCTAAAATTGGTTATTGTTTGTGTGATAAAATACTGTATTACAGCCAAGTTAACCATCTTTATCTCAGAAACAGAAAAAAATACTCTCATGATTTTATATTAAGACTGAATTTTTTTGGCTATAGTCAGATGACAGCTGTGTAATGTGATGCCGTGTGTGAAAGGTAAGATAGTTTGCATGCACTGAGAAAGGAAGAGAGAACTCTTAGTATTGGGACTAATAATTCCAAAGCATTATTGACTAGATCTTTATTTATTTATGAAGAGAAAGGTATTACAATAATTTTGGAGGCTTATTGCACAAACACCTGCTGAAAATTAAACAGATCACATGTCCTTGCACTAAGATACACTTTATCCACTCCTTTTCTACATTTTCTTTGCAAATTTCCTTTGTAAATAATGGTGTTTTATATCTTTATGTTTCTGTGTCTTTAAGCCAAGAATCTACAAAATAGAGTTTCCTTGTGTCACAATGACAATAAAAATTCTTGAATCTTAATAAAACTGATAGATAATTTATTAAATTCAAGAATATATTAGCTGATCAAACATTGTATGAGTTTATGAACGTGATGGTGACCAGAATGCTACAATGTGTCAAAGACATACAAACTTTTGCCATTGCTGTTAAGAGGGAAGAGGAGTGAAGAGAGCTAGGCACATTCTTCAGCCAAACAATTTATTTTTGCATTACAGTTGTTCTTAATTTCCACAATCACAAAGCAATCTTCTCAATACTTCTTAAACATTTTAGCCCTGTCTCTGCTTGTGTCTTGGATGTGTCTTGCAAAACACAAACAAATGCCCTCTCCGGCGAACAAAGAAACAGTCTTTGCAGCGCCTCTTCAGGGAAGACTTGGTTTTCATCCCAGCAGAGGGCTGGATGCAGGGAAGATGCTGGCACTGTCCCAACAGAGATGGTCCACACTGAGCAGAGGAGCGAGACGAGGGGTGCTGGATGGAGCCGACTCTGGCTGATGACAGCAGTAGTGGGCGGTGAGCTGTGGTGAGGGTGAAGAGACGTCTGTAGGCACTAGCCGCTGGAGAGGTGCTCAACTGGGCTACTTGGCGAGTGAAGGAGGTTGCCAGGTGCTTCAAAAGGAGGGTTGCCATTGTGTGTCAATAGCTGCAAAGTGAGACAAAGAAGAGAGAATTTATGTACAGTATGTTGCGAATCACAAAATTTGTGTCATAAAACTCATTTTAATCTGGGGTTTGGTTAGTGTTGTGTTGTGACGGCATCATGGATCATTGCCAATATAAATAAATGTCCTAGGTGTCAGTGTTCTGTAGAGTCAACAGATATTTAATATGTACATATACAGCCAGTGTCCTACAACATAGGTGAAATATAGGCAACTCAAAGCAAAGGCATTATGGAGCTTTGTATGGGTCTGTGTGACACATTTTAAAGTTGTTATATAGGCAACATATAACAATACATAACGTCACTACAGCACGGTGCCACAGTAGTCTTCTATAGTGGCTACACTTCCAAGGAAACGCATGAGTCATGTACAGTTGACCTACAAGCGCCAAAGCCGGACACAAACACAGCCCACATATTAATCCCCGACATGATATAATACAGCTGCAAAATATAATGACGTAAACAAACCTGTCAGGAAACCCTTGGATGTATAAAACAGAGGATTTGTCCCTGAAAGCTGCGTTGTAAATGCGACCGTGATGCTTCCCTGACTTGAGGGTGATACAACTGCTTCCGGTTTGCAAATAGATAGAAACTAAATTAACATGCCCTGAGTTTGGTCTGTCAGTTATGTCACACTCTGGTTTTGGCCTACTGTCGCCAAAGGCAATGTCCAAAATATCCGTGGTATTACTTGTTATCTTTTAGATATTACTTGTTGTCTTTTATAACATACATTTAAATAAAAAGACCTACCTGGAAAACTTGTTGGAGCAAGTGGTTGTACACAACAAATAAGCGCTTAAAACCTGAAAGGCAAAACTCAGGGTAAGACCTAATTTTTTTTTCCTGCAATGCAGCTTGGGTAACAGGCTGTTGTCAAAATGGCGGCCACAGTGGGTAGGCTTCTGCCCTTCAGTAAATATGCAAAGGTTCTTGTTTCACCTTTGAGGCTGTCCGCTGTACCTGTTCACCGTTACAGCGTAGAAGTTTCCAGTACCGGCGAGGCCATTACTCACACCGGACAGGTAAGCTTAGAAATGGTTCTCTTCGGTTTTGGCGTTAAGGTTCTCAAAGCTAGCTTAGCCTTGCGTCAGTAGCTGCTACCGACTACTGTCCATTATCGGACACCCCGCGGTCAAACACCTAGAACAGATGACTCTACTGTTTACGTTTTCTCTTACGTTCAGATTTATTGCTGATATCCAGTGTGTCAATAGAGTTTGAAAGAAGGACAGATGATGCATGCTAATTGCCCCGGGTTGCAAAAATGTATAATTCCCAAATCTGTTATCAACTTAGCAAAAAACAAACAAACAAAACTGCGAGCAAGCAGAACAAAACAAGGATTAAGTTGAGGTGATTCATCAATTCGTAATGTGAATGTTAACATTTCAGGTGTTTGATGAAAAGGATCCCAGGAGAGCCAGATTTGTTGGTAGACAGAAAGAGGTAAGTAACTAACATTATTCTGTTATTATCATATAAATAAATATAATTATCTAAATAAATATAATGTATATGTGTTTCCCTTATAAGCATGCTCATAACCCTTAATGTATGTGTTTTAGATAAATATTGAATACTCTGCATTCGACACAATTTAAGCCGATTCCCTAATGGATAGCCGTCATAGTCAAACCATCAGTTTGCACACTATAACAGTCCCACAGTGTGGCGTGCCTCTTCCCCATGTGAACTTAATTTTACTTGGCTGACAATGACAGAAATCCCATTGTGTCTGTACAGGTGAATAAGAACTTTGCCATCAAACTGGTGGCAGAAGAGCCAGTGACTGACATCGAGGCCAGAGTGGTGTCCTGTGATGGAGGCGGAGGAGCCCTGGGTCATCCTAAAGTCTACATCAACCTGGTAAGAGCCTGCACTCACTGCAACCAGATTCTTCTGTCTCATATACTACATTCAGAATATAGTGACAATTTGAGCCCATGTGACAATATTACTGACTGCAGCTTTAAGGGAAAAAAATAAAAGTTGTAATATTTGATATAATATATTCTATAATTTGAGTATTCCTATAATTATCTAACAGATGTGCAGAGGTCCCAAATTGTAGATACTGACTTTGTCATTTTTGTCTCTCTTTCCCCAGGATAAAGACACAAAAGTGGGAACATGTGGCTACTGTGGATTACAGTTCAAGCAGAAACATCATCACTGAAACATTTCCTCTGTCTTTACTTCTCTGTATAAATTGCCATATTGGTTAATAAATTATATGTTGTCTGACTGTCTGCGAGAGTGTGAGTGCATTCTTCTGAATGCAGTATGTTGACATCAGTGTTGCAACACATCTATTGTTTATAACACGCTAGTACTGTGTGTGTGTACAATGCAGTCACAGTTAAGGGGATATCTATAAATGTTTCCTCAGTCTCCATTTCGATGAGGCTAGTTGTGCAGAAGTGGAACTTGCTGGATGCAGTTCCCTCTGCTACAAGCAGAGGTCATCAGTGTCCTGCAGATGTGTTTGTTCTGGTACCATAAAGACCAGCAAAGGCTGTTATGTACAGAAACAAAGGCAGAGTTTCAGACATTTTCTATTACACAAACCAAAGGGTAGTATGCAATAAAACTGCTATTTGGTCTGAACGATAAAAAGATCTGATGAAATCTGTACTACTCCGTTGTCAGCATGAGATGGATTCATCTCACATCCATGTAATTGCAGTGCTTTAAACTTGCCTTTATCAATAAACAACCAAGATATGGCTCATCTCTGCTGTTTACTGTAAGGAGCACTGAGAGAATCTTAGTATTCCTGATCCCACACAATCTGCGATGTAGAGTCTCGCTCTGCCAAGCCTGGAGGACATCAGGAGGGAGCCAGCCTGATAAGACACAGTAGCGCGGAACAATACATGTTTGAAGAAGATCATATATATATTTCATCGGGCTTATTCTCCATAGACCTCTGCATGCCAAATTGGCCTGCGCTTGGCTCAGGCTCCAGACAGCAGTAGCCTGTTCTGTCCCCAGTGATGCAGCCAGTGGAACTGCATTTTCCACACCATAGAGCTCAGGTTGGGAAGAGTAGTCAGGCTGATATAATTGGCCCTGGTGACTCCTGGAAGTGAGGCTTATGCTGTAGTTAACCTCATCTATAGTCAGACCACTTTGGATGATTGAAGGGAGAGAGAGGTGTATTGTTAAAATGAGGCAGACGAGCCGGGTCAGTGTCAGAGAGTTGACTGGTTGGTCCTGCGGTTGGGAAGTCTGAGTGGTTGGATGAGTTGGCGGCATTGCCGGGGGCAAAATCTTCAGATGAAACTGAGCATATGAATTGTGCTGAATTAAACAGTGTTTTTGTGCTGGATTTAACCGCACTGTTTAATTATTCACTGCTCTTAAATGCACCAGCCATTGTAATCAAATATTCTTTAACATCATATATGTCAAGTAACCCCAGATTATGAAGGTGGATTCAATCAATTTGCACATTCATAGGTTCAATCTGCAACTGTAAAATCATCATGTGGCCACATCCAGTTATCCATTTTCTTTCAGCATAATATTAGGTAATAATGGTGAATACGCATCTTAAACATGGTGGGACCTGCACTGTTGGTCAAACCATTGAGATAAAGATAAGATGAAATAACACTGTAATCATATTGAAAATCTCCTCACTGTTGTGCCACACAATAGATAATGGAGCTAAATGCCATTGAATTCCTTAACACAGTGCCGATCCACAGCAATCACTCACTCCACACAAAACATCCTCCTCGTTGCTGTAATTGCCCTATTAAAATATTTTTCCTTGAAGATGTGTCACATTACAGACCCTCAGGCTCATTATGGAGCTCCCTGCAGCCAATTATCTGAACCTCCGTGTCTAGAAGCCACTATGACCAAAAGGGGCTCATAAGCAGATCTGGGAGCAGCCCGTCCTCCTCAAATCCACACTTAGTGTATGAGAGGCAAAACAGAAAACTGACCTTTGGTCATTGTCTCGGGGCAACTCCACTCAGCTCCACTTTAGAGTCAGGTGACAGAGCCTCTGACCTTTACCATGGAAATAATGACTTGTACTTGTGCCAGGAGCTCAGAGGGTTACCGCAGGGAGCGAGACACCCCTGGCGACATGTGACAGTTTTTGGAGGAGAGAGTTTGCACTCAGCACTTTGATAGCCCCGGGAAACCAAAGTGTGTGTGACAAGACGCAAGAGACTTAGAACTGTGTGTATATATGTATGCCAGGGTGTGTGTGTGTGTGTTTGAGTATGCAACAGAGACACAGACAGTGTTGAAAGGAAATAAGTGTCAGACTGAGGGTGCAGAGAGGAGTAATTTGAAGTTGTCAATACTTTGTGTGCAGACATTCCCTCAGTTTTTTTTAAATTTGAGATTTAGAAAAAAGGCCACAGAGTATAAAGGGAGAAGTATAAACAGTTAATTCAAGAAAAACATGAATTTCTGAATAGAAATAGTGCTTAGTCTATCATGACTGAGTCAGTTCTCCCATAAGGAACAAATGGTCAAAGAACTGTCGGTGGTATGAGCCAGACAAGTAAACAGTGGCTCTAACATTCTCCGACCTGTGCTGCGGCACACTGAGGCTTAATCACATTATATGGCCCAGGGAGCAGGCCTTCGTGTCAGACTGGCTTTTGAGTGGCTTGGGTGTCGAGAGCAGACAGAGGTGAGGTGAGATGAGTAGAGGGGAGGAGAGGAGACGGGGATATGGAAGATGGGGAATGAGAATGAGCTGTCGGGTAAGGAAAGGAAAAGAGGAAGAGGAGAAGATGGGTGCAGGAGTGTGGGGGAATCATGTGAGAGGTCAGTGGAGGAAGATGGTGTTAAGTAGGGAGGTTAGAGAGACAAAAAAATATATAAATTACTGTCCAAAAATCTATCACATGTTAGTTTTGAAAGTATTTAGCTACATAATTCTACTTTAAGTCATTTTCACTAATTTTCAAATATAGAGCATTGAGCAGCTAAAGAGTCCTTAAAGATGCTATTTCATCTTAAAATGTGTTAGCGCGGTGGTCACAGCTTGTTTCAACTGGTGGCCAAAAAAAAACAAAAAAAACTGTAATGGAAGTCAAAGTTTATTGTAAAGATTACGCTGACTTTAAAATAAACACGATTATTGTGAAAAAAAAATCCATATTCTCTTCTTTAACGCTGAAAACAAGTGTATGGCACTTTTTTCTAACTTTCTGAATCAAAGTCAGGTGAAATCTATGCTGTAAATTGCATTATATACACTTATATGCATTATATGCACTTTTTCCAACGCTCTGCACCCAAGAGACAAGTGAGACCTTATCTCTCTTAACCCCACTCAGCACTGAGTCAACCTCTTATCTCACTGCCATTCTTCACGACAACCCCACTTCCTCCCTTGTAGTCAAATCTACCTTTAGATTTTTAAAAAAAAAAGTATTATAGGGAATAAAAAGGGAAAATCTGAGCATAAAAAAATATATTTGCAGCAACCACAATGAGATCCTGTCAGACAATGAGTGGAGGAAAGAAAACTTTACAGACATAAGAAGTCAGATGTCATTATTTATCATCCTAAACCTTACTTATTTATGAAGGAGAAACAGAATGAAATTCTCGGTTGAATTCATCCTGAATTATTTAATCTGAAATGGTTAATTCCATACAAAGCCCACGAAGATCCCTCCTCTGTTCTGATAAATACTTTATCACTGTTCCTAAATCGAAAACAGGAGGAGAGAAAGGGCGGGGGGTGAAAAAAAAAAACAACTTCTCACTGTTTCTTGTTATGCTTTGTGTTGGGTTGAATGTTTTTCAGTGCTAAATTTGTGAAGTTTTCTTTAATAATTGAATGGAAATATTTTTTGTATGAAGCATTTAGGCCTGATCATGCTCTGTTTATTTCAATATTTCTTATTAATGGTTGTATGAAGGAGTCACTGAAGTGAATAAAGATGTGACACTTACTTAAAATTACTTAAGAGGTTTTATGGAGCATTTTGCGCGTGGTGGATTTTCTTGCAGTCCCAGGTTGACAAAGTCAAAAGCCGCCTAATGAAAAGGGACGCATCGCTGATTGCAGCTATATCTGGAGCCGAGGTGGAAGTGGCATCGATTTAACAATTTAGCAGCACCCTCCTCTGTGTGTTTCCATTAGTCACGGCTGAATACCACCCACTTCCCCCTTTCACTCCCTCAAAACACACTCACATGCATACAAACACTCACACACTCACATATCCAAAGCTATATTCCAGGTATATTCCAGTATACCCATCTAAACTGACACCACACAGCTTTTGTAAGGGCACAATCAGAGAACTTCGCCATTCTACGGAATACACCTTTTATTTTGTGACTTTTGTGCATGTGCAGGCTTTAGTGCAGGTGTACAATATTGAATATTTTTCATGTGTGTGTAGTGTACAACCTTGCTGCAGGAACTTGATTGGTGACAAGATGTTCAAAGACATTCGACCATTTATGGGGCACATAAGAGATGTAGGATCATTGTCAACTGACCATTTGCAAGGACCCCTAGCAATTGTCCAATCAAACTTAGGAACGGAAACTGAGTACAACAGATCTGTCAAACTTCTCCACCTGTGCTAGGGGCCGCTTAAAGAGTGATACTTCAAGAGTGAGCTTAGAGTGTGGTGTGTTTTTTCCACTCACTATTCTGAAACCAAAAAAAACCAACACATTTAGTTTAACAACTATCACATTCATCCTTTTTTGGCTAACGTTAGCAGCTCTTTAGATCTGGATTTGGGGAAGTTTACAATTTAGCAACTAAGGTTACCTGAGATAGCATTACATTTGCAAGCATTGGTTAATCAGCATTACAAAAGCCTGCATGGCTTCTACATGGATGATCAGCTGATGAGGATATGTTGACTTTTTGCCTGGGACATTTAACCTCAATTTTTTTTAGGAAAAGAGCACATGCAGCCATCAAGTGTGTATGTACTGTAGACCCCTTTTGCAAGATACAATCGGAACATTAGTTAGACAGTTTAATTGAAGGCCGATGGCAAGAAGTGAGCAGCCTACGGACTTCTGACCTGTAGGGGTGGCCACCTGGTAAGCGTATAGCAACAGTAACTAAGCGGGATGGTGCTCCACGAACGATCAATCAGTCAAGTCGCAACAACAAAATATAGACTTTGTGTTTCAAGTCCAGCAGTCGTCTTATATTCCGCTGACGATGTATGTTGGGACTACAACGCTGACGTAGACCTAACGAGTTCAAAGGTCTGTCTGCTGTCTATCACGGCATCATTTAAGCCTTTCCACACCTCACTTGGTTTGAACTGTTGGAAAGGAGGACCATGGAAAACTCCATCCACCCATTCTCTGAGCGTAGCGACTGGTGACTCCTGTTCCCTGTCTGTCTTGGTTAGCGCCATATTTGATGGATACCCAGGAGAAGAGGAACCGGTTGACGACAGCATGCAGGGAGGGTACTCTGGCTGCAGGCCCCTGTCCAAAGACACAGCAGTGTGAGCGATGGACCAAATTTTCGGTTTGGTGTCTGTACTTCGAGGGTCTGAATTAGAATAGAAGGCGTTGTTTTGCTGTTGGACCGGTGTGAGTTTGGGGCAGTCTGGAGACAGTCTCTCTTTACCGATGAGACGCCCTTGTGGGAGGTCTGTGTTTGCGTCACTATCCTCATGTAGAAACCGAGGCTTCGGTTCACAGTCTGAACCATCTGACTCCAGTAGGTCGAAGTCCTCAAGGTCACTCTGCAGGTCTCCACAGTGTTGATCTGCAAAAATGAATCATACAGAAAACACTCTGTACATGCTTACTTCATTTGAGCAAAACTCTCAAACAAGATAAATGGGATGATTAAATTGGACCTACTTACCAGGAAGGTCTTTGTCATTTTTAAATGGCTTCTCAGCTTCGTCACTGTCATCATCACAGCCCCGATCATCAGAGCTTTTACAAGCCCGCGGTGACCACGTCACTTTGTTCTCCTTCTTCAACCTCCTGCGTGCATTGGCAAACCATGTAGACACCTGAGGGAGCGAGACACATGAAGACAGGGAAGATAAGGACAAAAGTGAGAGAAAATGTGAGATAACTATTTAAAATAACAAGAAGGACAAATCATTGAACACTACCAGAACTGGACTGAGGGACAACCAGATTATCATGATGATATTTTACTAAAGGGAACCTGTGTAAGGGTCATCCTGGTGATGATGGCAAGCATTATCTTCTCTCCCTTTGTGGGGTATGGGTTCTTCTGGTGTTCCTGCAGCCAAGCCTTCAGGGTGCTGGTGGTCTCTCGGGTGGCATTTTTACGACGGGAAGTGCCGTCAGAGCAGGAATACCTGGGTCAAATGGTCACAATCAAAATCTTATTCAGTTATGTCAACCTAAAACTAACTGAATTACTGCCCTGAAGAAAGGCCTCCCTCATTTATGGGTAACGACTGACTTTATATCAAATATTAACGATGTCTTAGGAGAGAGAGAACGTACAAAAAAACAGTCATATAACCTTGCACTGGTGTAATACTGTAATGATCCCAATACATAAAATGAGGTCACTGCAAAAGAGCTACAGACACTAGAAATATATTTCATCAGGGAGTATACAGTTCTAAGCGAAGTGAAGATATTACAGTTTTAAACTGAGAAAATATGGTTGGAGTTAAGGGCAATAATAAGGGCAAATAAGCAGAATTTCACTTACCCATATCTGTCATATGGATATTGTCCAAATGTATATTCATAGGGATAATAGGAAGGAGTCTGAGATGTCCCCCCAGATGCAGCTCCGTCTTTGGGATCCAGCGGCTCCTGAAAATATTGGCAAATAACCGAATATGAAATATAAGCATCACCAGTCCTTAAAACATTCTAAAATATTTTCACATGAATTAACTCTAATACAAGTGACTTTAGCTTGACATTACCTTAGATTTGTCCCATGTCATGTAAGAATAATATCATGCTAGAAAATGTGCAAAAAAATTACAAGGACACCATTTCAATCTTCTTCCCTAAAATGAGTAACTATGTGCATTATTACAATCATTTGAAAATGAAGGCAAAATGATAGTAATGATGAACTAGAAGTGAATGTGTAACTCACTCTGGAATAGAGAGCGGTGGTGTTGCTGGAGCAGGTGTTATAGTAACCTTGGCTCTTTGGATAAGTTCCGCTGTAGACTCCAATGCCGGAGGCAGAGGTGAGCTGGTGGCCCGGGGAGCGCAGCGCCGGGTGTGACGGAGGCGTTCCCGGCTCCAAACAACCAGCCAGAGAGCCGGAGGTCATCAGAAACTTAAGCAAGACATTTCCAAATGTTACTTCAGTTGTTATAGAAGGGTATTTTCAAACTTCCGAAAACCAGAAATAAAGTCAACAGCAGCCACAAACCAGTTATTTTCCTTCTTCTTATGGTTTCATGGCAGTGTAGTATAAGAGCAGTAGTATAATCTGTTTCTAAACTTTAAGGCCAAAGAAAAATATTAAAAAGAGTTACCTGTGGTGTGGTGGAGTAGGAGTATCCCAGCTGAGAGTAAGCCATGGCTCAAATAAGATCAAAGAGTCAAAAGCAGGAGCGCAGAGGGGCGACATCCAACAGCATCCGTGCCAAAAGCTCGACTTTTACCTCTGACACTAGTTCACAGATTTTCCAGGCAACTTTTAAGTTGTTTTGTGAAATGTGGATATCATCTATCGCGCAGACATTTACGCACCAATTTCATTTTACGCACCACGATTATCAGTCTTTAAGTAACTTCTTGGCTTCCCCTTCCAGTTCCGCCTCACTCACCAAGCTGCTGCAGCTTCTACAGCATCCCTGCTATCTTACAATCCAAAGCGAGTGTGTGTGTGTATGTGTGATCAAACCATGCATCTATCCTGTGATGCGCTCTTTGGTTTTAAGGCGCGTCTGTCTGACGTCACTCAGCCAGGACTGTGTGTGCGCGTGTGTATGTGTATGTGTGTGTCCCTGTGTTCATATCAAGATGAAGAAACTCACCTAATTAATTCCCTCCCAGGTTTCTTTCAGCTTTTATCAGGGAGAACAGATCCACGCAAGCGCACGAGCAGCCCCGCCAACAGTCCCCAGGCGTAATGAGAATGTGATCAATTCTCCTTTCAAAGTAAACACACATGCAGCTGCATACATGCACACACACTCATACACACGGTGCTATGGCCAGAGGGGGATCAGGAACGTGATGCCTTGACACCACATTGACACAAAATGATTGATGACTACAACCTGATATTAGCATAATCGTTTTGCCCTGTAGTTTAGATAACTTGTCACCATGGAGAAATCTCCCTGTCATCCAAATATTCATGAGTGGGGAAATTTCAGGTCTCCTCCAAGCAAATTAATCAAAGAATAAACACTTTGCATTCCCTTGAGTAAGCACCTTTACCAACTGAATAGCTTGTCATGTTTTTAATAACAGTCTTTAGCCATCCTAGTGAAGTGGAAACATTTCTTCTCAGTCCTCCTCAAGATCTTTATTAGGGGAGGATGAAGAGCAGGGCAAGTGCAGAAGGCATGTTGGGGAAATGGTTGTGGTGTTAGAAATAATTGGATGCTTTTGTGCAAAAGGGGAGATGTAAAGAATTTTAGGGGTTTAATGAGAGAGGAGAGGAGTTAAGGACTGTATGAAAATTATTAGAGGGGCCAGAGAGGGAAGAGTATTTTTTGATCAGAATATTTTGCTGTTATGTTTCATTGTATTTCATTGATCAAATAGATCAACGGTGTATTTAAGACAGTTTGCAGCAGTTTCTTTGCAACTTTTGACCTGCACATTCCTACTTATCTGCCTCCAGATATTTATGTGCAAAGTCTTCTTCTAGTCTTGGTTTATCAGTAAAATTCACTTCACATTAGGGAAAGATCATGGTTTCAGTTAGATGTTACTAGTCACTACAGACCATTTTCTGGACTCCACTAATACCTCACACAACAAAAAGTCAATAATGCTTTAGTCTCTAAAAGTAGATATCATAGCCTATTAATTTATTTATTTATGTGATTTTTTTTCTAGGTCAAGGGAAAGGTCTATATGAAATGTTGATAATGTTGAGGATGGTCTTTAATTTGAACTATAAGGACCGCCCACCTCTCTTATATCGGTCAAAATGGAGGGGGAAATAAAAATGGGGAAAAAAATGTTAAAATGATTATGGGGTGAAAGAAGAAATAAGAGACACAAGGAGAAAAACTTGAAGAAACCCAACGTGAAGAAATGCCAGTGGAAAAAAGGGGAAGCCTAAAGAGGCAAACTTGGGGAGCAGAAGGAATCGTTAATAGTCAGGGGATCTGAAATGGAGTGAGGGGATGTGGAGGGGTAAAAGGACAAAATATTCCCAGTGCACCCAGAGTAAGGCTGGAACAACAGAGCTGCATCACCAGAATGCCTCTCTGGCCCCACCGGGGAGAAGGCATCTGTGTATCGCCACTTGATTGACATTCCATTTGTCCTGTGAAAGGTGCTCATATACTGAACACGGACTAACTGTCTCTCCCTCATCTGTGCTCAAAGCTTGGAAATGAAGTTATCTCCCCACGCTGACGTTGCACGTCTTCACACAAAACACATGCCACTCACAGAGAATGGCAATTGTTTAGCCACTGACAATGAACATGGCTGTGTTTAATCTTAGTTTCATATAGTTCATGCTTGGGAAAATAACTTGTGAGGTGAATGAGCAGATTACAGACAGGCTGGGTTTAACTTCCAAGCTTTTGTTACCTTCTTCCTGGGTGCATGCATTACACATGGAGGGGCATAGATTATGTTATTTCCCTCTTTTTGAATATTCAATTGACTACTTATATATTAATATATGGTGTGTTTATAAATTTATGGCATTCCTCCAGTATATATTTCTTAAGGCTCTGAGTTCGTTAGACCGTGATTATATCTTTCTGATCTTGCTCCCCTAACATCAATCATTCATTCAAGATGCTCCTCAAGAAAGAAAAAAGAGAAAGGAAACACATTCTTCTTTTCTCCTTCCTGCACCCAGCTCCGCTATTATACGGTAGGTGGAGCATGGGGGTTAATGATAGAAGCATGTTAATGTGAGAGGAGGAGGAGGGCTAGACGGTGCACAAAGTGTTTGGAAGATAGTGCCAAACAACTCCAATCACAAGTTCTTTCAATCACAGTGCAACATTTGAATATTTTCTACCGTAAAGCCTGAAATCTATGCAATTTTAATCACTGTTTAACATGTGGATGCTTTCTGAGACTTTAAGCTGTTTCACTTAGAGAAAATATCCCACTGGATGCTCAACAGTGGGCTCACATCAGAGTGAGAAAGCTGAGAGAAAATATTACTTTATTGGATCTTTTTTTCCGCTAAATCTTAAAGTGGAGAGGAAATTATTTAGTGCATGGTGTAATGATAACAACAAAATCCTTACCTAAGGGTAAAACTGACATTTTGTCAACAATTGTGCAGTAGTTACCATATTTTATACCTTGGTAAAATTGCCAGCTGTCTTAGGGTGAAAGGCAGGGTACATCCTGGACAAGTCTCCAGTTCATCACAGGGCTCATAGAGACAGACAATCACTCACACTCACATTCACACCGGCTTCCTCCCACCATCCAAAAACATGGTGGGAGGAAGCCAGAGTACCCGGAGAGAACCCACGCAGACACGGGAAGAACATGTAAAATCCACAGAGAAAGGCCCCGGCCAGGAATCAAACCCGGTACCTTCTTGCTGAGAGGCGACACTGCCAACCGCTACCACCGTGCCACCTGATTCCAAGATATTAACCTGCTGTTAGCATGAACTAACCCCACTTTTACTGCTTGACATTATAATTTGAATGAAATAACATGAATGGGGTGAAGTGGTGGGACAGGTGTAGGTAGGATCTGGGTGCTATTGCATCCTCCTTTCTGTTCCTGAGTGAGGTGAAACAAAGTGGGGAGAGAAGTTGTTTCCAACAAGTCTTCCTGTGCTTCCTCCTCTACCATCAGACACATGAATACAGGGGTATTATGAGGTAAATTTTGCATCTTTTTTTCAGGCCTCTGCTCTGTGAGAAAGAGGAGGAAGGACTGGCAATAAATAGGTCATGAGGAAAGAAAATAGCCCTTTCTTTGCACCACATGACACCAACTCTACTGTGGCTCCTTCTTGTTAAGCACAATAGCACCAAGCGAGAACAAGTGCAAACTAGACTCAGCGTGGTCCACAAACAAGGCTGCCAACACCAAATACCTGTCTGACCACTGAGCAGCAGCCATCCTATCTGCAGCATCTTCTGCTCCCCTCTAATAAGAGCCTCATGGCAGATCTGGAGCTGCTCGTCTCTGAATGGAATACTATAAATGCCCTGGTCTTCCTCATCAATGATGTAGGAATATGGGGACAGAGACAAGCTAAGCCTCTTAGCCGCTGTGCAGTGCGTGGAAGACAGAGACAGACAGAGGCAGAGAGGGAGCCGGGTTTAGACTACAGGCAGCTCTTAAGAGTGTGTACAGTTTGTGTTGAGCCCTGGGAGGCCAGCCGTATTCCTCCCTATCACTTCCACTTCATTACTCCGGGAGCGGACATACATTATTCAGCTCTTCAAGCCTCAGTCCACTGGGACCGATAGAGCCTTTAACAAACACTTTTAACCTATCTTAACTCTCTCACTGATCTCCAGTCTGCTATCCTATCTGTTTATTTGTTGTCCATCTCTTCTGGTCTGCATCGATTTCTGCTCATTTATATTATTTTTCTGCTCCTATAACTCATCTTGTACCTTTTTTGTCTGACCAGTTGTTTTTACAGTTTCTTCATCATTGGCTGTCTACTCTTATTATTCCTACAGACCTCTTTGCTGTGTAGAAATAATAAGAATTGCAAAAACATCTTTCCCCTTCAAACCTGCAAGAACAGGCCAGCAGTGGAAAAGAGTTACACAGCACTGATATATTTAAACTGATACATGTTGACATCTTTTTACAGCGCAACATTAACATTCATTTAAAGTTGTGTTTCTGGCCACATGGCAAAATTATAACTTCTTGAATTACTTTGCAGACTCAGGGTAATAATAAAAAAAACAGATTAAAGGAATAAACTATGACCACAGCTAAAATTCTATTGTTTCTTCAGGTCTTTCATCCAGAGAACCACAATGTTAAGTTTCATATTCGCTTTACAAACATAATCTTTTCCTAAACCTAACTAAGTGGATTTATTGCCTAAACCTAAGCAAGCGTTTTTGTTTTAATTCAATACATTTTGCATGTGTTTACCGCAACCATAAAGTGATGCTAAGATGATGAGTTGGGATGAGAATGTGTAGACATTTGTCCACTATGCATATTTTTACACAGCAATATGCATCAAACAGCTGTTTGGTCCACACTGATGGATATGTAATATATAGCCTATATAACTTTGCTCTGAAATTAGTTGATTCAGATTCTTAAATAACTGCAACTTCAGTAACTTCTGTGTGTGTGACTTTTATTTTGGAGTTTTTTTACTGTGGGTATGGCTTTAAGTAAAAGAGCACTTCTTTTACCGCTGTCTAAAACACATAATATATGATAAAACAAAGTAAAATATATTTATTTTGTTAAAGACTGTCCAGAGTTAAGAAGATAGAACACAGTATTTTATTTAAAGAACATTAAAGAGCCAACTGGAAGTCCTAGAGTGAATATTTATAAAACTAGAAAACCTTTAATCTCATTACTCCAGTGTCCATTTTAGATAATCAGAGTTGCACCAGGCTACAAGCTACAAGCTACATTTCCCCCCTTTGTTTCACACGACTACTTCAGTACCACTGCTTAGAGCTCAGGTGCCATCCTCTGGTGGTTTAGGGAACAGCAACCTCATTGTTGTGATAGTGTGTGTGTGTGTGTGGTGTGAGCCTGAGGGGACAGTGGGCTCCACTTGCAGTTGATATTGACCAGGGTGAAAAGGTCACCCACAGTGTTGTGACCAACCAAAGACGGTAGAGTAGGTCTGCTTGTCTGCACACACTCGGTGTGGTTGTCAAGTTACATGAGACTGGACCTCCCAGGACTTTTTGCCACTAGCAGTGTCCAGCCTAACATCATACTGAGTTAACACCGTTTGTTTGCGACATCCTAATCTATGAATGATGTTTGTCACATTCCTACAGCATTTGCATCAAGACAGATAACCTTGATTACATAAATAACATTCTTTGCAATTACAAACTACCATAGACTGTCACTATTGTATCAGTCTTCATTCTTCAGTGATTGTCTCTCTGTCTTTCCCAGTAAACACTGCTGAGTGTCTGATCTCCTGATTCCACACCCAGAGATCCCTGCAGCCTCTGACTCTGTGCCATGACTGATCACATGTCATCACACGCGATATCACAAAGTATTAATCCACAGCAAATGCTCAGAAACGCATGCTATGCGGTTGACAGAGAGTTGCATGTGATAGCAGTCGATTAAGTGCTTCTTGCTGGAGCGCTGACATTCCCTGGAGAGGAGCAGGGCAATAATTTCCTCAGATTGCCCCTGTGGGAATGAAGCTGCTGGTTTTCTATGTCCACTCCAATCACATCACTAATGGAGAGGCGGGTAAGCATCTGTGACAGTGGGAAACCAGATCTCTGCTCCCCCAGTGTGTGTGTGTGTGTGTGTGTGTGTGTGTGTGTGTGTGTGTGTGTGTGTCTTGCAGATAAACAGTTGGCAGGTTTCCCCTTTCCCTGTGCATGTGCATAAACACACACACACATCTGAGGAAGGGACGCAAGCTGGACAGGGTTAATATCCTCCATTAAGCTCTATTACCCTAAACGACTTGGGCAGATGAATGAGGACTCGCATTACTCTGCAACTGTGTCCGTAGAATGACAGTGTGTGCTGCAGCTCATGTGTAATTACACTGTGAAGATATGTGACCCATGAGTCATCTGTCATTATCAACAGAGGGAAAGACAGCACAGGTTTTTTTTTACACTAACAGTCCTCATCATATCATGTAATGTATCTGTAGGACAGCATTCTGCTTTATTTTACATACATATATTTGCTAATTAGCACTAAACACAAAGTACAGGATAAGTTGATTATTTTTTGTTGGTATATTTGGTCAGTAAATTAAATAAAATCATCATGTATTTGAAGGTAAAGGAATCTCAAAAATTATTACAATTCGGTTTGTGCCAAATGTCACTGTAATTTATCCAAGGATAGATCATTTAGAAACTGTGAGTGTCTGTACAGTATCAGATGATTTTTACCTGTTTCAATGTAATCCAAATCAGTTTATTTTAAGGGCTATCTGGAGCAAGAGGCTGTTTTCTTTCAATGTGTGTTTCTGCCTGTGTTCTTCCTTCTGGCCTCTTTAAATCTGCTATTGATAATGACACTATTATCATCTCACCAGTTGAAGGTGTGAGCAAAGAGCTGCTTATTTACACATCTGGGGGCAACATTCTCCACATGCTCCACTGTTCCACCAGCTGGTCTCTAACTGAGTCTGCCTGCTGTTTGGAGCTGAGCAGGTCGCGTAGAGTGGGTTTTTAGAGATTTTTCTCTGAAAGCAGAAGCATGGAGCGTCTGAAAAACGGTAAAGTTGTGGGTCAGACAGCTAAACAGTGATCCAGACCTCTGTAAAGCTGAGTGGAGCTGAAAATTCAAACCACAGTTCTCAGTAGGTTTTTCACTGTGAACAAACCTTTGATATTGTTGCATTATCTTCACATAGATATTTGATATATGCTCACTTTAATATCCCTGCACTGGTAGATAATAGAAGAAAAAGGCTGATTTACAACTTAAAATGCCACAAACATATTGTTTTGTTGCTAAAAAAGTCAGAGAAAAGGGCTGACTTTCATCCTCACGTGCAAACACTGGCTGTATAATTCCACAATAAGGCTTTGGTGAGCACAGTCTCTGCTACATTTCCCAGGTATTTCACAAACGGAGGCACAAATTACAGAAATAACCAAGATCACATATATGAATTCATTTTGTGCAGCTTCTCCGCCTCGCTCTAATACACCAGTGCATCTCAATGGATGCTGAACAAAGACGCAGCGAGTCCACAGCCCCCTCAGGACTCTCACAGCAGTACCCGAAGCTAAGTTGCTGCGCTATAACAAACCAGTGGATAAACATTGTTTCAAAATGGCTGAAAGGAGCCAGTGATGCGAACACTCAGCTACGAACCCTCCCTCCGTCCTAATCTGCTTCTTCCCTCAGATTATTGCCATGAATGGGTAGGCAACAGAGAAAAGACTTCTCACTCCCAGTCTTTCATAGTATTTGTTGTGTGTATTTTCCCTGTATATTAAATTTGTCTCCTTTACAAGGCATTGACAATGTTTGCTATTGGTCTGTACGGAGCTCGCAGCTGCAACACGACAATAAACGCAGGCTAAGAAGCAGCACTGTGGAGCTTGTTGAATTACTCATGAGTTTTGATACTTTGCTTTTGTGGAAACGCTTAATTCCACTAATCCCAATGGAGAAACAGTGAATGGCGTAAATTCCCTATGATATCTTGTCTAGGCTAAACATTTGCTCACTTACATATACATTGGGTACAGAAAATTATTCTTTTGACAACATTACAACAGATTTAACCCAGTGCCCCGTTTATCCTGCAATGACATGTATTAGCCTCATTGCATTGGGAGGTACATTTCCATTTCAAATTACAGCTCAACACACACACACGAATCAAACAATTCTTTTTATTGTTGGCAGTTTGTTATTTAGCTCGAGACGTGCTGAATTAATCAATAGTTATGGGTTGTTTTGCTGCAGATAAATTAATTTCGATACTTTTAAGTGCACAAAAATCCATTAAAAAACAAGAAACATTAAGTTGCAGGTTCATTATTTCTGAAACTTTGTTAAAGGCCTTTCCTCCTCCGTGCCCCTCGAGGTCAAGCTCTGCAAAGCCTATTTGGCAATGAAACACTGTCGCTCCCTAACCCTCTTCTTCCTCCTTTCTCCACAAACACCTCTCTTGCCCTCTTTCTCCTCCCTTGGCCCTTTCTCTGCTTCATCATCCCCCCTTCTTTCTCCTCCCCTGTCCATGTCTCTTTCTGTCCGACTGGCCCTCTCAGCGGGGCTATAGAGTCCTAACTTGTCTACATTTACCCCCTGCGTTGGCTGACCAATGAGGCCGGTGCGTAGAGAGTCCCTCCTTTAGCTCCCCGCCATTCTCCCCGAGTCAGCTCATGCTCTCTGTTTTCCCAACCTCTGACCCCAGGCCATGGCAACAGGGGCAGGAATGTCAGGAGTGATTGGCAGGATAAAGAGCGCAGCCCCTCTCTCCTGCACAAGCGGATTTGAGACACTTTGAGGGGAGAACAATGGCGGATTTGGGCTTGATTGGATCACTGATGAGCTGATGACTGTCAAAAGAGCACGTCGTCTTTACATAAGCCTGATTATCCCTGCGTGGCGAAGGAGTGGAGAAGAGTAGGAGGGGTAACCACTGTGGTGGGAGGAGGAACTGGCGGGGAGCTCACCCCCATGCAGAGTGCCTCGAAAGGGGATAGATGTGCACACGAGGGCCAGGATTCAGGGCCTGGGCCCCTCTCATCCACTGGGGGCCTTTAACAAATCTATTCAGGCAACCAGGGGCCCTCACACATGTGGTCAGAATCACAGGAGGATGGCTGAGGGTGGGAGTGTGAGGGGGATGACACATGGAGGCAATCATTGTTCAGTCCCTGACCATCCCATCAAGACAGACAGAGAAGCAGAGAGAGAAAGAACGAGGGAAGGATATATATAGAGAGTTGGTGCTGACAGAAAAGAGCAGTGGGACAGGCAAATCAAAGACAAATCCTTTCCATAATCTACCTCTTTAATAGGGATTAGAATTCACCAAAGCACCAATGAAGACTCCATTCACAACGTGACTCTAAAAGCTCCACAGACAGACGGAGTGTTATTCAGTATTGTTAGCAAAGTGTTGGCTTTTTACAGTGTGTACCAGTTCTATTTTTGAAAAGTTTTTGGGGCAGTTTGGGTGACAAACAAGCATAAACTTTGAAACTCTGAAGAAGTTTCCAGCAGCATCCGCCAGAAAACACTAATCATATTTTGGATCTGCTCACATTTTCCACTCCTTTCATAACACAACATGTTTTGGACACGCTGTGTGACTGATTAAACAGCCATTTGATGTCATTTTCAGCCCCATCATGCTAAGCTCACTGATATCCAACTCTGAAAGAATAACATATTGTTTGGGTACTTGGAAGAACAGTAGCGTGATCTGGCTGGGATGAAGTGTGGAAAAAGTGAAGTGAGTATAAGAGAAAGAGTGGCTGATATGCTGCTCCTCAGCGGTGCTGATGGCAGTCTGTCAGAGTTGGCAGAGGAAGTGAAAATGGCCTCAAGTGTCTGGCTTCCTCCCATGCTGTTCTCACATCAATGGCGGCTCTCACTGCATCATCTCCCTCTCTCTCATTTGCTCTCTTTAGACTCGAGTTTGCTCTTTCTATGTCTTGTTTTTTGACTCTTTCTGTTTGTGAAAGAAATAATGGATGAATTAAAAGATACAGACGTTTTCAGTGAGGAGGGAATGCCACCAAAGTCATCACTGATGTGTCAGGTTTGGAGCAATAGTTCAGCATTTTATGAAATACACTTATTTGTTTTGTTGCTGAGAAGTGGATGAGAAGTGCAAGAAAATATGAAGTTACAGCCAGCAGCCTGTTAGCTTAACACAAAGGCTAAAAACAAAGAAAAATCCACTTCCACATCTTAAAAGCTCACCACTTAACACGTTATATTCCATTTGTTTATTCTTACTTATGTCATGTTTTTTTTACGAGGGGTTGCAAACAATGTAGAGTGTATTTCACAAAATGTCAAACTATTCTTTTAAGGTTGTTAATGATTAGCAAAGTCTGATTTTCAATTTGAAATATCCAGCATTATAAAAATAAATTGTTTATTCATCATATTAGCTGGATACTTTCATTTTAGGAAGAATAGCATATTTTGTAAAACATCTTTCACACAGATATAGTATGTGGAGGCAGAGTACTTGGCACAGCGCTATATTTTGGTCATGTGAGGTAAATGGAAGTCATAATGTCATTAGCAACATAAAATTAGTTCTGTCCCATGAAAACTGTGGATTTCCAAATAGTCATTGTTTTAGATTTCAGCTTTTTGATGATGCATTTTTCAAATTATCTATTGGATATTAAAAATGTCTTTTATAGTTTTCTTTAGATTTCAATCATCCCAAAAATTCTACATTAATTGACAGATGTATGGTTTTCAGAGTGCAGTGACAACATGCAACTTTAGCAGACTTATTGGCTTGGTTTCTGTTAGTTGAAATGACACCTAGTAAAGTATATGCCCTACAAATGTTTACATTAAGAGCTGTTGGATATTTAAAAGTGGACTTGCAAAAATGTGCAGTGTGCGGTACCTCGACGGAGTCACAGACTCTGTGAGAGTTTCTGCTCTACTTTCTCTGAGAGTGAGGTGGCAGCATTGAGTTAATCTACAGGTCTGTGAACCTGGTGGCTCTGATTCTGCTCAGATCACCATTTCACTGTACCTTACTGTTCTGTTGACCGCCACACCCATAAAAGTCCCAATATGTTTAGGCAAGTAATAACCAACATGCAGCTTTCCAACACGCTGCCATTTGTTACCCCTGTAGACCAAGTAACCAATCTGACCAGGGTTCAACCTACTTCATACCATTTCCATGCACATCTGCAGAGCTTTAAATTTATCAGCCTAAAACAATATAAAATATTTACATGAACACACATTCGTTAACAGCAAAGTCTGCATTTTGAGATTAAATTTGCAATCAAATCTAAACTGTGCCTACATGAACCTGAGGCTATCCAGGCCCCTTGAGAGGCCAGAGGACTCCAGTCATGCAAGACCTGCTAATCCAAGCATGTTTAGAGGACCACAGCTTTGAGAAACACTCACTATTAACAGCACAGAGACCCCCCACCATCCTCTCCCTCCCTTTACCCCATCTTTGGGTTTGTGAACGTCAAGGATGGCTCAGAGTGACACACAACCCACCCCCCCCCTTCCATCCACCTCCCTCTGAGCTGCCGCCCCCATACTGGCTGCTGGCCTTTCCTGCCGTCTGATCCATATTTCAGAGGCGGCAGTGGTGGCACTGAGGGGGTATAATCCAACATTAAAGCACGGAGGCCTGGGCTGAAAGCACAGGCGCAGGTTCATAAGGTCCTGGAAATCTTCAATTTCAATTTCCGCAGCGTTTGCAGCGGCTTCCAAGGCGCTGGCATAGTCTCAGAGTTTTGGAGAGAGTGCAGATTTCAATAAGGGTGAGACTTTTCTGGTTAAGAAGGGCTGACACTGCACAGTTTAGTTGGCAGGGAGTGTGCGAAGCAAACTAGACGAAGGGGTTATTTATGGTGGATGCACTTAAACAAGTGAAAATCAATAATATTGTCTATATATTTATATGTTATTGTATATTCATGCACATGATTTTCCTTTAAATTACCAAATGATCTGTGATGTCAATTAATTTCTTAGAGGATGTAAATAAAAAGATAATTTCTATGACAGGTTTAATACTATGTGCACATTAAAGCTGACATCTGTCAGATGAAATGCTATACTGTCAATTAACATAAAATAAATCTCAATCATCCTTAAAAAGGAAGAATTAAGAGTTGGGCACTGACTTTGTACTCCTGAATTTCTTGACATTATTGACAGAATATGAACAACTTCTAAAGAGGGAGAAAAAAGTCTCTAATAATAAATGACTATAATGACATTTATTTAGTTCCCAAAAAATATATTCTTTAAAGACAAATTCATATCCTGTATTTACAATTTTTCAAGGTTTTCATTCACAAGAGAAGAGGCAAAGAAGAAACATAGGACATAAAGGAGAGATACAAGCAAGTCTGTGACAAAAACAACCATCTCTTTTGCATGTCAAAGCTAAACAGTAATACTATGACAGGTTACACTGTCAAAAAATAGCCTTCATTAAACTGTTCTCCATTAAATAAAATTATTCCTCTCTTTTCTTTATCTCTTTGTCTTCTCATAATGTCGTTGTCAGAACCCGCTGTGGTGCTGTCCCATGGTGAGGTCTGAAATGAGGAGAGAAAAAAAAGAACAGGTCAGAGGTGAAATAAGTGTGACAGTGGGAAACATTTCCTCAAAATATATGTACCCTAAATATTTAAAATCATACATGTGTTTTATACTGTGGATATATGGAGCTATAAGTCAACTAAAACTCTATTTATGCAAATTTAAAAAAAAAACACTAAATTGTTTTATGTCTTTTCACCCTCCACTGCATCCCTGATGTTGCTATCAGTGTTTCCTTTGACATACATTAGCTGCATTCACTGAGGGGGCGTGAATAAATGGCGGCAGATTATTTAAATGACATAGGTGGTGATAACTCAGCTTAGTTGGAGGAGGAGGGGGGGCCGCAGGATATATTAGACTGCTGCCTGACGAGGCGTTAAAGTGGGCACTCAATCACATGATTTATGAGCTGAGGTTCTGCCTACCGCCCAGTCAGGTGTAACAGTGTTTACCTCTGCGTTAAGGTTCATTTAGCAGAAGACATGTGGAAAGAAATTGAGAGTGATAATGTCATATAATGCCAAATTGATTCCAAATGCATGAGGTTACCTGTCAGTGATCAGCTGGAATGAGGACTTCAGGGAATCAGGCCTGTGGTCGCTCTCTTCATCTGCAAGAAGAAGAATAAGACAAAATACAAAAACATATTATTTGTTAAAATTATCTTCAGAAATCGCCCTGTAAATTGCACTGTATTGTAACTGCTGATAATTATTTTGTTGGTTCGTTTCTTCTTAGAATATGCACCTCAGGCCCAGTCAGTGAACATATGAGTGACAGAGGTTTGTTCAATCAAATACGGTGCATACCATCTCTTTTTGGACTGAAGCTTCCCGACGACTCTACATCACTGTCATCCTCCGTCCCCGAAGTCCCGGGGCCCGTCCCCGCCGCCGCCGCTGGCCGTGCGTCATGACGCGCAACCGGCACTGCGCCATGGAGAGGCAGGTGTCCGGCCGGCGCCCCTCCGAGGAGCGACCTCATGTTCAAAAGTGAGTTGGCATTTAGAAAAGCTGCGTTGGCCCAGTTGTGCAGCTTGCCAATCTGGCATGTATAAATCCCATGACCCGGGAGTAAGGCCGGGTGACCGGCAGAGGCCAAAGCCGGGTGGTGCGCATGGGCAGCGTGGGAAGGTTTGTGAGAGCTGTCGGGAGCCGTGGCGGTCTCAGCCAGGGACCAGATTTTGGGTTTGCTCTGCGGTGGTCTCTGGCACTCCTGTCTGCTGGGAGAATGGTCCACTGCGAGTTTGACAACAGGCGATCTGTTCAGAGAAATAGCTGCCTCCACGCCTCTCAGGCCCTCCGCAGAAAGCGTCCTGCTGCTCTCTGAGCTCCGAGGCTCCGTGGCCTGCTCTCTGTCGGCCAGGCCCGCCTCTCTCTCCCCCTCTCCCTTGCCGGAGCCCTGCTCCTCCGCTCGCTGCTCCTCTGGTCTCTCGATATCGACAGTTTCCAAATCAATTTCCTCCTCTTCGTCTTCGTCGTCGCTGCCGTTCTTGCCGTTCTCGTCCTCGTTGTCGCTGCTGAAGATGCGGCCGTCCCTGTCCTCGGCGCTGCGGCCCCAGGTCACCTTGTTCTCCTTCTTCAGGCGTCTACGGGCGTTCGCGAACCACGTCGACACCTGGAGGAAGAAAACCATTTTCACACATTTAGAAATCAGAATAAATGGCTTTGGATATACATGGCTGCAAAGTGAGCATGAAATAATTAAACAAGTAAAACTCTTATTATTCCTCCCCATGATTTATCCTTTAACGAGTTATGAAATCAGAACTATCTGGAGACTTTTCTCTCTCACAGTCACACTGGCAACTGGATTATAATATTAAATATTGTGGCAATTATAAATTAACTTTAGTTCTTACAGAAAATGACAAGTGTGTCAAGTATTTATCACTATTCTGTATAGAGAGTGATTATTATTATCAAATGTCCCACGGGTTTTATGGGGCCCTTATTAGTGACACTACATTTACACGACCCACCTGTGTGAGTGTCATCCGGGTGATGATGGCCAGCATTATCTTCTCTCCTTTGGTGGGGTAGGGGTTCTTCTGGTGCTCCTGCAACCAGGCCTTCAGGGTGCTGGTGGTCTCCCGGGTGGCCGTCTTGGCCCTCGACGGGTCCCCGTACGGATACTGGCCGTATGGATAGAAGCCTTGAGCGGCGTGGACAGGTAGAGAGGCTGGGTGGGAACCCGGGCTGTCCTTCAGCTCATACTGGGAGCCCTGAAATGTTATTGGAGAGAAGAGAGGCGACAACTTGTTGAGCAACTTGTATTGAAAATATTTCCTCTCCAAGTTCAGAAAATGCGTAAACATCAACATTTAATTTTATTATTTGCGCAGGAAAAAAAGTTTTAAAAAGTTGTAATATTCCAAATCTATTTATCAGGAAATTAGGGATTTAGACATATCCTGGCGTTAATTACGAAAATAACCTAGAATATTATTTTGGCTATTATTATAAAATATAAATATTATAAAATTATTATTTTGATTTTTTTTGTTTTGATTCAATAACCAAATATGAATAACTGAATTATTTTCCAAACGGTCTCTGAATGCATTCAGTTCTTACATCATGGATTATTAATTGTGTTTTTCAAATTAATAAACAGTCTTGCATACATATACAACAGAATGTTTTTTTCCCTTAAAATTTCCATAATTTACACAAAAAATCCTGAAGCGACATTTACAAAGTTTAATTAAAGATGACACATTTCTGTTGTGTGAGGTAATTGTCATACATTCATTAAATATTTAAACATAATAAAAAGTTAACTGACAAATGGGCGGTTTGGACTCAAGACAATTATTATTTATTAGCGGTTGTAAAGCCACATATAACCCCGGAAAACAATTACTTGTATTTGCATTTCTTCATCACTTGACACTTTTGGATAATAGCGCGTTAGTTTTCTGTGAGTGAGAGCTCAGCCATCCAAAAAGCAGTGATAGTCTATCATTAACACCTGAGCAAAGATCAACTCTCACCATCTGGGAGATGAGTGCGAGGTCTGTGGCTCCACTGTACGGCAGAAAGGCACTGTAGTTGTGAGCCGCCCATGGGCTCCCGTACATCCCCAGCATGGAGCCGACAGCCGCAGCGGTGGCGGAGGAGCTCACGCCGCTTTCAGTGCCTCCTTCCCGTGCAGAGGCCGGCCGCTCTCCACCGTACACCTCATGGGAGGCACTGAGGAACTGGGGGTACCCCAGCTGAGGGAAAGACATGTCCGGAAAACGCGTACTGTAAATCTCTCTCTCTCTCTCAACGCCAAAGTCACAAAACAGCAAGAGGAGACAAGGAAAAAAAGTATTAATCCTCACAAAGAAGTAGAGGATGAAGGGGGTGTCTAAATCACCAGAGTCCCCCTCTAAGAAACTGTCAAGCTTCTCCACTTCCACCGACCCGGAGTTGTATCAGAGCCGCAGTTTGGCACCTCGAGTGCGGAGTGATGCGCGTATCTGGCCGCAGGAGCTTCTGGATGTGGAGCTGACTGACTGATTGGCAGCCTACTTAAGCACCAAGCTCCTCCTATGCCCGGGGCAGGCGATTAGTGCATTGGTTAGCCCAGGTCGTGTGTGTGTGTGTGCGTGTGTGTGTGTGTGTGTGTGATCTAATTTCTGCAGTCTTCACTGTGTCTATACAGAACAGAAAACCTGTGAAGTGTGTGTATGTTTGCCTTTTTGTGGCCAGTGTGACTTGATTTAAACGCTCTGCTGATAGGCAGTTTATAATTGTTGTGCCCTTATTGGTATACTATGTAATTGAAAACCATAATGTATTCTAGTCATATTAATATTAATAATAATAATAATAATGTGTATAGGTTTAAAAACAACTGTTTAAATTGGGACTATTTTAACAATTAACTCGTGTGCGTATTTTACGCGTCATTCTTCCTCTACAGAGTTGACAGCTGATGCGCAGGGTATGCCGGGACATTCTCTCCAGCAGATGGGCCGGGAGGCATCGATATGGTCGGCCAGATCCGAGAGGAATGTCCGTGATTATCGACGGAAGTCAGTGGAGCATATTTTGAGAGTAAAGATAAAGGAGTGTGGAGGTAATGACAGAGATTGACGAGGATAAGAGATAGCAGAGATATGGAGCACACAGGAGCTGTGGAGTGGAAAATGACAGATGTTTGTTGAGAAGAATGGACCACTGTACTCTGCTGGACCTATGCATAAAGATGTCAGTCTATGAGTATATATATTTAAAAAAAAAGAAAAAGAAAAAAGGAGATCAAGCTAAATAAATGTGAGATATAAGATGCAGGAAATCTGTTAGTTTTATGTGTAAAAAGTGGAAGGATACACAGATGTTTCCTTATTGACAGGCTTATATCAAACTTTGTTTCAATCTGCTCCTTTGAAACACACACACACACACACACACACACACACACACATTGGGGCAGTACTAATGAGGTTGAGCACCCTGCGCCCTGCTCGGTGGCCCTGTGGCCCTCCTGGGTTCCCTCAGAGGTTAACTGTGTAATTACTCCATCCCCATAAATACAGATTCATCATTTCACACTGGAGCCCCTGATGAGCTTGGCTGAGCTGAGAGAGAGAGAGGGGGGAGAGGAAGGGATGATGAGAGGGAGGGGAGGATCTAATGATTTAATTACAGTGCTTAAAGCCCACTCTGGCTAAGTGATGGTCCTCTCTGTTTCTTTCTCTCGTTCTCTTCCCTCCTCTGCGCTGGCACCTAAAGGGCTTTACTCATGAATCTCAAAGCTGTTTTCCTAAACACATATTATGACGAGGACCGCCACCACCACTGCTGCTGCTGGTGTGTGTGTGTGTGAGTGTGTGAAAACAGAGAGGGAGAGAGAGAGAGGATGCTTAATCTCCATGGCATTTTAAATGGCATTCATGGAGAGCGACTCCATCCTCATTGCCAAGGTAAATGGAGCCAGGGGACTCTCCATTTCAGCTCGATAAAAGAGCAATGTTAAAGACCCTCACCGTCTCTCTCTCTCTCTCCGTCCCTCTCCCTCTCTCTCTCTCTCTCTGCTTCGTTTCTCACTTAAAATTAATGTTTTTCTCATGACAGGGAAGGGAAACGAGACATATCCACCATCTAATAGGATAATATAGCCCCATTCACCACCACCACCACCACCCTCCCTCTTCTCCCTCTCTCCCTCTCTCTCTCTCTTTCTCTCTCTGCCTTTGTAGCTGCCTGATTTCCATAGTGTCTCTGTGGAGAGGCAGTTAATGAATTCCTCTGAGCTGGAGAAAGGGGGAGAATGGTTTGGCGGTTTAGAGAGAGAAAGAGGCAGGGATAGGGGGAGGAAGGCTTTGAGCTATGCCATTCAACTTCACAGCCTCGGCCTGCTTGTGCATTCACTGTGTGTGTGTGTGTGTGTCTTTTAACATGAACCTGCTAAGACTACCAAATATTTAGACTGGCCTCAGACCTCTTTTTATGGCGACGGTGGATTGAGGGATCTCAGGAGGCAGGTTGACTCTATTTGAATCCCATTCCCTGCTATTAGCTCGGCCCAGACAAAGGAATAACTTACCGCAGGAAACATTCAAATAAAGTCCCGCAATCCACTTGTACCGGTCATTTCCTCTTGGGTAATTTGCACCAAGGTAAATGAAGTAAATCCAAAACATCATGAAGCCGATTTCTGCCTTTTGTTTGTCACACGCTGAGAAAGGTGGGATGACAGCAGATGCAATAATGATTAAATAACTGCCATTTATATATATATATACCACTCTTCTTGAATTTAGGCATTAATGGAGTGTTAAAAGCTAAATCGTGTATGACTTTTTCAGTGATGAGGAGCATCCAGGATCATAATTTAAAAATTAATAATTTTAGTTACTAATCCCTGTAGTACTGCATTTGTGAGGTTGGGTGATTCGAAGTTTTAGCGTTTCGTCTTTGTATGTTTATTGGATAAAGTGCTGGGAAATACTGGCTTAGCAGAAGGGCAACCTTGAATAAAATATGGGAGAGATGCTCCTCCAGAGCTGTCTTTGGCTTAGCCCAAATCACTTTGTTCAAACTAGGGCACCATTTTTACTCTCCGCCATTTTTAAAGTACTTTTTTGTAAACAATCCCACAATGCAATGGGTTGCATTTTATAGAGAAAAAAAAAATCACAGTCATGTGACTCTACACTTGACAGTGACAATGCAAAATGACCACAACTTATAAAATTTCAATTAAAAAAAGAGTGTGTGAGAAATTTTCTTGCTACAGCTAATATATTATAATAGACGGTGTCATCGTGACCTCAGTGAAACTTGTTGAAGCGCTGTAAGAACTATTAAAAAAAGGAAGTCCATTGTGGCCCATCAAAATAAAACTGCTAATAAAGGCAGAAACAGTGTGCTGCGTTCATGGTGCCAGTAAACCAACACACCTGAGGCTGTTTCAGGCTCAGGTGTGTTGATCTCTTTATTTCCACAGTGTGTCTCTATAATGTCCTTGCTAACTTTAACCACCATAACCTGCTTTAGTTCAGGGCTGTAGGATTTATGAACACCACAGCTCATTTGACTCTTATCAAACTAGCTGATGGTCGGTAAGTACCTGCTGGTGTGTGTGTTTAAGCCAGTGTGTTTACATTGGAGAGTAATAATCCGACTTATTGGCTTAACCCAACTAAGAGTGAGTTACTATTTTCATGTATACACCTTAGTTTGACTACAAATCGGACAATTGCAATCGGATTAAGACCCCGTGATAACTCGGTTATTAGTCACACAAGGCGTGCATGTATACGGTGAATTGGATTGGGGATTGGACTTTGCGTTCTGCGCATGCATTTCATTCGGTGGCAGTATCTTTCCTCCATAATCACTTCCGGGTCCAAACCCCAGCTGAGAATGTAAACCACTGGATTGTAAAAAGCCTGGTAAGGCTATGAAGACATGGAATACACTGTTTGAAAGGCAAAACTGTGAGGATTCATCCACATTTTAACATAAGTTGATCAGATCAGATCTCATGCGCGACGTTATCGTGAGCCACCAGAGATGGCTGTTAGCTAACGCTAGTTACATTACTTAGACGAATCCTCACAGTTTCGCCTTTCAAACGGTGTATTCCATGTCTTCATAGCCTTACCAGGCATTTTACAATCCAGCGGTATAGATAGGCTGCAATCATGTTGTCGGTGTTGAAGAGGTCAAGCCGAAGTGGTTCCATTACCACTAGTTGAAATGGGTACAACACCACCTATCGTACCGGGGTATGACATATTTCAGCCAATGATTTGATTCATTCACTGCCATATATATTACGACAATTGCTGTTGTCTTCAGCAAGCTTTGTGTTTCAGTTTACAGGATTTCCAAGATTGTGGAGAGAGCAACAACAGGGAAGGAAGGACACGTGGCAGAGATAAAGAACAAACCTCTCCTCACCTACTTGACAGCAAAGATAAGCAGTGATAGATTCAGCTCTGACCTGATGTTAAAACAGATGGATCGCTCTGACGCATAACAGATAAGCCTGCCAGCCTGAGGTAATACATTCAGCGACTCAACGTTTTATGGCCCCTCACACTGAGCTCCTACTTACTTTATCACTCTCAAACATTTTTTAATCACCGTTATATTTGACATACAGCATAGGAGATGTCATTCATAATCGTAATGGCTTCTATCACCTATTATATCGGCGACAGCGTGATCTGAGATGGATACTGCAGGTTGAACATTTTGACCCAGAGGGGAAACACTAAACAAAGAGACTATCATTAGCAATTAACGGGCGTGCCAGTGTTTGTTTGTTAGTAGCTGCTTTAGAAGTCCAATGGGACTCATTTACAGTGGATGGAGCTGATAACAAACCCTGACCTCCAGCGTGGGTCACACTGAATCAGAATCGCACTGAACTTAGCCGTGTTGCCTTTTTTTTTTTTTTTTTTAAATTTGCCGACTGTGGCTGAGAGCTGCCATTAAATACAGTTCCATCATTCCCCATAGAGAGAGCGATGAGAACAAGCGATGTTCAACAAGACTGCTGACTGGAAAAAAAAAAGGTGAATTCCCACCTCCTCCTCTTTACAGAAAGACTTAGCGGGGGGCTTTTCTCATGGCCAGGGATCTGATTGTTTTCTAAACGGATTATTAACTCTTTTGTTACAGTAGGGGTCACTTTAATGCGTCTTAGGGCCCATTAGCATTGCTTTAAAGAGCGCACACACACACACACACACACACAGATTGCGGCGTTCTAGGACTTGGCGTTTCTTGTCTTTGTTGTTCACAGTGGGAGCGGAATGATACCGTTATAATGCTGTCAAAGACAATACCTCAACTTAAAAGGAGGAGTGTGAGGGAAAGGATGCGTGCGTGTGTGTGTGTGTGTGTGTGTGTTGTGATGAAAAGGTGCCCTTAGGAAGACCAGTAAGCTTAATGCAATAGTGCTGACTTCAATGGATACCTCAAAGAGAAGTGGCATTACACAGTCCTCTCCACTGAAAATCCCCTACAAGTCCTTGACTGAGAGAAGGATCAGCTCAGTCTTCACGTCACGACTGACAGAGATCAGCACGCCGGAGGAGTTTGGATCCGATCAAAACCTGTCACCTATGACAGAAATTGTATAACTGTTTTTCTATGCAATATTTGCTTCCAGATCATCCATTCAAGCACAAGTTAGAGCTGCAGATACCCATGGGAAAATCAAAGACACTCGGGTCAAAGCTTCATGGGGTCTCTGAGGTGTTTGCCGTTTGGCTCATATTGACCATATGAATGTGATGCTGGTGGTGGGGGGGGGCCCCAGGGACCCTCGGAAACTGGCTGGGTGCCTCCCCCAGCTTTGAGCTCCTGTTCAGGGGGAAGGATAAAGAGGGTATCCCTTACAGGCCTGACCTCCGGCCACCCCCTCCATCAGAGCGAGGGTTCAAAGGTCAGATCAATTGGTTCCCCGTGGTCCACTGTCTGCAACAGGGCTTAATCACCTATTAACTGCCAGTGAGAAGGAGATGGCGATAGGCTGAGTCTCTGGGTCTATCACATCACATCCTTATTGTGTGCTTTAATGCTATCTATCTATTTATCTATCTATCTATGGTTTTGCATATATTGCTGTGTAGACTGCAGCTGCAGTCAAAATTGAATGATAGAAACCAGTATAATTGCTATGGTGCTGCTTAGTCTGTTCTTATTCCTTAATATTTTGCACTGTGCAAATAGTTAATCTGTACATTACATGACACCCTCCATTCCTCACCTTTGATTCAGATAAGGAAAAAAGGGAAAAACCACAGGTGGCTCAACCAGGGATAAATCCTTCTCTGACAATATGGAGAAGAAACAATATGACAATATCAGGTAAATACATCACAAACATGACACAACTTCCAGGTGCAAACATACATCAATACAATTGATGTAAAAAGAATGTAAGTGTATGGCTTTCTGGTCTGAAACTGAATCTTAGCAAACATTTCCATATCATTAGTGGTGAAATTCACCCTCAAATATCCATATCATTCATATCCTTGTTACAAATATTTGCACACTTCCTCAATAAACCTAGAAGGCAAATAGATACATGAACTTGAACTAACTGCAGAAATGTGCTGGAGTTTTTTTGTTACTTAAACCATGAGCCATTTGGGTGTGCTTCCTGCTCTTAAGCTCTATCAACTTCCTTCTAAACCCTATAGTCACTGGAAACATCTCCACCCTGCAACAAGGCTGGTCTGACCCGTTGGGTGAATTGTTAGCTGCACAGATACCCTGAATACTTCAATGTAAAGGTCATACTACTATGAATACACAATTGGAGCTTTCCCAAAAGCTCAATATAGATTTTTAAGATAAGATGGAACTTTAATGATCCATTAAGGGAAACTGAGATTGTAGCGCAGCAATTTTAATTTGATATAACACAGACAAGTATGTAAATAAATGGTGGTGAAATGGTTGTTTGGTAATAATATAATCAAGCTTACACCCAGTTTATGAATCTTTGCATTCACTAATCTAAACACCTGGTGTCTGGAAGGGCTTTCCTGGGTGAAATCCTCTGGCACACAGGAAGTGATGGGCTGTATTTGCTTGTTTGATATAAACAGATGAAGAGCTGGGTAGTTAGCATCAGCTGCGATAGCCATCGCAGCTAAACACATCGGAAAATAGCAGTTTACCTGCAGTAAGTCAAGAGAAATATGACACTGGCTTCAGAGTTTGATTGACAAGTAATTTTGGGAAATGTAGTGCCATAAACACACTTTAACCTCAAAGTGTGTTTTGAACAATTTCAGCAATCAAATCATATCAAAATATATTCCGAAGTGAATAGCAATTATCATGGAAAATATGTAGCATGACATTACAAAGTGCCTCAGTGCACGTATGGATGTACACAGTCAAGCCCAACAGAAGGCCAGACTGTCACATATCCGTGCAAAGACTCAATAACAGAGAGTCTGTCTTGCTGCTGTCTGTCAAGCCTTTGAGAAGCAACAGTGGAGGTGGGGAGCGTACATTCCTCACAGCGGCTCCATGCAGCTCGGCCAATTAGCAGCTGAGTGGTTTGTTTAAGTCCAAGTGATGATGAGATGTTGTGCTGGGAGGCAGCCCAGTTCATTAAGCACACTGTTGTCTCTGGTTTACCCAGCTTGCCGGCTTTAACAGCCTCTCAGCGCTTGTTTACCATCCGCAAATATGACAGACTGTATGTCTATTTGACCGTCTGTTTGTGTGAGGGTGCATGTGTGGAGGTGATGAGGAGGTGGCGAGTTTGTGTGCGCGTGTGGGGGTGCGTCTGTGATTTAAGGTACTGTATATGTACAGAAGGTGGACACAGTAAGGTCCGCACAGTATATACAATTCAATATGAAGACTCGACAAACTCCTCAAAAACTACCATAAAATTGAATCAACACCTGTCTGAAAATGTTTAGAACTTCACAAATGTTGCATTTACTGCAGGGCTGTTATATTGCATTGCATTGAATTGTACAGGGACTCATTTGAATGCCTTTAAGAGTGGCAATGATGCACCTTGAGTGAAGCTGGACCTTTGAATTATATATGCCAAATCAATAAATAATATTTTTCCCCTAGTATGCTAATATCATGGTGACGATACCGTTGATACAGAACATAGCATCCTTATGACCAGATAAGAACATCTAAAGAGCTTTGGGCAGATAGAATGAAGAAAATATAGTAAATATATTAGTAAAGTAAATATATATATTTACTTAACAGTTTTTGGCTGTAGTTGTTTTTAGTCTTCATGCTAAGCTAAGCTAAGCATCACCGGGCTGCATATTGAACAGCTAGATATCAATCTACTCAGTAAGAATGCAGAGATTTCAAGATTTGTCAAACTACTGCTGCAATCTGTGTTTCTTTCTTCTTCATTACATACTGTGTTCACTACTTGACCATATAACCACATAAAGCATATAAATACAACTTAATTCCTGCATGGTGGTTTTGTCCAGAGTGACCAAAATTCCAGGGATAAACAGCTGTACACATGGGGAATCGGCTCAAAATGACTCATCAGGATTAGTTCAAGGTGAGATTAATTTTCAGACAAAACACCCTAAAAATAAAGGAATACCCTGAATTAAAATATGTGGCTCTAATTTAGATTAATGAACATCAACAGACAGGAGCTAAAGAACAAACAATTTATTCCCCAATAAATAACACTGAATTCCCAACTCTGGGAATGAAGCAAACCCAGCTCCTAGAAGAGGCAGCTATAAATACACAAGGTGGTAATCACCTGACAAGACACAGCTTGAGTGGGCAGAGAACAGATAAAGAGGGAAACTCAATAATTGGGCAACAAGACAACAAGGAATGGAAACAAAGAGGCAGAGCTGATGAGGCTGGACACTAAACAGGTGAACTAATCAAGGAGGTAGGTAAGGGAAGCAGGGGAAGTTAATCTGTTAAAATAAAACAGGAAACTTTGAATACATAAAGAAAGAAAAGCAGATCATAACATTGTGGATTCAATATAATGTTGTTAGAAATGCTTCCTGGTGCCTCTGGACATAGTATATTTCTAAAATAATGGGGATTCCAAGCTAAATATATATCAATTTATTATATCATTTTGGACAAAAAGTGGTGATTTTGGTGAAGTTGGCTCTACTCCACCTCTGATAAAACAAGAATGGAACAAACTTTTTTTCCATGATGAAATAGAGAGTCTCTCATTTAATTTGAGCTACTCTGTGTTTTCAGAGACAGTACAAAATATTCTGTGGGTCTTGAAATATGACTCAAAATGGGCAAAAACTGCTGGCACAAGGCACTTTCTGTTTTAAAAAACGGCTGGCACTCAAAGAGTTAAGATGAGCTACTTTTAAGGGAAATTTAAAAGAGTCGTTTCTGATCCATAGAACAAAAAGTGTGATGCAAAAGTTACTGTCAGTAACCAAAATATTGAGGAGTTAAGAGTGTGTGCATAAGCCCTAGTGTCATCTGTCTTCCCAGTTCATCATTTACAGTTAAAGAAAATACAGTGTGCGTTAATAATAAAATATTCATGATATTGCACATATTGAAATATATCATAAACCAAACCAATTTTAGACTGAATATTTCATTATTCTTTCCAAATTTTGACCATCTTTCCACATTAATGCTCAACATTCATCCAACGTGTGCAGCCATTCAGCCCGATAATGACTCCTAATCAATGTGACTAATGTCTCTTTTCACCACTTGGACAAATATTAGTCCAATAGCAGCACTTAAAGTGCAATTATGCCTCCCCTTGGCCCCTTTGTTTTCTCATTCAACACCATGCGTCAACCATGCCAAATACGCTACAATATAAGACCAGAGGATGTTGACCTAATGTGAGCCAAGCCCTCTCTACTCTTACTGATAAAACAGAGCCAGAATCACCCTCTTTACACCCAGCAACACTCGCGCTCTTTCTCTGCAAAGACAAAGAGTGATTATGAACGATGGAGAGGAAGAAGAGAGACTTGACGGGTGCACTGTTTCCCCCCCTTCACCTAAATTTTTTTTGAAGGGTGGTTTATTCAAGATGTCACAGCTGCATGCGTCTTAGTTGGAGCGTTCAGGAGGGTCACGGCTTTGTGACCGTGTGTGTGTGTGTGTGTGTGTGTGTGTGTGTGTGTGTGTCAGAGCTATTCTTAAGGCAGTAATGCAGTGGGCGATGATAGATCACTTCATTCACGCAAGACGAGGGCAATTACTTCAACCATGACAGATTGCCTCAGCAGAACTGAGTTTAGGATAAAACCTCCCTCTCTCTCTCTTTTTTCTCTCTCTTTTTATATTTCCCTCACCCCTCTTTTTCCCCTGTTCAATAAGGAATCTTATGGTTTTCCCAGCTAATGACTTCCTCCTCACTGTTACACCATTGTGTGTGTGTGTGTGTGTGAGCAGGGGGTGACAGTACCATCTGTCTGGCTGCTGTAGCCCTTGCCCCTGCCCAGCTGGTGGGCACAGAGTAATGGGAGAGGACTTCCTCATCTCGCCCCCCTGAGAAACACACACATTAGTATGCAACACCTACTGTCAGAGCGAGAGAGAGGGAAAAAAGACAGAGAGAGAGGTTCTTTTTTTTTTTTTTTGTTTGAGCATTGAAACCTGAGCAGCTCGGGGTGTCAAGCGATGAGCACTGAATGCTCCGAGTCTTGAGAAATTGGCACATACAACAATTTCTCAGTGTGTGCTTTTCTGCTTGTGACTGACAGTTTGAGGAATTTAAATGAGTTTATACTAAACAGCTGGATTGTTTAATGCTGAATGGGAGGAGGAGAAAAGGTGAAAGAAGTGGAAAAAGAGGATTGTATGATACTGTATAAGTTGCAATAAAAAAAAGAAAATGTGAACATGTGATCTTTAATGTCCAAAAAAACAAATTCTTGTCATCTCTTTACTGTCTTTGTCCAATAGAAGATATAAAATACCTGTGAAAATCATTAAAAGATAAAAAAAACATAATTAAATGTTCCACTTTTACATTTTACATGAATCAATTATAAGTCATGAAGTTTATGAAAAAAATTGTAATGAGAAAAACAGGAAAAATCCCATCAGAATTTCCCCGAACTCAAAGTGATATCTTCAAATTGCTCATTTTTGTCGGAGCAGCTGTCTAAAACTCAAAAATACTCAATTTACTCAGTAGTCAAACACGATAGAACAGAGAAAAGCAGATTGTTGCATCTTATGCTGGCCTTACACCTACCGACTTTTTACGCAATTTCAAAGTCACAGACAAAATTCCAAAGTCAGAATAAAATCTTTACAGTCTTGCTGAAATTGATGCACACTCCCGTGATCCCTGTCGTTTGGTTTAAGGTGGGCGTACGACACGATTTGAGCCCGTCTTTTCCGCGTCTTGGCGTTACGACAACATCAATCATGTTTAATATTCTCGTAAGTCTTAAGGCTTGTCGTATCGGAAATGTGACGTCACAATTACAGACAACCAATGGGTGCGATCTCACAGCACCAAACAGGAAGATATGGCGAAGATGCCGAAGTCGAGGAGGTTTGTTTGGACCATAAAAAAAAGAGGAAAAACAATGGTGACGACTGCCAAAAGCTTCATCTCTCCATGTGTCATGTTGAGTGTGAATGATTCCTGCGGCAAGTTATTAGAGCTCAAAACACATCTTTATTACTAGTCAAACTGCACAGCAAAAGTACAGCGCAAACATTGCACAACACATGCATCATAGACTCCAATAAAATTTCGGAGCTTGACACCAAATTAGCGACTAAAAATCAGGATAACTTGGCTTCTGCTGCTGACCCATTGATTTTTAAAATATATCCCTCACAAGTCCCTAACTTCATGAGCGTGCATCGTCTCCTTATCCCTTAAATTGTCTGTCAATCAACTGGTCAAGTAATTGATTAAAAATCATCACTATGAAAGAGGAACAAGGTTTAAAAGAGATTATATTTTAAATTATACTTTTAACTTTAACAGCAAACGACCAAATGTTTGTTAGTTTTAGTTCAATTTCAGTTTCACGGTTCATGTCTATTATTCCAGTTAAACTAAAGGGAATGTGATAAATAAATGAGCAGCACTCACCACCTTCTAAACAAAGGGGGCCATGCTGCCTTTTAGCAAGGCACTGCAGCTGCTCCAATGGCTGTGGCTCTATCTCTGTCAGAGTTCATGGTTTTGTGGCTGCTGGAGAACGAGACAGCAGGAATAAAGGTAAAAGAAAAGTGAGCTGGAATTAAACATGCTTTTTGGGCATTTGACAGGAGCCATCCTGAATTAGACTCTTCCAACATGGCTGAGTAATGATGTTTCTTTATCTCCATGCTGGCTTCATGCAGCGGGTTGGAGCTGCAGTGTGTTGGCCCACAGAGTGTGATAGCATCCACACTGTGGCAAATAACTCCTCTTTCTAAACCTCTCTCACACTGTCCAGTCCTCTCTCTCTCTCTCTCTCTCTCTCTCCTCTATCCTTTTTGTCTCTGTATCTCTCTCTCCTCTCTCTCGCTTTCTCTGTCTCTGTTTCTTTCTCCTTTCAAGCGTGGAATCATTTAATTATCGCCTATAGCTTTTTTGGCAGGCTGTTGAATGCCCACCTCTCAAAGCCTGGAGGAAACAATTTACCCTCGGATATCACACACACACACACACACACACACACACGTGTGCACGCACACACATGCGCACACACACATTTCAAGGAGAGGATTTATTACAGCAGGTCCATCCGCAGTTCACAGAAATCCATCACCAATCCCAGATTGAAGAAATGTTTCCAGGGAAAAATAAGATGTTAGCCAGACCAAACTGTTTGGGCATTGCTTGGTAACATTTTTGCATATGTCCTGCATGTATTTTTTACAGATAAGGGTTGCGTTTGAGGCAACAGTTTGCGTGTGTGTGTGTGTGTGTGTGTGTGTGTGCGTGAGGTAATGATTAAATGTCGTAAAGCATTTAGAGCATTTAACTCCCCATTATGGGAACAGTAGGAGGTGATTCAGTTCGGACTCTTGCCTATACTTGTGTGTGTGTGTGTGTGTGTGTGTGTGTGTGTGTGTGTGTGTCATTTGGACCCCTATGGGATGGAGAAACCCATCCCTATAGAGCTGGAGAGGGCGAACAAAACAGAGCAAGCAAAAGAAAGGAGGGGAGACAGGAGAAGAGAGGAAAACAACTGGGATCCATTGAGAGGAAATTAATGGCCCATCTCATATTGTCAGCATTGTTATTGTATACAGGGCTTTAGAGGGAGGAGAACCCTTTAAATGATGTCTGTTGAGAAAAAGAGCACTAAAAATGAAGACATGGCAAAGAGGGGGATGAAAGGCGAAGGCTGTAAATTTTCGACAGAGCTCTCAGTTCATTACAGGGTGATCAGAGATGAGGCAGGACCAGACAAAGGGCCTCAGTGTTGTAAGCCAGCTACGTCAGTGTTACACCGGGGTCAGCTCTTTAACTCATGGGCAATGAATAACTGTGCTTTCAGCTGGGACAATGGCAGGCCAGCTCTCCCCAGCTCCAACCAGGACCTGCCTATTGTTGAGGAGTTGAACTGGGGAAGTCACCAATCTGTAGCAACGCTGAGAAGTTAAAAGACACGACGAATAAGCCGAGGAAAGGGAGCTGCAGACATTTAAGACGTATGGGTGTGTGTGTGTGTGTGTGCAAACCTAGAGGTCAAGAGTACTCTATCATCACCATGCCATTAAAGATTAAGGTGTAGAGTGCACATGGGGCCCACAAGAATTCAGTGGCCTCTGTGTGTGTCCGCTGTGGTTTCTTTTACAGATAGCTGCTCAAAGTCTGGACTGAAACAATCACAGAAAGCTCAATAAATGAGCCAGTAAGGAAGCACTTTATAAGAAGCAACTGCCTAACAGTAGCAAAGTGTTGTTAGCCACATAAAACGGCAGGTCAAATTCAAACAGGTTCAGCTTCACAAAATAAATGATGATGACGCAAATCTGCAGAGTGTATCGTACAGGAAGTGTGAGAGCGCTTTGAGGGACTGATACTGTCATCTGGTCCTGAAACTGTTAACTTTCCAATATTTTTGAATTTATTTTTATTTAGTTGTTGTCAACAAAAGTAATTTTCATCCAACAAAAGATGCTATTATTATTTTTTTTAATAATATTAAAATTAATAAGCATATCAATATTAATAATTGTTGTTTTTGTTATGAATGCTTTTGCACAGGACAAGAAGATTACACAGAGAAAAAGCAGTGTCATTTTTTGGAGGAAGAACTTGATTTATATATCTATAAATATTGTGTATATTTGGTCCCAAGAGCATGGATTTAGGTTGAAAACATACAGCTAGTCTTTAAAGAAATAGAAAATAGAAAAAAAAAACATATGAGAGAGTGTAAAAACACAATCAGCTCAATCAAAACCTTCACAACAAACCATTATTTACCGGTAAGTTGCTGTCATTTCTTCAAAAAAAAAGGCCAAATTCCAACAAATAATTTGTCTCTAATAATTTCGTCAATATATAAAACCCAAAAGGCTGCAGAAACCATTCTCATTTTCTCGGTCCTAGTTATACTGTAATTGCTTGTAAATTATATTGTATTTATCTCACATATTTTCTCATGGTGTCACCAAATTTAATCAGTTTTAGGCTGGTTCTATAAAAGTGCCTCTGCTGAAAACTCATTCAAATATGTAAATGAACATGACAGCCCTGTCACAGTTGAACCAGCAGTCCCTCAGCTCATATTGAGTTTTCCATGCTGATGGACACCTGCATGCTGATGATCATTCACCTGATCATATTTACAGTATATCAGCATCATTCCACACGCACACACACCACACTTCAATACGCTAAATGAAAAAGGTCCTTTCATTCACTCTGGTTGATTGACTGCACAGTGCAGTATTACCTCTTAATCCAGCATCTTAGACCCAGAGTCTTAAAAATCTATTATTTTTTGCCAACAGCTGTGAGATCATTTAATTTGTTTTCTATGCAAATCAAGTCATGTGTGGGATACCACCTGAAAACTGATGCCTGAAACGTTTGACGGACGGGTGGGTGCACACACACAATTACTCCACCCTCACTGGCAGAGGAATAAAAAAAATGATTGAGTCCATACACACACACACACACACACACACACACAGAGAGAGAGCAGCTGTCTGAGGCAGGTAGGGTCAAACGGTGGTTAATTAGTCCCGTCACCTGTTCAGGTCATCACACCTTCAGCTCTGCTCGGCTGAATAATAATCCTGCAATATTAACACTGTCACGTTGGCCGGGGTGTTGGAGTGAACCTGTTGTTGATACATTACATCCCGCTGTCTCGCCTCCCTGACACACACACACACACACACACACTCCTGTTTCTCCAGCTGACTGAAGGGCCGCCACAAACTGTCACTTTGCACTAATGACTGCTACAGCGATGTGTGTGACAGGTCTCCTCTCCGTCTCTATCCGCGCAGCAGCAGCATCACATGTGATTACTCAGCCTCTCGCTTCCTATCTGTTGCTACTCTCTGTGAATTATATCAAATGTGAGCCACCACCGTAGTGGTCTGTCAAACTGAACCGGTTTTGAAATTTACTCTCTGAAATGTGTCTCATTAGCTCGATCTGTCTGCAAATTCCAGCAATGGGAGTTAATGATGTATTGAGAAAATTCTCAGGTTGTGAAAAGATAGATTTCAGCATCAAAGCGCGTACCAAGAGGCTGCTTAGTGTTTGTTTCTCAGATTGGGGGGGTCCCTCTGTATGGAAAACAGGCAGGTGCTTCACGGATGCAGGAAAAAGCAGGAATGATTTCCCATCTGTCTGTTCCATAGAGAGATAACGGGGCCGTCTTATCCGAGGTGGAGCGAATCTCCCTGCACTGGGAACCTTTTAATGGGCCGGAAAACTTGCCTTCCGCCCCTGAAAAGCCACCTTGGAATTCCCATTTCCAACAGCCTGTGACTACCTGCTTGTTTTTCCATCGACTCCAGCTCTTTTTTTTTTAACATTCTCCATATCATTATCACTGCATTAATGTGCCTATAGATGCAATTTATGTTAATATTTATTGCAGACAAATATCACAATAAGTCTAGTCTGGAGATGCTGAGATTGCTACCACACACACACACAAGAGGATAGAGGGCTGGATAAACGCCAGCCAAGCCTCATTAGCTTCTTGCTGCTTTTCTGGAAAGACAGGCAGAGCGAGACAGGAGAGGGGGGAGGTTAGATAAGCAGAGGGGAGTTGAAAGTGAGTGAGAGGAGGCAGAAGGAGAGGAAACCAGGTTTATGAGAGGCGGCAGCGAGGCAGAGCCCAGCATGGTGACCTGTTGGATTAAGACTATTAGAAACCCATCTGGGGCTGCTTGACCACTTCACTGCTGAATCCTCCCCCAGCAGCCGCTCAGCTGACCCCCACTGACACAATGCACCCCTGGGACACACACACACACACACACACACACACACACACACACCTTCTCTGTTGGAACAGATGAAATGCTTCATGTCAGTCCCGAGTTGCTGCATGTGACCATATCTATGACAGATGGAGAGGTGACCCTTAAGTCAAATATGGCTCAATTTACAATCCCCTACCTGAGTGTTAGGGTTAGACCACAATACCTGCTCATATGAACTCATCTTGGTAGCATTTGGACATGCACACTCAAACATAATCAAATTTCATTTTGCTTCACAAGGAATATATGTGCTCGCTTATGCTGAAAATTGCAGGTACAAATGGGTTAAAATGTCAAAATGTTTATTATTTGCATGTGAGATGCTGTAGTTGAAAGTGCCGATCTTAAATAAAAGGTTTGAAGTGCCTTTCGAAGAGTTGAGGTGTAATCACTGAAAATGTAGTTTAAGCTCTATGTAGGCAGCCTTTCATGAAGCTGCTGCACTGAGAATAAACCTGATTTGCATGCATGCACTGCAAAATATGCACAACAATTTCAGATGGAGTTCACCTGTGGAGCACACTGACACACACATTTGCTCCATTAAGTAATAACACATTAGCTTTAACGGTGCTGACCTTTGTAGAGTCAAGAGTGTGAAATACAGGCAGCTGTTAACTGATAACTCATGAGCTGTGTGCTGCTATTCAGTTCAATTTCACTTTCTTTGCCAGAGAAAGAACAGAGTTGATAATGAAAATACGCCTTTGTATGTGTAACGGTTTACATGTGAACACTTTGTATGCTTGCTAGCTATTCCTCTTTTAACTCTTTATTGAATTAAATGTGTACAATCCTGTCGGAAAAGGAGAAAGGAGAAATAAAAACGCTACAGAGAAATTAGAAACAAATTGCTATAATAGCCTTTCTCTAGAGTCAGTTGTATTTATATCGTCTGTTCTGGGTAACTGTAGGAACATGGCTGTACAACATGGCAGATTTATGAGGACCCACTCCCTATGTAGATATAAACGGCTCATTCTAAGGTAACACAACGATCAAAAATGATGATTTTATATGAGAGAAAACATACTTAATTATAATGTATTTAATTTTTGCCAGTATATCCCAATAACTGTTATTGTTTAACCCCATCTTTTTGTGAAGACGTATGGATGAATTTCACTGTGTCACTTTCTGGTGTGACAGACAATGACCCAAAATAGGATTTTATGATTAATTATGGTCCCTTTATTCTAAAGTGATGACGATTGTTGCTGTTTTTGTCACTGGTTGTCTCAGTGTTATTCTGTTGTTAGTCCGGTAATGTATTTACTGAAAATTGCAACATGAATAATCTTGGAACGTTTATGTTGATAATTCAATAAATGTGGTTGATGGCACAATCCTAGCAAACTATTAGAGGTGAAGACACTTAAATGTCTGTGTAGTACATGCACTGATGAAATTATTTTAAACATTTTTTTTTTGACGATTTGGAAAAAATTCTCTGCAGGCAAAGATTCAATATGGACTCACAGCTACTCAGTGTTTGTCTGTTCACCACTCTCTCTTCTCACTCTCATCTCATTAGCCCATTTTGCGTCGCTGAAGGGTACCATCCCTTTTCGGGACACTTTTGTGGGTGGTTTCTTTGGTTTGAGTTCATCTTCAGCGGCTGTGAAATATTTCAGCCGGCTTCAGTTTCCGAGTCGTGAAGAGCCTCGCTACATGAGATTATGAGCTGTGGGGCTCAACGCAGACAGACGAGCTCCCAGCTGAATCACTCCACATCAAACCCTTCAATCACTTACCATTTACTGGGCTAAGCACAGATGAGAGGGCTCCCTGCTGGCCCGTGCATGCACACACACACACACACACACACACAGACAGACTTGTGTACACACAAACCTGCTGCACAAATGCTCATGCACGAGATAACAAAATTTGGGATGCGGTGATACACTTGTACACACAGACATGCACAGGCGAGCATGCACACACGCACACAATTAGATCAAATGCACACTACACACACCAATGAGCAGCCTTTTAAATATGCACTATGTCTTTGAAAAAAAATCAAATGCAAAAGAGAAATATTTATTAGGTTGATATCACTGTTTCTGTGTGAAAGTATAGCCTGTGTTAGTGAAAGTGTGTGTGTGTGCGTGTGTGTGTCTCAATGGTGTCACCATAGGGACGAGGTGATTAGTGATATCTATCCGGCAAATCATGTGCAAGCACATCATTACCATACCTCCCTCTCCTCTTCTCTCTCTCCCTCCTCTCCTCTCATCTCTGTCTCTCTGGGGTGCGTTCGCTCCCAGCGCTCCTTAAGTGTTTTAACGTGTTAATAATCATTAGGCACTGTGCAGTCAAGTGGGAGAGGAGTGGGTGGGTGCGGTGGCGGTGGTGGGGTGGATTGGAGGGGAGGGGGTGTAATGATCGGCTGACCTCTGACCTGTGACCCCCAACTCCCCTTCTCCCGTTCTCCCATCTCCCCCTCTGTGTTGAGTGGCTGGCCTCTCATCTTGGGGGTCCATCAGGGACCTATTAAGGGCTGTCTCACACTCCGCCACCTCACTTAACTCTGCCTTGTCAATATGCTGCAGCATGTGTGTGAGGGACAGAGAGACAGGGAGTTTGTGTTTATATTCACCTCCCTGTCTAGGAAGCCAGTCTCTTCTCCCCCCCTTCTGTCGATCACACTTATTTTTCGCCTCATTTTCCTCTCGCACTCTCTCTCTCTCTGTATTTCTCTGTGGCTCTTCCTCTCTCTGTCTCTCCCTCCCTCCCTCCATCCCTCTCTCTGCGTCTGTCTTTGGAGATGCTAATTCCTGGTCCAGAGAGACTAGATGAAACAGAGCTGAGTTTCTCTCATTAGCTGACACAGATGCCGAGGCGTGTGGACCTGAATAACAACACTCTGGCAGACTGCTGCCTCCTCTTCCCTTCCACATGCTCTGTTGACGGTCTCACATTCCAGCCATATTCCCCACAAAGCTCTGAGTGTGTGTCTCTGCATGCGTGCGCGTGTTTGCTTATTGCAAATTTTCTTGAAAAGTTGCGTGTGCTGTAATAACATTTTTAAAAGATCTGCAAGATTTCTTTGGGGAGTTTGACTAATTTTTAAAGCACCTTGTGTCTCTTTTTAACTTCAGCGGGTAATTTTGTTTTCTGTTTTATAGCGAAAGTGTGAAAGAGAATATTGGCAACTCTTATTCACTGCAGCTGCACAGACAGAAATGGGAGAGAGGTCAGATCATTTCAGAATAGTTTTTTTTTTCCATTTAACCTTAATTTGAAGCATATAAATTGGTTTACTACCTCTTATGAAGAGCAAGACAAAACCCACACTCAAACACACTAACAGAAATGCAACTGCATAATTTCTCCTGTAATCTCTCTATATCTATATATATCTAAAGATACTGTCCTTCCATTTTTCTCTTTAAATGTCTCTTCTTTGGCCTTGCCCTTTTTCAGCTGTTTCATGATATCAGTGTGATATTTTTCTTTTCTTGGCTCAATCTCCAATCTCCAAATGCATCTGAATCATCTTTATAGCAGTTCATCAATCCTTGGACCCATTTCAGTTGCAACATTAGAAACGTCAGCATAGGTTTACAGGTGGCGTTAGCAGGTAATGGTTACACACCTTCCACTAAATCAAAGCACCTCTTGGACGACTTTTTCCACCGCTTCATTTAATTATCTCAAGCTCCCTCCATGTTCTTGTTACATTACACCATTTGCACATCAGACAGATTGCAGACAGAAAAGTGCAGTTGATTGAGGGTGTCTCTGGCTCTTTCTGCAAAAATGTGTGCATGCAGTCTTTATGATGAAATGTCATCTTCTTTATGCAAATAATCCAATGTATGTGGGAAATGTAGCCTAGTCTTAACAGAGGAGCACAAACAATAGCTCTGCTGTGTGGATGCTGTCAATCATCGTTGCCATGGTCTAATTTATTTACTGAAGTTAATTAGCACTATTAGTAAAGCAATTTTTGAATGCTTCATGTGGTATTGAATCATGTTGTCTAGTATATGATAGATGATTGATCATATCCATGCTGTTATATCACTTTAAATTGATTTATATCATGGCACTTTGTCCAGATACACATGGATAGAAAATAGATAAATCATATGAACCTAAAAAGCTGCTATCAAACCTGAGAGAAAATCCTTAATCAAGTATATTGGATGCTGTAAATGGTTTATTAGAAACTTTTCTGCAATGAACAGAGAGTAAAAAGTAAATATTTGACAAATTGCATTGAATGACAGCTCAAAAATCCTCATTATTTAAAAGAATTATTGGCATTAGGCTTAATAAAGAACAGGTCATAGAGAAAACAAACAGACAAGCAGCATTACACATAAAAGACAGAACAAAGAAGACTAAACACAAACTGTAGCAGCACTGCGACAGGCGGTAATCCACGATTAAACCAGATCCACATGTTGGCCAGATGATGTGTTCGGCTGCTTGGGGGCTTCCCTGAGAATCAGACATGACCTCACCGGCCAATATATGTCACCATCACCATCATCATGTCCTACTTGATCTCCACCACTGATAGTCACCTCTCCATGAAGGTCTCCCCTCACACACACACACTGCTTTACATAATTCAGCACTCATTTATGGAAGCCCAGCTCCTACCTCCCTGCATAATGGATCAAAGAATAATCTGGCTGGCTACCAGAATTTAACTCTAATTTTCTATTTGCACACACACACACACACACACACACACGCAGGAGTCTTTAACTGAGAGATTGGTCTGAAGTGACAGTAATGTAATATTAATAGCCAGGGGGGATGACAGTCTGTCCCCATTGTGTTGATACCCGCAGGCTTGACAGAGCTTTGGTCACACATCCCACTGCTGTACATCTGCTAACACTGGTACAATAAGTCCTCTCTGTCTCTTTCAATCTCTCTCTCTGTCCCTCTCTCCTTCTGTTGCTGGTGCTCAGATTTTTAAGATTTGAGACGTTAATTCTTTGCCCAAGAAATTTCAGAACAATATTCAGCCTACTTCAGAATTACCTTATGTCGCATTACCTGTATATGAACTCAAATCCATTTTCATACATGTTAAAGTTAATAGTTGGCAGCTGAAGAGTTTTAACTTTGTCTATTATAGCTTTTGTGAAAAAAAACCAAAGAGAGTTACCCTCTTCCACAGAGATAGTGCTTCTCAACTGACTCTTCTTTATTCTGTGACATTGTGATGTCACCACGTAACACATTTGCATGATACCTGCCTGGTTTGACGCGCCCTCTGACAGAGCCAATCAGAGCGGAGCTGGAGCGGAGTCCAAAGAGTTTTGACACAACAGCGGCAGAACGATCAGACTGGGATTTTTGGCAGGAGCTCAGATAGTGGGTGAACAGAGAAAAACAAAAAGTATTGTGTCAGACTAAATAATTGTTCTGGAATGAAAATGGAATCTTTTTTCACTCCAAAAACATTTACAAATTGCTTGAAACTCTAAAACATATAATACTGAATATTTATTGGATATTCTCAACCTGTTTCTCTATATTTTACGTTTCCTCATGAGAATCTAGGGCTTAAGGACAGAGGGTGTGGTATGCTGCGGGCACTGTTGGGCTATATGAATGACATAATTGATTTAATTCAATATAGAGACTTAATAAACTGTCCTTATTAGACCATAGTTTAACATATGTACAGTAAGTAAGCTGTTTCTCCACAGATAAAGTATTGTTCCGGGCTTCTTTGCCCTCAGCTCTTCAGCCCTGGTGTGCCTGGCCTCAGCATCCTGAACTGGAGGAAAAAGGCTATATCCTTTCAGAAGACTGAGAGACAGAGAGTGTCCTGGGACCGAAGAGTCACAGAAGGAAAAGGGAGGAAGATGCAGTCCGTCCGGCTTCAATCAGACGAATACAAGTCAAAATCCCCATCTGAGACACAGATGCAGACGAGTGGCGATGGAGGGATGGGGGGGGTGAAGAGAGGACGAGGAGAAGAGAGAAGGAGCAGCAGGGGAAGTCATTATCACTTCCCAACCTCACTCGCCGTCTAATGTATTCAAGGGGAAACAGTTAGATTTGGTCCCTTTGGCAGCCAACTGTAAGCAAATCGATTTGAATGGGAGAGATATAAAGAGCTGTTTATAGTGCCCCCGCATCTCTGAGCGCCTGTGTGCGTGTGTTTTGTGAATATACATTTTTGTGACACAGTATGAAAATGCCATTATGGACGCTCACTGTTCGGCTTAAGCATCTACTGCAGCTTTGAACCGTATATTTCATGAAGAATAACTGATGCAGCACCTACACACCCACCCGTATGTGTGTGTGCCCTGTGTGTTTTTTCTTCTTCTCTGTGTTTTTTACCTCCAGCATCAGTGGTGGTCGGGCTGTCTGCTGTGGCCTCTTGTTTGAGCTGCAGAGAGCCAGCATCTGGCTTAATCGAAAGTTCGAAGAGTCCCTGCATCGCTCCCAGATCTGGACTGAGGGGGATTATTGTAATGACTTAAGAGGACGTCTGGGTGTGTGTGTGTGTGTGTGTGAGCAAGGGTGTTGTCCCTTGTTGGGTGAAACCCGTTCAGGTAGAAAGGGGCTTTAGCAGCCAAACATCCGCACAGGGCGCCGCTTGTCCCGATTTGATTTTGAACATATTTGGGGATCCATCACAAAACTGATGAAAGGAAAATATAGAGCTAATCCTTGTTAAAATTGAAGGTCCAGCCGTACACACACACACAGTCTCAGGCCTGCAGGCGTACACACACACACATATACAGACACACACACTGTGTAGGACATGTGTAACCTAAGTCTGTTGTGATTCCTTTCCTGGTGAGGCCTGGAGGAGTGTAGGAGAGGTTAAAGAAACACTGTGCAGCGTGAAAACACACTCATGAGGTGTGCGGCCTGAAATCTGATACATACACTCACACACACACACACAAGGCTTTGATTAATTATGTGTGTGTGTGTCAGTGAAACAGTATTCATTCAGGTTAAGGACCCTCTCTTAATAAAAGGTCAGTGGATAAACAGCTCGGTAAGGCAGCCATTTTGGGGATTAATCCTTGGGTTTGGCCTTAGTTACCTTTGAGATGCTGAAGTTCAGAGGTGAGGGTTGTGAACTATTACAAGAGAAGCACAAAATGGCTGCACAAATTTATGGACCAATGAACAGGACAGAAAATAATCATTTCTGAATGATTAAATCACCAAAAGAAAAATGACAGAGACAGAAAATCACATGTAATCAGGTCAAATTAGCATCTTTAGCTTAAATAATGAGACTCTTGATATTCTGTATTTTTTAATATTTATTGTCAATAAATAGATCATTCCTCTGTGTTCCACAGAGTCCCATTGTTGTCCAAAAACTAATAAAAACACTGCTGCCATAAATACAGAATGTGTGTATTCATCCACTGCTGAAAATAGTTCCAAGCATTTGCACGATTTACTTGCAGTTGAGATACATTTACTAGAAACTACAGTGGTTAGCTGTTTTGCAAAATAACTTTATTTATTTTTTATTGAATGAAACTATATATCTGTGACTTTGGAAAGATTTGGACCCTCAGCAGGAACAAATTAGTTTGGAGCTGAGTGCCACAGACAGGTAGGGAGGAAGTACTGGGAGACAGACTAACGCACTGTTTTATAGATTTAGATTTATTTATTGACAATAAGAAAACTATAGAACTACTGTAGAACTAAACTATTATTCTTTGATATGTTTTTATTTTGGGCTCATTGACAATGAAAAAATAAGCAGGTGAGAACTCCTGCAGTTTGATGATGATTCTGATGACAGTGTTTTACTGATACTAGGTATGTGTATATTTATTGTGTAGTCGTTTATTTTGAGTGATATGTTCTGCATAGAAAAACATTCATTTATATAGATTCAACCATGCAAACAGTAAAGCTGTAATGGCTGCTGTACTGTTTGTGATATGATAACAGCATGGCTAATAATGGCCACTCCAGCAGACAGACACACACACACACAGCAGTGTATTACTCACGTTATGGGGACATTACACTGATTTACATTCATTTCCTGGAGATTTATGCTAAACTTATCCACTACTTTACTGCATTATAGTTCTAATCTTAACCCTCACAAAAATCTAACCTTACCCTAACCTTAAACCATCACCAAGTCTTCACCCTAAAATATGATGGTTTACAATATGGGGACATGCATTTGTCCCTAAAAGGAAGGTGAGTCCCAACAATGTGAATGTGTACTAGATTTATGCCCCCATAGCGTAGGTAATACGCGCCCACACACACACACACACACCAGGAAGTCTGACGCAAATGTTACTCCTCAATTATTCAGCTGCTTTAAATGGCAGTCTGCTCAAAGGTGATGCTGGAGGAGGAAAGAGCAGAGCCACTGCACCGCTCAATATATCATACATAGAAATACATGTATATACTGCACAAACTGTATTTATGTAATTTGACTTTCACCATGGATCAATTAAGTAAAGCCCCACCATAAACAACATGCAGCAGCACATATTTAAACAGTAACAGCAGCACTGGTGTGCTGTGTCATTAGACTGTCACTTTGTGATTTAAGGAGGCATATTGTACACATTTAGGAAGACACTGCCATCAGCAGATTTCCTGTGTGGACAGCAGTTACCGCCGGCGCCTCGGCTCTCACATGTTACTGATTCACTAAACGTTTCATATTCTACCGTACGCATGCTTTTGTTCGCCACCACATGTTTATTTAGGATGACAAACAATCAAACCCTGGGTTGCTGAGGCATCAACAGATGAATAGTGATGAGGTCAGGGTAAATATTAGGCATGTGCTGATAGCAAAGATGATAAATGGGGAGAATACAGACACACTTTCAGGCAGCGCTCTGTAGCTGGGATCACTTTGTGGCTCTGCTGTAGGCCAGCACAGCTTGGAAACTGTGGCGACAGAGCCAGCAATGTTTTGGGAACACGTTGGCTTAATTTAATTTCCTTTAAATATAATTAGCTCATCCATGGATCATTCTGATGTTACTCCTTATTTTGAAGAGAAAAAACATCAACAAATGCTGTTGACTTCATTAAAATGTCATAAAATCCTCATGTGATCATCTTCCACTGATGGCATCACTTCACAGAATACCACCAAGATATCATTTGTTTATAAAAGAGAAGCCTTGATAAATGGTTCAAAAATATTTTTAATGCATTATGGATTGTGAAGAATAAGCAATAATTAAGGACAAACCAAAGTGATTTTCCTGCTAATTAGGGCTGGGTATCACCAGGTACCTTGTGACTATCACAGTATTTTGCCCACAATAACAATAATATCACGGTACATCGATATTGCGATAATGAATATACATCATGATATCTGTGAAATTGTGAAGAAATTCAGACTTTATTGACCACGCTGAATCCATTTTTTTTTAACAGGAATTACAAAACATTGTCTACATATACACACTGATATATATATATATATATATATATATATATATATATATATGTGTATATAGACAATGTTATATAGGCCTCCTCAATAAGAACCCCCTGGAGACAACTTCAAATCCTCTCCGATTTAATACCCTCGGTCAGACGGATTGTGACATCACGGATGACATCACCCCGCCCATTAACATCCTATGGACGTCAGTGACTCGTTGAGTTGGTTCCTGTAGTTGACATCACACAATCCCAGCATGCAACTGCCATATTGGCGGGAAGGCGCTTTGTTCAAACTACTGCCAGGGATCTCGCCGCTTGTAGTTAAACGCCTGTAAACGTTTCTTGGAGATACAATGGATAGTTGTTGTGCCAAGAATAGCCGAGTACGAGCAAAGGGAAGATCATTTTACAGGATTCCCAAAGATCCTGAACGAAGACACTTTACATCAGGTACAGAATCGTTCCTTAAACTTTATATCTGATTTATTTTACATGCTTTTATTATGATTCCGAGCGGTCGTACTCTAATACAACTACTAAACCTTTTCAACATTTGTGAAAAAATAAACTGGGGGTATGATAAGGGTCAGAGATATTTAATCTCTCTAGTTTACTTGTGCATACAGTAAATTCACTGTGACTCATTTTGATGCGGATTTTCCTGCCAATATGGCGGAGTAAACAAAGTCACGTGACGTCCTGAGCTCTATTGCAGAATATGTGCAGCATAATATTTGTCCACAGTTAGATTTGTATAATGGCTTGATGAAACTTTTTTTGTTTGGAAGAAAGATATATTAGACACATGCTCAGAAAATTTACTTAGCATATAAGAACCTTGACATGTAATATAATAATTTGTTTATAATACATGTGAAAAAAAGATTAGGGATTTAATAAAAGAAAAGCATAGCATAAGCCTTATTAGAAAATGGTGGCAGAAGATCCACCGATGGTGCATCATGCTGTACGTAGCCCAGCAGTGAAACCCTCCATGATGACATGATTGTACAGTGAGAAGTGAAGATCCAGGTCAGCTGTAGTGAAGGTGAGAGGTCGCAGTCAGGGTGGCTGCTGCACCACCTGGTTAACTGGCCTACCATCCCTGCCTTTGTATTTAATACAGCGGTGATGGGATAATCCTCCCACTTCTACACGATAAAGATGTCTCCATCCTCTGGCCCTTATCACACACACACACATACATGCAGCAACATCTGAGGCACAGTCTGTGTGTTTGAGGTACCAATCTCATAGGAGCAGCTGTAGCCTACAGCCTATATGGAGATGGAGGGGACCCAGTCACCCTGACCTCATCACCCTGCACACACTGCTCAGCTCCAGCAGAACAAGAGGAGAAGGCTGGGGGGAGGGCTGCAGTTCACTGGAGCTACTTCAGACAGCTCACTATAGAGACTTAGAGAGCATTATCTGATCTAGGTGTCTGCACACAGAGATGGTGAACCAGCTCTGTCCAGTGCTGACAGAGGTGAGAATGAAATAAATGGCTGTTGGGCTCATCTTGAAAAAGGCAAGCCTTTGCTTGTGAATCAAAATATAATATTAACTGACACCTTATAATGATTAAAGAAATTAGAGCATGAGTCATGACTGTTATAATCCATCTCGAAGCGTCTGTGTGGTTACTGTTTGTGGTTTTCAAAATCATGATCATAAACCCTCTAATGTACTTTAGGAGATGTATGAACTTGTGTCACCTCCCTCTCTGCTCTGTTTGTTTTCTCATTTGGTTCAAGTAAAGAATTAACACTCATGTGCTGCTAAATTATGTAGAAATGTTCATGTTAAATTTGCCCATAAAGCAAGTAATATTTCTACAAAAAAGATGTTGTTTTGATCACATTTTTTGGAGACTGTTGGAAATCAGCAAGTTATAATATTTAATATAAGAGGCTACTTGCAATGTTTTTTTTAAAAAAGACCAGTGTAATTCTCACTGCAGCTGAACCTAATGAGTGATTTCTCACACATTTTCAATAAATCCTCCGTTTCCATCATTTTCTCATTTTTTTTGTTATTTTGCAGACAACATCCTCTAAATTTGTAGTAATATTCATTAAAAGTATTAGATCTAATTCCACTCTGAGTATCATTTAAGCTATCCCCTTGAAAACAAGACAACCTAATTGCATTAAATCTGCCACAATTTCATGTGAGTGTATTCAGTCAGTGCCCAGTAATGCAATTTAATCAGTTTAGTTTTCAGCTGATATGTTTGTGCATCCTGTTGTGTTGATGTGGTGTGGAGAAGCTGATGTTAGCAGCAGGTTCTTGAGTATCAAGTACCTGAGCAGAGCTCCAGCTAGTGTGTATCACAGCAGAGCGGTGACTGGTGATTATAAGGCTCTGCAGTAGGGATGCTCATTAATCACCTCGCCACTGATAATCTCATTTAGTGTCGCCAAATTACCTCAGGCTATTGCATGTGTGTGTGTGTGTGTGTGAGAGAGAGAGAGAGAGAGAGATTTTGTAAACATTCACCCCTAATTATGGCCCATTACTCGCAGTCAACCTCCCATATTTTCATTCTCACCCTTAGCACATCCACATGCAAACACACACACACACACACACAGTATTATTGATCTGCAGATAATAGTGTGTCTCCACAGCTCAAGAGGATGCTTGAGGTTTAATGGCTCTATAATTACAAAGATCAACAGTAGAGGAAATCAGTCCCTAGGTGTCATAAATATGTTCTCACATGTTGGGATCTGCTGTCACCTACTGGTCAGAGAGGAAAGTGACCGTCTCCTTAAGCAGCCTGTAGGGGGCGATGCTGAACTCTAGTCAGAAAGTGAGTTAACGTACTGTGCAGATTTGACAGTGTCTGAGTGATGTTCTGATCCATCAGACCAGAGACGTTAATGCTGCTGAAGATAGAAAGGAGTCAGATACCACAGCATAAACCTTCAGGGGTCAGAGGTCAGGGCTGTTCAGACAGTATAAGAGGGACAAACAATATTAAGCAGGTGGTCATAATGTTATGCCTGATTGGGTCTGATGTGTCTTGATGCATCATATTGTATAACTTATTTATATGCTTTGTGGGTAAAATATAGAAAGTCACAAGCAGTGAAATAATTGCTCTGGAGTAACGTAGTGTTTCACAAGCATAGCATGGCGTAATACGTTTACTTGAGTAAAGAATTAAGTAGATTAAAAGTACTTACTTCTCATGATGGAAATTTCATTTTAATGCTGCTAAAATTTGGCTGTTAAAATACAACTTGATGTGTACACAATAGTCCATTGTCTCACACACTATCATGTCTAATGGTGGTGTGTATTCTGGATCTGCTCTTGGTTGCCCACTGTGGAGCTGATGCGTCACCTGTTGTGACTGAAAAGTCTCACGCTGATGATCAACGGCTGTGACATGCAAAGTCAACAGTAGGAGCAACTGTTCAAGTCATTCACCATACTTCAAGTCACATCTTGACTTGATCAGACATTTTTTACTTGTCACACTAAAAAAGCACAAGTGAAGTAATTTTGTTGATGATGGTTCAGTTCCAGTATCACAGTATTATTTGTGACAGTGAGCCAGCATGTGGAATACCAGCACCGGCCAATTACAACAGTGACTTTCTTACTATGACAAGCCAAAATGTCTGCTATTAGTCCACAATATTCTTCAGTGGAGTAGATTTATTTGACAAAATCTGTTCTTCATTTAAACACACACACACAATCTCTTGCTTTGTGTATTTCTTGTGTTTTTTTTTTTAATCATTCACAGACAACACATTGTTTGTCCTGTGGCTATTTTTTTTAACTTTTGGATGTTGTTTTATTTCAGTGTCTAGTTAACTTGTTTCTTATAATCAGGCTTATTTTCTTTTTCTTAAAAGGTAAGAGTTCTTCCAAACATATTTTGTAGTTATTCTCCCTTTTTTATCTTCAGTATAATGCAAACATGCAGAAAAATCCTAAATGTCCTGGATCACAGCTCGTACTGTGACATTCCCTTTCAATTCCCTTAGCAAATCTCAAATCTCATCTTCATTTTAATTCTCGTTCAGTGTCGTCCAGGTCTGCTGAATATTATTACTGACTTCAAAGCAGGAGACAGTGGAGGACTTTAATCAGAAAGTTCTAGCGATAGTGAGGCTCTGTAACCCCAGGGTAGTCTAGTGCAGCTCATTCCAGCCAAATGAATATGGAGATGGAGTCCTGAACATGTGGGAAGACTTGTGTTAAGTGGAGGATGAAGGTGCAACAGACCTGAGAAAGTGAGTCTAGTACCCAAGTGTCTGAGTTTGTGTTGCACGTCATTGGTTGTATTAACGTGGACAGGAAAGAGTTCAAGAGGGAGTACTTCAAGCTGCAACAAATCATACTTAATAATTTAAATGGAGACAAATATTACTAAGACTAAAACACAGCTGCTGAAGAAGTCCACCAGGGGGCAGTCATGTTACATGCAGTAAAATTTATACTTTATATTGCTAAGAAAGAATACTGCTAGCTTTTCAGGAGACATTTCAAAAGATGGTGAAATGGTTGGACTTTGGACATGGAATTAATAAAAAGGCATTCAAGCCAAACCTGCAAACTTGCTTGAGTTCAGAGACACAACATCCAACATGAGGTTTGTCACCAGTGTGGCTCATCTTATTAGCAGCAGAGCAGCTTTCAAAATCAACGTGCCCTGACATTAAATAAAAAACTGTATGATTTAAATTAAAAAAAAAAAAAAAAAAAGCACACACACACACACATTCTAATAAGGGTATTAGGAGTTGAGTTGCAGATGACTGTTCAACTTTTTGGGGGTCACTGGCTGCAGAGGGAAAGGAGACAGAAGGGTTAAAGAATTAAAGGACAAACACATGAGGACAAGAGAAAGAGCAACAAAGGGCAAGACTGAGTGATGAGGTGATACGTTGTCCGTGCATGGTGATCCGTGTCTACGCTGTGTGTGTCCACTGGAGACTGAAACACAGACCTGATAAAAATGCAACAGGGTACGATCCTCCCTCCTCTCTCAGCTCTCGTTGCACACCACATCCCACCCTATATATATATATATATATATATATATATATATATATATATGTGTATATATTTATACACACACACACACACACGGAATCTCTGTCTCTTTCAGAGTCTGAGAACACTGCAGCTCCTCTCGAGGATATGTGACCTCAGGGGCTTCATGAATGATCTCATTTCTGCTATGCAAACAACATCATGTACACTGAGGCACAGAAGCAGCTTTGGAGAGGCTGTCTGTGTGTGTGTGTGTGTGTGTGTGTCTGTGTGTGACATAGAAGTCAGTGTGTCTGCATAATGGAGTGACAAATTGGCTATTTTGTTCTAATAATAACATATCGCAATGATTTTCCACACCCACCTGATTGATTACCATGCCAACATCAGCCTGGCAACCACACAGCTTCCTTCTGCTGGCTGAAAATCACATGTGACATGATTATGCTTTACTTGGGTAACCTTTATTTAACCAGAAACCAAATACAAGCACTGAAGAAAGCACTGGAATCAATCTCTATGCACATCAGTTTTAATATAGATGTCATCTTTAACCCTGAAAGAGTTGGAAGTACTTGATCTCCAGATTAACTTTGTTAAAAAAACATTCAACAGGGACTCACACAGAGCAGAGAACTGCTGGTGCAGTGCTCTTGCTGGGTGAAAAGCATGTTGCACTTTTCACTACACCCCAATCAGTGATGTGACAGTGGGGGGTTTCCATCAGCTGTCAAAGTCAAAACACCTGCTGTGACATCACTGATTGGAGACTACAGATCAGTCGAGCAGCTCTTTAACACTGTGTGTTTAAATGTTGGTTTACCTTTTAAAGCTGCAGTAAAATATGTCTTTATATACAATATTGTATTTGTATGAAATATGGCATCTTTTCTTTCAGCTCATTGTTCATTCCAGCAGGTTTTGGGGAAACAGCTCTGAAAAACTTACAAGTTAAAAACAGCTAATCAGGAATTTCGTTGGTCACTGTTGCTCCATGTCTGCTCAGATGTGTTAACCGGCATTTAAAACATTAAGAATATCAACTTTAACAAATATCTGAGTGATTTTCAGTATGTTGTGGAGAAAATACAGTGCATTAAAGTGCATTATGAGCGCTTATTTTCCTAAACCAACGCGACTTCTCTTTTCCTATGCCAGATATTTTTCATTCAATCAAATTTGTCATTAATGCATATTTCATGACAAATATATATTCACAAAAAGTTAGTTTTGAAATATTTCTTTCTTCACAAAATCTGCAGCAATCTGGGGCCTAATGATGCTACACTAGACTACCGTGGTTGTGTAGTTTTCATATCTGGAGAAGTGAGTTTTGGACTCGTTAAAACCTGTGAAATCATTATGTTGGTTTTTAATGGGAAGCCCTATGATTCATGGAGGAAGTAACTCTGACGCTGACACTGACCGCTCTGTGCGGAAGTGAGTGTGTTTAACGGATGTCATCAAGGAGATATTTTTAGCCAGCTTGTCATTTCACGGCAGCACATGAATATAAAATGCTTTTGCTCTAATTGTCTTTGTGGGAATCGATCCTAGCTGCACAAATCTCCATCATTTCTCCTCTTCTGGCGCTGCTAATGCAGCTAATCTGCTATGATTTGGGAATGGCAGAGGGACAATCAGAGAGCAGTATTGTGTCTGTATTTTAGTCAAATAGGGTTCTCACGCTACACCAAGAGTACACAGGATGGGTGCACATCCACTGAGACACTGAGACCTCGGTTCATCCGGCAGCGTTACCTCGTATTGGCTGTGTGACTCTTATGCCCTTGCTCTCATCGGGAATAAATTGCCCTGCAATGCATAGTTGTCCACAGGGACCAGACTAGCATTCATTATGTACTCGCCGCAGGCTAAGTCACCAAGGTTGGAGGGAAAGTACCAAGGCTGTAGAACAGAAGGAGAGCAGTTTTACATCCTCGGTGTACAGTGGAGGAAGCGTTTTTCAGCTTGTGTTCTGGGCTGACTTCTCTCCTCCTATTTATTTTCCATTACCCTCGCTTCAAGTCTGGTGTTTACCCTCACTTCTCCACCAGTCGCTTTCATCTTGTCTTCCATGCCACCTCCTCCTCCTTTCTCTCCTTCCCCTCCCACCCCTTCTCTCCTCCTTTGGTTTCTCTTCCCAGACAGACCAGAGACAGAAAGAGAGAGAAAGAGAGAGAGATCCCCAGACACAGTAGATCAATGGCGGCGATAGGAGCCTCTGAGACTCAGGAAAGGAAATTACTCGGCTGTGCTCACCGCCACCAGATTTTTTTATTTCCAAAAGCCTCTCATTCGAGCCTCTCATCTTGATTTCTATAGCTCTGATAAGTTCCACTGATACTGACTTAAAAGGAGAGGCTGGCTGGCAACATGATGGCATCTCTCTCATTCTTTCCTCTGCTTTGAATGAGCAATATCCACTTAATATAGCTTTTGCTCCTGTCCTCAGCTGATCACTATGAAGCATGGATATGAGTCATTGTGGTGCAAAGCAGCCGTTTGGAGTCAATGGGATTGTTTTTGTGTAGAGGCAACCACACCATCTCCGGTCCACCATGCTCACCGCCGTGTGTGTGTGTGACCTCTGGACATGGTGTGTGTTGGAGAGTGTCGAGCATGAAGCATTCGAGTGCTGGATGAGAGACAGAAGAGAGCATCTGTCACAGAATCACATGAGCAGACAACTCATACATTATTCACTAAATGGAGGCATAATACAGGCAGGAGGCGTGACATTTTGTGTGTGTGTGTGTTGGCCGGTTTGTGTTTTCATGACTTGTGTCCAACTGAAACGAGAGCTAGAGATCAATGAATGAAGTGACATAACTGACATGTAAACAAAGCATACGACTTAATGTCAAGACCCGGATGGAAGCAAAATTATTATTTTGGAAAAATCCAATTACCAAACATTATAAAAGTGTGATATTAATAGTAGTATAATCATAATTTGAGGTTAAAATAAGCTATCTGTTGACTGCTGCCTGGCTGCCATTAACGTTTGTAGTTAGATGTTTAACAAGATTAGTGTTGGGTTATATGGGTTGCAATCAAACAGTTTTAACAAATCAGACTAATTTTGTTTTAAAAATGTGTATTTCATGTTTTATTGATCCATTTTAAGAGTTTCTGCTTCATATCTAAGATCAAAATCTTCTAAAATTGACACCAAATCAGGGAATGGAGCTCCATGATCAGCAGTCTCTATTCTAACTTTTACTTAGTGAGATTACAGTACGTGTTCTTGTGTTTCACTCTTCTTAAAGGAGCAGTATGGTACTAACTGGAAGTGCATTATCCACCCCAGTGCTTTTCTAAATGTTAACACCGATGGCTGATGCATCCATACCGTCTTTCTCCTTCTCTATGGAGACACAACTCCTTCCTCAGCATTCCTCAGACATCGTGTTAGGGGGGTCGTGGTGACATTTGACCCCATCCTCTCACCCAACACATCTCCCCTTCTTCAATCTAACAGAGGTTTTGGCTCACTTTTCTTCCTATTCAAGTGTGTCAGCGAGAGTAAACCATAGCCATAAAAAACATACTAAAATCATAGCAGCTCCGTGGAATTACTAATTTCATTAATAACACTTTTCCTACAGTGACGTCTTCGATTTAATAAACATTTTGTTCAAATGTTTCATCAAACCGTTTCTTTTGTCTCAACAGGCAAAAACAATCAGTCAATAATGTGACAGTAACAATCAATATATTGATTAATGTACGCATTTAAAAAATGTTGACATGAAATCTGTAGTCTCACAGTGTCAGTACTCATTATTGTGAGTGCTTCACTGTATTAGAGCTCACTTTTATCCTTTTTTTCTGCAGTACATTGTAGTTTTACACTTGGGTTTAAGCATTTCAAAATGATTATACCTGTAATTTTTTTTGGTGACATCTCTTCTCCAGACAGACAGAAAACTACACTCAGCTGCCACCATTAATATACCTCACTTACTCTTTCCTCTGTGCTGCTCATGAAAAGAAGTTGGCCTCCAATTTGCTGCTTGAAATCAGACGGTATCACTGTATATTCAGTGCTTAATAAATTTATTATTCCACCACCTAGTGTCAGGTGTTTGCCAACACTGCCCTAAATTAACAGTATTATACTCATTAACAGAATATTTATTTTTACGTTTCTGTAATGGTTAATCCACTAGTATGTACAATCTCTTTATTCAAAATGACGTCTTTAATGCTAAAATAATATTATTATTAATTGTTGTTGTTATTCATTACTTTTTAATTTACTGTTTTACGAAAAAGCAGAAAAAATACTATTATTTGTTGATTGAAATGCAAAATTACAGTTATTTACTTGCATTTCTGAAGGGAAAATGTGTTTTAGTGGTTGTATGTTATTCTGGTTCAAATTTGGGTCTAAAAAGGTAAATTCAGTTCAAATTCCTCACTCCTGTTCAGAGTAGGGAACTCAGTGAGAAAGAAAGAGTCTGAATTAAAATCACTGATGATCTTTGAGACAAATAGGACAGGTGGTCTAATAAATTTGTTAAGCATTATATATTGTTGAAAATCACACCTAAAGTTGCTTTTACCTGGACTTACTAATATAATATATAACACCTACTGTCTATTTCAGTTTGAGCTGTCTTCTGTTTCAGATACAGTTTCTTTCTGTTAATAGATGTGTGGCTAATTGAGTCAGATTTAGATATATAGTTTTTTTTAACTTGACACTATTACCAATAAACAGATAACATAGTAAAAATCCAGAAAGGTTACAAATCCATGACTCTTTGACTGACTGTGGAGACACCACATTGATTTCAGTTGGGTTGATGGAATTGAAATTAGATTTGTCAGCTTCAATAAAATTTTCTCAGATACCGATTATTAACTGATTATCTCTCATTAGGTTAGCAGGCCCGTGGGGTGCCTAAAATAATTATGTTTTCCAGGGTTTTGCCACTGGTAATCAAATGATCCGTTGCTATTGGGTTTCATAATCAATTCTTGCCAGTCCATTACACCAGTGTAGAATGTGAGCGGTGGGGAGAGGAAGCCTGTGTCAGTCTGGGATGAGTGAAAACATTACAAGGATTTCCATGGAAAAAAAGAAGCTTCCATATTCCCTGATGTCATTTTGGTGTGGGCTAAGCCAGTGTCATTCAGTGGGGGCTAAGCTGTTAATTGAATTTGATGGCGCATCTGCTGCCTTATGAAATGACATAAGATGTCACGGCCTATCGCCTGGTGCCCTCATCCTGTGCTCTGTCTCGTTTGCCCTCCTCTCTATATATCTATCACTCTGTCAAGACATGGAAACAAATGGCGTGATGGATTATGTAGCAGACAATCACAGAGAGCAATTTGACCCAGGTATGAACTGTGGGTCATTTGCAGCTGGTTATAGAATAGATGAGATGTAAAACACCCCCTGGCTGCCATATTAGAGGCTCTGACAGTGAACAGCTGGTCGTATTTGCAGATTTGCAAAGGCATGGGCTGAGTCTGTAATCATTAACTCATTGACTACATGGGGAATTATGCAGCCAACTATACAGTGTGTCAGATGACAAAAGATCTGACCATTACAATTTTCAGTTTTCCTCAGTCACAATAATTCTTAATGGTTGATATAACATTGTTTCTTATGAAACATCTGCACCTATTTCTAAATAACTCAAGGTTGATTTCCATCACGATAAAGTTTTTTCTTTTTCGTGACGAAAACAGGTCATGGTCATTCTGCATATTTCTGTGAAACCAGGTCGGTATTTTGAGATAATATGGGAACACTGTGCTGGATATAATAATGTTCACAATATTTTAGACATTTAGACAACACTACAGACTAGTAAACAATGAGTAGATAGACACAGCCAACACCTAAATGTGTGTGTGGTTTGTTAGCTGTATATAGTCGGCACCCTGTTAATTCATTAGATTTGTCATATACATAAATTTGACCTCTGCTTTAACCCATCCTGAGGAGCAGTGCTACTGTAAAACACCGTGAGGTTAAAAGACAATCCGCTCCACACGCTGAGCCATGGCCGCCAAGTTGAGGATAAAGTGGACAGATAAAAATACAGGTATTTTTCCTTTCCTTTATTTCAGTTCGTGATAAGCTGTCATTTGCTGCATTGCCTCATGATGCTGGCAGCCATCATGACGAGGTTTTGTTGCTTTTAGAAGCTTTCCCCATTGATGATAGGTATAAAAATCTGAGTGGTACCTTCACAAATACTGAAGCAATACTGACAGAAGTATCAGCCTTCAAAAACCCATGTAAGATGAGGGATAGCAGCCTGTCCGTCTGTTTGAAGAGGACGATGTGAGGGAGGTCAAAGGCACCGGCACAGGGGAGAAGACGAAGATAGAAGGAGGAGATGAATGAGACAGAGAGATCGAGATAGAGAGCAAGCAGGAAAGAAAGCGAGAGAGAGAGAGATGTGGGCGCTTTGCCGTGGTTCAGCGAGTATTGATCTGGTGTCAGGTGCTAGAAGATGGATCATGAACCCTCCTTCTGTCTTCTCCTCTTCCACCTTCCCCCATGTCTAGTCCCTCTCCCTCCTCCTCCCTCCTTCGTGCACCCATTCATTTCAGTGCATTTACCCAGCGCTGGCTGTCAGCAGAGCTCGAGGAGGTAAAGATTTTTATTCCTGGGCTCTTTTGTCTCCTCCCTTCCTTCCTCATGTCCCTAAACATCTCTCCATCTCTGTCCTTTTTAGCTCACGTTCCAATCATCCATCACTCCCATCTCTCCGGGGGCTCCTGTCCCACACCGCTGGCTCCATCCTGGCTCCATCCTGACCTCATCGCTGCCTTTTTATCATGCATGACAAAAACGTGCACACACACACACACACTGAAATGAAGGACAGTCAAGTGAAAATCTGGTGCTTTATTGTGTGGGTGTGTGAAAAACAGAATAAAGCAATATGTCACTCTGTAGTTGCCATGGTTACCGTCAGCATCTAGAGTCAGAAACTATGTTTCCATTTTTTGTCCCCAGTCCTGCCTCATTGTGGTTGAATTCCCGTCAACCTCTCTGTGCTTATCTCTCCAGAGTTATTCATCATTCTCTGCCACTTACTGTAAAGGACTAATGACTCAATTATGTCCACCCGTCTTCTCTCTGTCCCTTTGTCCCCTGCCTCATTTTCTCAGGACATGAAACAACATATGACCCTGGTCGTGCGGCCAGGGCTTGCCCCAATTATCGACCAGATGCAAGACTGGGAATCTCCTCAGAGGATGCTGACTGACTGCATCCCAGCAGCCCCCTGCTGCCCTCACATGATTAAGGCCACTGGAAGAGAGATGTGGGCATAACCAGTTTTTTCAGACTAACACTCTCAAAGTCACAGGCACTCTAACATTTGTAACGCTAGATAAACACACTTCCATCTCTTCCCACATTTGGGTTTGAGAACAAAAATCCACCACACTGTATTGCAACCATCACTCTGCTACAGTATGAAACACACCACCTCGGCATGTGCATAAATCCAAAGCGCCAAGTTGTTAAGCTATTACTGGATAACAGCTGTTTGGGGGAGGGGTTTACCAAATTATCAATTCATATGCATACCCAACACGCAATGTAAAAGATAATCCAGCTGTCATGGGATATTTCGCTTTTGCATAGGACTGTGTGCTTAGTGGTAGTCCTGGGGGAGTGCTGATAAGAAAAATAACACTGTATCTGTAACCTTCAAGAGATCTGCAAAGTCAGAGCAACAGAGAAAGAAAGAAATAAAGAAAGAGAGTGCGAAGATAAGACAAAGAACACACAAAACAACAAATCAGCAAAGGCAAAGCGCAGGCCTTGAGCCCACGTTGTGTCCTGCAGTGCAGGCTGAGAGCACAGAGGAGGCCGGCTCAGCTCCAGATGACATAGAGTGAAGACGTGGATGGAGAAAACTAAAAAAGGAAAAGGAAAGATGTGAGTTTCTGCAGTTCTGTCCACACAACAGACTGTTTGGGCTCCGCATGGCTGCATGTATAACAGGACAAACAGGAGGAGAGAAGGGATAGAGTCGAGGAAGAAGAGGAGGATGAAGGGTGAAGAGGAAGAGGAGGGGTGCTGTGCAGCTCCTGTGACATCTAGATGTTTGGACATGAAGGCAGCATGTGTGTGTCCCTGTCAATATCTGTGTTTGGATGACATTCCAGCAGTATTTCATCATTTTCCACGTGTTGTTTTCAGTTAATAAAAAGGCCTGTCATAATCAGATATGAAGGCTCACAGTGGCAGCGGGAGGAAAAAATACTATGACCGCTTTTATGGAGTGGTGACCTCATATCCTCACCACAGTTTAATGAAATGCACGTGTCAATTGAGTTCTTTAGCCTGTGTATCCAGTGTGTGTATTTTTCTTAGCTGTTTCCTTAGCGTCCTGAGTTCCTGGTGGCAGTCTTTGACACACAGTGTGCCACAGTCCTATCATACATGCCTCAGATCTACAAGGTTAAGGTGCAACAAAGCAGCCATACTGCTAATATTTCATGTAGCTGTGGCTTCACATGAAATTCTTCCGATCATACAAGTAGAGTTCACATTCATTAAGTCAATTCATGTGTGCATTAAAAACAAACATGATGTAAATAGTGTAGCACAAGCTCAAGAACTGGACAGATGCCACCAAGCTGTAATAAAAATAACTTTGGCAGTAGTGAAATCAACATACTGTTCAAGAAAGTAGTAAAACAATGAACTATTAGTAACATGATTTTCCAGAGGTGAACAATCTATGCTTCTAATTTTATCAGGTCATATTTCAGTGTGCTCAGCTTCCTCTGAGAGGCCAAAAATCAATTAATTCTCTATTTGTACCTATTAAGTTTACCTTATTTGTACATTTTATTGGAAGTGACATTTATTTTTTACCATTTGTGGGTTCAAATTTGTGTTAAATCTGAATCAGATCAGATGATGAGTGAGTAAAATACATGAGTAATGTTTTGTATTTGAGCACAGCAAGGGTACGTACTGATGAAATATGTTGTGTGCTGAGCATGGTGTGTTTGTGCCGGTGAACACTGCAGCCATGCATACTGCACGCACACACAGGTGGTTGTGTTTGTGCCTATATTAGAGTTTGTGTGCATGTTTGCAAGGAGCACCAGTATTTGGGCAGAAAGGCCAAAGTGTGCTTAAGCTCTGCTGGCTGAGCATGATGAGAGTCAACAAGTCAAGATACGGTGACTCAAAGCACAGTGACGTCAACATTCAAAGTACGCACATAGAGAGATGTCGTTTTAGGCAAGATGGTGTGCACTAGCATAATGTACTGTGTGATACATGGTGTCACATCTTTCACGTGTCACATTAGTAGCCGTCAAATGCCCGCGTCATGCGCAGGAATTCATACATTTGCATGATTCAGAGCATGTGCTCATCACTCTCAAGCATATTTTAGATAAAAAAAAAAGACTTTCTTTATCAGCTAAAAAAAAAGTCCCCACAGCGATCCATCTACTGAAAGCAATTTTCCAAAAGTAGTCAAATCCTAATCTATCCGGTTTGTTGCATTTGTCTCTGTTATGCCTAATCGTTCTCATCCATCTTCCTGACGTTAAGACAGGAAATTAATTATGAGACCAACTTCCTGTTTAATGAATTCACAGAGACACAAACACACACATGCATTATAGCAGAGCAAGAGACAAAATCATGACTAGAGTCCACGTGCCCAGCAGATTAATGCACGGCACACTGCATACGCTGGCTGCATCCAGATCCTGAGCCCGTTTAGCTGCATTGTGATGACGCTTTATGTGCAACAGGAAGGCGTGAGGCGGTGGGCTGACACATGGACGAGGAAGCAAGACAGCAGACGTGTACACAAAATGAGAAATGGAAAAATAGAAAGCCTTACATAATGACTAATACACAATGTAATATCTGTGTTTACTGCTTTCTATAAATAATGCACAGTGTGCATCTTTGTAAGTGGACAGGTGTACTTTTGAGTGGTGTCCCCTTGAGTTGGTGGGTATTCAGGCATGTGTTAAGTGTGTGTATACAGTATGTGTGTGTAACAGAGATCAAACAAACCCAGACAGACAGTGGTTTGTGAGGCAGGGTTCTTAGGATTCACTTTGAACTGAGCGCGAGGGAGAGCGAGCAAGAAAAAGACGAAAAAAAAACGAGCGAGAAAGAGAGAGGTAAATCAAAGAGCCGGCCTTCACTTTCCATATTTCATTTTCTCACCCTGTGATCTTTCTCTGCACTTGTTAAGATTCCTCATTTCAGGGTCACACTCCATAACACCTCCAGGAATTTTGGATTTTCTTTGTAATTAGAGCCGCTCCATATTCATCTGGTTTATCTGCATAAAGACGACAACACTGAGCCTCCAGAAACATAAGCCTGTAAGCAGAAGCCAAATATCACATAATTAAAGCACAATTGAAGTAAAGCTAAGTTGGTTTTCTTAGCTTTCTTTGCTGTTCCAAATAAAATAAGCATTAACAACATCATGTTCGATAAGGCTGTTATTTCTATTTTGGCTCACTCAACTGTAAAACTGAAACTGGGTCAAACATTTAGTGACTGACACAAAAACTGTCAATGAACAAAATCAATCATCCTGCACGAAATGTTGTTGTTGGTTTATGCTGGTTTTAAACTTGCACTATTATCTAGCTGTTGCTAGTCATTTCCATGTTTCAGCATGTCAGCTGATTTATTTCCTGGCAAAAAGACTGTCACATGACACGTCAGAGTTTTGAGATTTTATAGAACAAGCAGTGCAAAGGAAAAATGCAGTTTACTTCAGTCAATAGGCAGGCCATGGTCAAAAAAAATCAACAAGCATAAGAGGTAAGGAGAAGTCAAGAGAATCCAAAGTCCAAAAGGTCAGGCAGGAGTTCAGATGAAGCTAATAAGGTAATGGCTGCTGAGGTAACAGACCATCTAATCTGAAATGAATTATTGGAAAAACATCAGCGTTTAGTTTAGTGTGATAGCGGTCCATCACAAATGATCACACATACGTATGTACATATACAGAGAGATTGCTCACACATACGCACATCAGATATGATGAAGCACACGTTCCTTCAGCAAAACACATGAGAGATGAGTGATGCTCGTCCATCTGAACCACAGACTGTCGTAAAAACAACAGGAGGATGGAGACAAAACTATGATGAAAAAACAAAACGAAAGAGGCTCATGGAGTTCAAGGTGAGAACAAAGCAGAGGTGCATTCTTCTCACTCAGTCCAAAGGCATATTTTATTCTCTCCCTCAGCTCGTTCCACACAGCAGGTGCACTAACATGTTTTTTTTTCTTTTTTTTTCCCCTTCCTTTGTTTCATTTGTCCGTGTTCTATCATTTCCTTTTACAGCTGACCTCCCTTGTTGTTATCATGCTCTCAGATGCATTGGGCACACTGAAAGCAGAGAAAACAGACATCCCCAGTGTTTCCTCCCTCCTTTCTACTGACACTGTGCTAAAATAGAAAGAAACAGACATCAGATTCCCGCTGCATTGTCATCGTTCAGCTTTTACCCTCACTGAAGGCTACTTTTTGCAGTGTGTTGTTTAATGGCTGTAATGATGAGACACTGAGCTCTTTAGCTCGGTTATCTGCTCTGTCAAAATGGGAACAAAAAGCATACACATGCATATCTATATAGAGGCAAGAGTGACCTTTATTTGCCCCTACAATAGAAGTGTGGATTGCAGATGGGGGCATTTTTCACAGTGCATGAGCACACACACACTGGGTTTGCTCTCAGTAGGAGAGCTGGTAGTCAAATATGTCCAGCGGAGGAAGCTCCCCCATCACCATATGTCACACCCAAACTCCGAATCCCTATTTGATCACCTCCCTCACCCACCACCACCCTCAAAAAAACAAAACGTATTCAGCAAACCATGCCGCACCACTTTTGCTCTTGGCTTCATAAAACTATTATTCACTGATGTGGAGACGTCATCTCTGTGCAACCTGACACTGCACTGCAGCGTGACTCCTCTGTGCATAAGAAACCTGGGCGGCCGACTGTCAAAACAGGAGTTGACCTATGGCTCAACTTCCCATTTACTCATTGTTGGTGGAGAGGGGATCAGACATACAGTAAAGAGTAACTGTGTCCTGTGACATTTCTCAAATTTAGCAGAAGTTGAAAAGGTTAAATATAACTAAGTAATGATTAAATATTAAAACCAAATGGTGATTAAGAATTGCTTGTGATTTTAACATTAATGATATTATTTGACTTGAATGAATGATGATGAATGGTTGGTTTGACAGATGAGTTGGTAGAATTTTGTTTATTCACTGTAAAAAAAAAAGAATAAACAAGCAGCATCCATGAATGAATGATGCTTGTATAATCACACATTATTAGTTTTAAGCAACAGCCATTGGCTTCTTAGAGGGATAATAAAGCATAACATGTTAGCGCAGCCTGTAAGGTGGTTGAAATGTGAACTATGTACAACTTGAAAAGCACCAAAACAAAAATGACTAACAAGGCAAGTTTATTTATGGTCTAACAAGCAAACATGCTCTTGATATCTGTCACCATCTGGCAAATGAGGGAAAAGGGGAAGGACCCAAATGCCAAGAGTAGCAAGAAGAATTCATTGTAGAAGCACGAGCACGATTACAGCGGTATCCCTTATGGAAGCTGGAAAAGAAGGTCAGGCAGGCAGGCAGGTAACAGACAAACATAACATCACACTGTTTCACTGGGAAAGAGAGAGAGCACAAAGAAGCTGGTATATGTAGAGCTGGAGACAATCAGAGGCAATGGGAAGCACCTGGGTGAAGCAGGTAAGGAGGAGAAGGCCAGGTGGAGCTGATGATGGAAGAGCAGGCAGGTGTGGTGATCACTCAGCAAGTGTTTTGAAATAAATGGCAAGAGAGGCTAAATTTATGACAAGTATGATATTTTGTCCAAAACATCCCGAGATTAGACAAATAAGACTAATTAGCACATATTACAGCTGCTGTCATTTTTAGAGGGTTCACACCAGAATTACATGCATAGGCCTTCATTGCATCCTATTACATCATCGTTACAAAAATGATGAGAGACTGGAAAGTTCAAACACGGCCTTAATTATTTGAGAAACATGTTCCTCTTTGTTTAAAAGATGACAAGATCAATTGTCTGAACTCACACACTCTCACACTGATGACATCAATGTCTGCACTGTTTCTCTCATAATTTCAATTTAATAACCCCACCCGGCATGATCCAAAAAAGCAAAAGAGTAATGGTATTGACTGATGATTTGTACATAGAGAAAGGTTCAGCAGGGCTGAACTACTGGAGCATCAGTGGAGCTAAAGTGAGCATTTAGAAGTAGAGGGAAGAGTGGGACTGGAGTGCCATTCTTGCTTTCTTCTCTCCTTTGTCCCAATTACCACCATAATTCATTTCCGCATCACTATGGAAACTAAGAGCCCATAATCAGTGCGTGGCGTCCTGAGTGGTGCCTGAACAAAAAGACAGTAATGAAAGTAAAGGCTGGAAAAACACTGTCGACTTTGATGGGAAGGAGGGGGAAAAGTGGTGATTTAGTATTGTTCATGGTGAAAGATTGGCTGAATTAACTATTGAATTTAATTGTAATTTAAGCCCTTGATAATTTGAGTTATTATCCCAGAGACAATAAATAAGAGGCAATCAGTCCTCCTAATGAGGGAGTGATTGAGAGCACTTTAGTGAACAAATGCCAAAGCAGCTTTGTATTGGTTTGGGTCATTTGAAGCCAGTGTCGCTTTGAGTACAGAGGCTATATTGTGAAGACAAAACCTGTCAGCAATCAGACACACACACACACACACACACACTTAAATACTGCCTTCACAGCTGCGCTCACACCTATGTGTGTTGTGAACTGATACCAACAGCATCTGAATGTCTGCAGTATTATACACTGTATGTTCCCCAGAAATAATTATTGTCTGGCCTAAATAAACTGCAGCTGTTAAAAGCTGCAACTTCCCATAGGTTTGCCAAAATGTAAATAAGAGGCTAAAAACACAGAGCTGTAGTTTTTACTGTGATATTCAGATATCACGAGATGGTTATCCTCAATAACGTTTAATCAGATTTCACCAGTGCAAGATCAAGTTTGACTGATGGCTGAGTCTGGCAACTGGCTCAAGTTGATGGAAACTGAGAAGCTGAAGTTTGTGATCTATTGATGATAGCTTTATCTCCTCCAACTAAGAACAACTTCCTTTTTTTTTGAAAGTTATGCAACATAGCTGAGTCATTATGGATTATGGACTGTGTTTAGCTACACAAGCAGGATAGGATGACAACATCAGTCAGTGTGGGCCCACTTTGGTCCACACTGAAATGTGTGTTAGTTGAATTTAGCACTATTTAGCAAAAATGCTAAACTGAGATGGTGATCATTATGGTAATTGTTACGAATTATTATTCATTATATATCGTGGTATTACAAAATACCAACTTCAATCCTTCACATCATTAATGACCACACCCAAACTGGCAACCCAGGTCAACTGTGGGTTGCCAGATAACCAGAACTTCACCTTCTCAGCTCAGTGGACAGAGTGATGAAACATAGACAGACGCCCCCTCACCTTAGTGAGCAGATCGGTTCCACAGCAGGGCAGAGCCATGTCCAACCACCCTGGGGAGATTGTGTGTGTGTGTGTGTGTTGAGCGTTCATATTTGGTTGACATGAGTGCACACTCACAAGCAGGACAGACTGGCACTCCTGAGCCCCCTACAGAGAAAAGAGAGAAAAGTAACAGTGGGTGAGGGGCTAACAGACAGAAAAGGATGAACCTGAAGGATGATGGAGGGGGATGAAGCAGGGTCTGAGATGGAAAAGAAGCAAATGACAACAAAATTAAGACTAGAAAGATGAAAGACAGATGAAAGAGATGCTGCACAGTAGGGAAAAGGAAAAAAGTGGAGAGGGCAGTGTAACTTTGTGTGGATGGTTGGATGAGGGGGTGTAGTTGTAGAAAAGATGACACCTCCTTATCTGTATTTTTTTCTTTGTCTGGGTTAGGATATTGTCACTAAAAAAAGAAAAAAAAAAAACTTGTGATCCGCCGTTGTTGTGGAGAGCATGCCCAAAGTTTGTGTCAGTTTGTCCACGTTTTTCATTGACAGATGCAGCATTTTAAGGAAAATATGGTAAAAATAATAATAATAATAATAATAATAATATCACTGTGAAATTTCCCTAGTTACTTACACTGAGACAATTATTTGTTGTATTCCAAGTTTTCTGAAAATGTGTGTTATTGCATTTCCGTATCAGGAATGTGAGCAGTGGGTAAAGTCAGGTTTAAAAGTATTGTGTTCATTTTGTTGATGACTTCGCTTTATAAGTAACAAAGATAATAAATCATACTTGAACAAAATCCTCTGTAAAAACGCCAAGGTCAAGACAAGTTATGCTATGTTGTGCTTTGTATTTTACAAGCGAGTACATGTGAATAGGAGAAATCTAAAGACATGAATAGACAACATGTAGTAAAATAAACTCCTAAATGTGAGTTTTGGATGTGTTCTAGTCTGAAAGAAAAAAAAAAAAAAACAGCATAAACACTCACTGACCGGTGCATGAAAAACCAAGTTTTTTTCCCAAAAGTGCTTTATGGCAGCAACATTGTCATTATTTTGCTCGTACTGCCCTGTCATGGTGAATATTCCTAATAATTCCTAATAATCCTAATAATAATAATAATCCTAATTTCATTGTATGCACCGTGATACAATGACAATAAAGGCTTTTGATTTGAATAGAAGTGAACATTTACACCAACACATATACAGTCATCCTATTAAAATCACTGAATAACAATGACCTTATGGTTCATATCACACACCCTCTGCAGTTTTTACAGCTAAATGTCATTTTTCTTGCTTCCTGTGTGTTTCGTCCTGCTGTTCAGACCTTCTTGTGTTTGTTTTATTATCCACACGTCGGCGTTGACTCCAAGATGTATTATCACAGTAATATAATTACCCTGTCACTACAGTTCCACCCTTAGGGCTTTGCTATTACTGCCAAGACCTTTATGTTTGATGTCTTTATAACCTTATAGTCTTATTAAAACACATATTTTAGCTGTGATGAGATTAATGGAATATTTGGTGCTGGATTGTGCAGAATTGAGCAAAAAGCATCCAGGAGCATGTCAGAGGAAATGTATTTCTATTCACCCGTGTTTGTGTGTGTGTGTGTGTGTGTGTGTGTGTGTGAGGCTGATGTATTTTTGATTGGTAGTGATTAACAAGCAAAGAGCTAGCATGACATCTGTGATCATATTGTTCCTGAAGCCAACTACCTCCTACCACCCTGGCAGGAGTTTCATAATTGCAGCTTGTAATTAAACACACACACACACACACACATTGTGAGCAGCATGGTTCATGCATCGCTCTATTCTGACCAATTGCAGTGTGACGGGCTGTGATCGCATCTATGTTGCAGCTGCAAAATTTGTACCTGGCATGTATTGGTTTGTTCTCTGGCAAAATATCATCGATCATGTTTGGTATTGAAAGGTACGGTTCGCCTGAAAGATTATTATTATTATTGACCACAGAAACAGCAGAACGAGCTCGGGTCATTCCCCAGGATGTTCAGCATCATTAGCAGATGGAGTTTACTTGGTTGTGGAAGTGAAGTTCACTGTTATGACCAATACAGTATTTAGGTCACCATAGAATAACAACTGAACACTAATGTCATTTAGTTAGAATGTGTTTTCAACAAAATAACATGTTTTTTTTTAATTTGGCTGAATCAATAATTCAGTTGTGTATTGTTAAAAAAAAACAAAAAAAACCCGAATGATTTCACCCCTAACAAAGGATAAATGCATTATATTTGAGATGTATTATATCCTATCAGAGAGGCTTTGGCTGCCTGTAATCAACTTCTTTTGGCAGGCCAAACCGTAGCTGACACAATCAGAAGTTGCTGATGGCTGACGACCAGCAAAAGTTTAGAAACAACAGCTGACAGGCTTGGTGACTGTCCAGATATCAGTGACGTTTCCCCATTTTCCAAGCCAGTTCTGCCAACTGCTTTTTTCTTGTAGTATCTGTTGGCTGCTTACAAATTATATATAAAGTATAAATACACTACAAAGAAAAATCCAGTAATTGATTTTTTGATCATATATTATACAGATTCATTATGTTAAAGCAAAATGTACTTGAGGTATATCAAAGTATGAATCATATATGGGTTACTGAACTTTAGTGACTGATGGGCAATGAGGAGATCATGATGAAAACCAGTGGAAAGAAACTTGTTTCAAGAAATAAGATCAATCTGATGGCTACTGAGTGACGTGAGCAGAGTGTGATGTGCTGACAGCTGATGGCTTTGGATGGAAAATACATCACATGGTTTAGTTTCATGTCAGTGTCAGAGAAAATGAAAAATGTGCAATTGGCCAACTCTGTACTGACGCAACCTGTTAAAAGAGAAGTTGTGCCTATTCACACCGCACTCATGTAATGTCAGTGACATTATTCCTATAACATATCTATAGAGCTACTGTTTTTAGCGTTGCTAGTTGCTGCTCCACAAATATTACTGAAATCAACAAACTAATATTGCTCTCCACCATTCCCAAACGTCCAAACTGAAGAAATACTATAAAATATACCACCATACCGTCCACAGTAAGTACTTCTCACTGATTGCCTGAAATAAAAAATGCTTTCAACCATTTCATTACAGACAACGACATTGATTTTCTCACCTTTGGCAAACACTTGAGGCAGGCAGGATGTAATATAATGTTGGATTATAGACAATCAGGTGTAGTTTCCTGGTGCTGCACAAACAACACACACACATCTACAGGCACAAAATGGAGGGATGGTGTTACACTTTTACACCTTTCGAAGCTCAGTTAATGGTGTTATCTAACAGAAGACTGGGAGGAGGGGAGGTGATTCACTGTGTGTGTTAACGTCACTGCATGCTCTGATCAATAATGCAGTGAGAGAGGGAGAAGAAAGAGAACATCATCTCTGATTCAGAGGACTCCCAAGGATATACGCTGAAAATAAAAGAGAGAAGCCCATGAAGAGAACGAGGACAGGAGGAGAGCAGATCAAAGGTGAGAGGACTGAGGAAGCAGATAAACTAATGCGACAAAGAAACAGTGGAACAGTGGATTAAATTAGTCAGCAATAAGATGAATATTAATGACTCTATTATCACTGAGCAAAACTGTGACTCTCAGGAAAACCCACAAGCCGTTAAAAGGTAGATATTCACTTTATAGGGTGTACAACCACGATATGTCCACAAGGAATAATGAGGAAAATTCAAAGTTTAACTAGTTTAAACTCAACTAGCTCATAACTTAGATGCCCAACTGCTACTGCAACCAAAATCTGTAATTACCTCTGCCAAGGGGTTTTGTTTGTTTGTTTGTTTGTATGTTTGTTGGTTTGCAAAATAACTCAAAAAGTTATGGACGGAGGTCTGCGCTCTCTGAGTGCTTTTCTAGTTCAAGTATAAAATACTGTTTCCAAAATCAGCTTTTAAACATCAGATTCATAGGAAATTATTCCTATTTTCTGTTGTGGTGTTTTCACAATTAGCTCCTGTACAACCCTTTTTTGTCCAATCAGTATTTGAGGGTTTTAAAGTAAAACTTCACCCAACCAAATGTCAAAATGTATGTCCTCGTAGGCTTGACAGGTGGCTGTGAGATGTTTTCTCACTGACAGCAGAACAGCAGCTGCTTGGATTCATGACAATCTCCCAGTGATGATGTCAAAGGCAAAGCGGGGGCATCGGCCTGCACACATTATGGCACCAGTGTGTTTTCATCTACAATTTATCATGTGTTTGAATTCTAAATATAGTTTAGGCTCTCAGGTAAGTCACACAACATGTCAACAATTCATGCTTCATAATGGAGTCACTGTCTGTAGTCCCTGAATAGATATACTGTTATCTAATTTGCAGAGAAACAGACTAAAGTGTGGACAATGTGCTTATGAAGGATATCAAACTGATTGATCAGCGAAACAGGTTAAAAAGACAATCAGGTAAATCCTACAGATCTGTGTGAAGTCAAACACCACATCATCTCGTGAGGTTTTTACATAGAAATACAAGATTTTAGAAACTCATCTTCTTCCAACATCTCTGACTTATGAGCATCACTATTATACAAACAAACAAAACCAGCATGGTCCATTTGTCACATCATGATCAAAACTTTTTTTGTTGTCGTTTTTTTGTTGTTTGGTTTTGAGGGTGAGAACATCCTCCAGACTCAAGGCAGCAAGTTACATATTCAAAATTAAATTTTATTTTATTTATTTTTTTTTTTTTTATCACTTCACCAACTTATTGTCACTAAAATCACTTGACCCAAGTGTAGGAGTCCCAGGAGTGATTCCATCCATCCATTTTCTACCGTTTAGGGCATTAGGGTCAGGGCATTATACACTAATGAAAACATATCTACTAATATTATATTACATTTCGGCGAGAAATATGTTGTGAATACTTACACACAGAATGGACCCAGACAACACTGTGTTTAAATGTTGGATTTCTGCAGACGTGCCACACATCCAACCTGAGAAAAAAAATTGTTTTCTACAAGAAGTGTGTCACAGGAGCACTGAGGAGTGGACAGTTGGCACAGACACATACTTTACACACAAACACTACAAACACTTATGAGTCACCCTTCTCCTTCTCTATCTGTCTATCAACTTGACCCAGATAGAGCAGCTAAAGGAGCTACATCCACACAAATGGAACAAGCATCATTATATCGTGTACATTATGATGCTGTCTGAAGTTAATTTCATAACCCTGCACTGATACTTGACCCACTTTACTGAATCTCTTTCGTAGATTTCATCTCAAATTGCAGTGAATGTTCAGTATGTCTAATAAGATTCTGATTGTTCGGGGTTTCTTTGCACCTGGGAACAGGCAGATTTCATCATTTCATTCAATAAAGAGTAACTGAGGGGAAAAAAAACAACCAAGAACTTCCAGAAGTCTGATTTAAAAAAAAAAAAAAAAAAGCAAGTTGTTGTTTGAACATTGGTTTCAATTATGAAGAAATATTGTGTCAGTTGATGAGCATTAGCCTTTATGTTAAGGCCTTTACACGGGGAAGCATGTTGAAGGCCACAAAAATATGAGATACGCACCTGCGAATATTTCGCATTAGCACTAGGCAGTGACGCAAAGCTGTCATAGTTGCAACACTCAATCACCAAATTGAATATATTACACAGACGGGATCAGCTACCATACCTATCGCAGATAGATTGTTCTAGAGCCTAAACTACCGTAAGCTATTTTATGGCATTTCCTTTCAGCAAAATGTGTCTAATCATCCACTCTTTACCTCTCTGTCTGGCCTGTCTTCCACCCTGCTGGCTGCTGCAGCGTTCCAAAAATACAGTTAGAGGGCTTTAAACAGCCATGCGTGAGATTGGGTTCAGAGAGATGATTACTGCGCACCCTTGTTTCCTTAGTCTCCATGTTCTCACTGGTCCTGGGGGTCAAGGGTCACCGGTAACCCACGGCGGTATTGTGACACCTCATTACTCTCCTCCCCCCCCACTGCCCAGTCACCATGTTGTGTTGTTATGGCAACGACGAGACAGAAAGCGCAGAAAATTGCACCTAAGCACCGAACCCCAGGGTGTAGCCTGTCCACAGTAGTGTGTGTGTGTGTGTGTGTGTGTATATGTAGCATATGGTGTCCGCTGCATGGGGAGATCGTGGGCAGAGAGGAGAGGAGAGTTCCTCTCATGCTGTGTAATGTTCATACTCCCCCACAGTGATGGAGGTTTCCCAAATAATGGGGACGAGGTGGAGGGGCAGAAGGCAATGCCTGAATATATAAAAATTCAAGGCTAAAATTCTGACCTAAGGGGCAAAGAGATGGTGTGCCATCAAATATCTTCAACTGGTGCTATACTATACAACAATACTGCTTTTTAATTTAGTTTTACTCATACCTGCCAATACATTCACTTCAATTTCAGCAGGAAGCACCCACATTATCAGACTGTAATTAATTAAATCAGATGACTCTATCTGCGCTAACTGACATGACATGGACATGTATTATTAAAACCAATTAATGGTATCCAGTAAGGTCACTGACTTGCGCACACACAAGAAGTGACGAATTTGAGCTTAGGTCAGTGAGCTCAGTCATAGAAATGTGATTCCTGATTAGCTGCTGACAAGCTTCTTTCATGACCAGCTGGACTCAGCTCACCACGACGCACTAATCTGGACAACCTGTGATTTGGTCGACATGGATTATTCAAGCTGGCTCCACAGCTCTGCTCCCACACTGGGTTCAATGACATTACTCAACTTTGGTATGAAACAGACACCTCAGGGTACTACAGCAACTATGGAGACATTGCAGCTCTCACTCACAGGGATGATTGAACATGAAAGCATGTTGTTGCATTACATTTTTATAAGGCTCCCAAAACATCAAAGTAAAGAAAAGCTTGCATCAGATAATCTGAAGTGGTGGCTGTGTTGAATCTTGAAATAAAAAAATGTTACAAAAGTGCATTTATACAATATAGTTACTGTTTTCCGGATTTTATGGATGAGCTGAAACTAAAATAACTAATCAGAAAGGAGGACTTAAACTGGGGTGAATAGGAGGTAAAATTTAATGACTCAAATGTGTTTAAAGAAATGTTACCAGTGATTTCATATTTTGTGTGTAATTTGTGGATAATGATGTCTTTAAACTCTTTTAACAATGCAGCAAGTTCTGTCCTGATGCCCCTTTAGTCAGGAAAATGCTCATTGCCTCATGCAACTTTAAACAGAAAACTACTGTTCATTACAACTTGGGTTTTGTTTTCATACCTCAGGCCATTACATTATAATAGTATTTTTATGAGATCTCAGAACGTTCAAAATGTTCTTTGATTTATATATGATTTATCCACACTAAACTGTCTCTACATAAAAATGAATGATCATCAAATAATTTAGTATTAAAGACTGATCGAGCATAACACAATGACTCCCCAAATAACAAATGCCATTCTTTCATGTAATCTCATTAGTCTACACAGGAAGTAGCCCATCCTCTCCCGACCTGGTCGACAAACACACTGATGATAATGATTTTCTGGCTAATCCCTGTGTGTGTGACACAGTAATATGTCCTCTCCCTTCAGCTGTGTGATTTATAAACAGAAACACACACACACACACACTGGGATGGTCAGTCACAGATAAGGTGACGGGTGGCAGAGAGGGTCAGACTGTCTTTATCTCTCGTCTCTCTCGCTCGCTGTTTCACAGTCCTCTCATTGTGCCAGCTGATAACTGATTGTTTGGGTAGACAGTTTAAAGAATCAATGTTCATTTACAAGTCTGTAAATACCCATCACACACACACACACACACACACACACACACAAAGCACGCAGTCGGTCTGACGTGGATCTAGATGCACGTCAGACAGAAAGGATAGCTATTCCTGTAAGAGCGATCGGCTGTCTTCTATATCCTGTTGCAGAGATAAGACACACCCACCCAGAATAGTATGGCCTGTGGATGAAATCAGCTGATAACGCCAACGAGCTGTCCGTCAAACACCAACGAATCAAACTTCTATTGAACCAAAACCAATCAGTCAGACAGATTGAAAACACAGCTGGCATGAAGAAAGGCACTGAGTCACTCCTCTGCAATATCTTTCCATCTTCTAGCACCCACCCACCCTTTCATTTTTCATTATTTCATCAAGTGGTTTCAGTCAGATTGAGATCCCTGTCTCGCAAGGAACGTGAACTCAAAAAAATCCACAAAAAAAGATATTTGAAATAATCAAAACAAAGCAGCAGTCAAAAAGCCTGGCAGGGATGTGCTTTGTGGAAAAACAAATTAAATCCTGAGGTGAAAATGTGGCTATACATATATATATATATACGTATATATACGTGTATATATATATATATATATATACGTATATATATGTATATATATATACGTATATATATATATATATATATATATATATATACTCTGCTGCTTGTCTCGTTTAAAGTGATTCCGCTCCATTTATTTAAGACACATAGCACAAGAGACCTGAGATCCAGTTGAGAATTCAGGTGTGTCGTATTTCAATCTGACTCACAGTGTGATCTAAGACTATAAATAATGGATTTATGGAATAGAGCAACACAGTAGTTTGAAAAGTCAAGCCTTGTGAGCCCTTTGATTCTGATGCAATTCATTTCCCCTCTGGAACATCAACTTTTTGATATCAATCTCCACGGTGACTGTGAAATGCTCTAATAAAAAAAAACAAAAAAACAACAAGGCAGTAAATGAAACTTCCCCCCAGTGTCTTCAGACTGGAGGGCAGCATGTGAATAGATAAACCATGATCAAATTCAATGATGATGCATTTTTGGGAAATTGGCCCTTTTTTGTACACTAAATATAGCTGGTTAGCTTAGCATAAAGAAGGAAAACAGAAAGAGTCCTGCACATAATCCTCTGTAAAACCACCAATTTTTGGAGTGTCTGGAGCTGTGAGTCCCAAGAAAAGTACTAATGGACAGTTCTGACTCAAAGACTTTTCCATGTTTTAACAACATTAAACAAAGGTTAGCTGTTTCCCCGTTTCCAATCTTCATGCTAAGCTAACCTGCTGCTGGCTGTAGCATCATATTTAGACTGCAGACACAAGAGCGATATTAATCATCTAATACAAACAAAGAAAAAAATCATGTCTAATCATTTCAAAGTAGAAGAGGCAATAATTCAGTTTTTGCCCTTTTGCTCTGCTCTCCCTTCTGTTTCCTTTTTTTGCTCAACACCTCAACCATCTCTCCCTGAAAAGTCTCAACTGTGTCTCTCCTTCATCAGGAAACACATTGATTATTGTCCTCCTCTGCTGTGCATAATGCTCATTAGCTTCTCCTAAAGCACACTGACCACAGTTGCCATGGAAGCCAGTACAGATGGAGAGATCGAGCCATACATACAGAGGCTACAGGTGCAAAAAGCTGAGTTAATTGCATTTAGTTTAACAATGCACTATACTGCAGTCCTGATTTTACTGCAAGAAAAGCTTTGTGTTGAATTTGAGTCATTCAAAAAAGGTGATTTTCTTTTCACTTTTTTTACTTTTAGGCAGAGTGAGAAATCAGGCCCTGAGAGGTAAATATACTAAGAGGCATTAAAAACGCAACAAAGTCAATGTAAAATAAAATTGGATACAACTACTTTGTATACAAAAAAATGTTTTGTTTGCTACCACTCGTGGCTATTGAAACTATGGAGCCACATTTTTCAGCTCAAACAATAAATTAACGTGGCAGACGGTACCAGTCCCTGTTTTTGCATGTGTGATTCGTTAGGACATTGTTTGAAAGCTCTCAATGAGCTCTTTTGGTGATTTGAGCTCAACTGGTCAAGGCTTTAAAAACCCGGAGGAAAAATGCAAGCTGTCACAGATGGTCACCATGCCACGCTTAGCAGCAAACATGAGGGAGCAGGCCACTGATATGCTGAGATCAGGAATGACCGAAGCGAGGGTAGCCAGGCATTTTGGCGTCCACAGATGCACTATCTCACGCCTGCAGGCACGTTATGCACAGACATAATGTGCAGGTTATGGACTGGCCGCCTTATTCCCCGGATATGAATCCGATTGAACACCTTTGGGACAATCTGGATCGCCGTGTACGGCGTCGTATTCCACTGCCGGTGACGGTTGCTGATCTCCGTACTGCACTCTTGGAAGAGTGGGAAGCGATTCCAGTGGCTGAAATCAACGCGCTCATCATGTCTATGCCACGACGATCACACAAGATACTGACATTTGTAATCCATGTCGATTCATTTTTCTATTGTTGCTTTTGTTCATTCATGTTCAGTATCATACCAAGTGAAGTCGCCCAATAAATTATGAAAATTCAAATTAATATCGAAAAAAAATACAATGTTGTGTTTTTAATGCCTCTTAGTATAAATATGTTATCATCTCCAATCCTGTCACTTTATTTTTAACTCGGTCAAAATAAAACAGAGCAGCACTGTGCTGGCATCCTCAGCCAGTGCACTTTACTGCTAAATTGACCATTTTCACTTTGGTTCCAGGTTTGCCGAAACACTACAGGCTTATCTCTGAGGTCATCAGGGACGTCAACAGGCTGAGTAGATAGAAATCTTTCATTAACCTTTCATTTCATTCCAACCTCCACGAATATTCAAAAGGATGAAAAACTGTAGCGTTCAATTTATCATTCAGCAGGAGGAGGAAATGGGAAGAAATAATGTGTTGGTTTGGTTTTGTGTGGCTTCAGCAGTGTTGGTGTTTGAGTGATTCTGTTTTATTTAAAAGCAGAGTCACATGTTCCACAGGACTCCTTTCAAGCACAGTGTTACAGAGTGTTACATAAATAGCCAGGATGCATATATTTAAACCAACATATCACTGGAGGAAGGAGCTTCTATTCTGTGGCAGAGATGAGAGCGTTCCCCAGGATGACTGTACAGAGATGATTTACAGTAACTCTGAAAACACATACCAGCGGACAGGATTTTTCTAGTTCAGGCTTGGATAATTTCCACTGAGTTTTGACCCAGACTCTGAAATAATCTTGGGGCATTTTCTACTCGCAGGTCATGAAATATTCACCCTGCCTACGATGAATAATATATCCAATGATATTACTCACTTTTACTCAAATGCTGCTCCAGTGCTTTGTCTCCCTCTCACTTTAGTGTCACAACAGGAGAAGAAATGAAATGCATCTATGAAATGACATATGAGTTTGGGACAGATGGGATAATTTATTTTTTTTAAACAGTGTATTAATGATGACATATTGTGGCATGTATTCTTGACATGTTTTAGATGAAAGCGCCAGACCAGATGGCTTGTTGCCGATGATGCAGGCGTTGATTTAAAAATAAAAATCATATTGCTATAAATAAACATCCTTGATGGAGAAATTTCTCCTCACTGACTCCTCTCTTTGCTCCTTCCACTCTCTACAACCCTTATCTCATCTGTCAGTCACCACAGCAAACAGCCATTTTTTTCCTCCCTTCATTCTCTCACTCATTCATCCTTCTCACAGTAGTGTCCATACCAGTGCCTTTGATTTTTGACAAAACTGAAATATAATTAAATACTGAACATAAATTTGCCAGAGGCACGACTCATCTAATATCTGTTGGACATCTAAACAAATGGCAGATTCATTCACTACAGTAGTGATATATGTTAAAATATTTCATTCGTTGCAGTTTGCTGCCAAGAGATGAAAAAATCAAAACTGCTTTATATCATATTGCAAGTAAAACTTCAAAAATGAGAATTTAAAATTGGGGGGAGTACCTCAGGAACGAGCATGACTCTTTTGGAAGTATGGGAACTAGTCTAAATATGATACAGCTGTACCTATAACAGATTTGACAGTTCCCACACCTCGTCCTGCCTCACTGATCCCCCTCAGCTCCCAGTCAGGTTATATAACTGGTCCTGTCCACTGCTGTTTCCTCCCATCCCACCCTGGTCTACAGCCGGTCCTTTCCTGTCCTGTCAATTTCCATTTCCTCCTTGCGCCCACGCTCTCTTTCTTCCAGCAACCCAACTGATATCTTCCATCATTTAGTGTAATTACAGGGATGGGGGCTTGTAGGGGGATGGTGGTGCTCCATATGGCCTATTAAGATTTAAAAGATCTGACAGGTGAGTGTTTTCTCCTCTAATTAACACACTCCTCCCCCACATACCTCTCATCCCTCCCCCATTTTCTCTGTCTCCTCTTCTACTCTATCCTTCTTTTCTTTTTTCTCTAAACAATCGAACACATTAATTCCTCTAAGGACCCTGACAGCATGGCAGGAGCTCACTGTATGACAGCCAATCAAATGTTAATCGTTGTCTCTAAGGAATGCTGCCGCCATTTCCTCCCTCTCACTCTTTTTATTAAACCATCCTTTTCTTCTCCTCCACGGGTGCGCTTTCAGACTCTCTTTGTTTGCCTATATTAACGCTGTGCATCACAGTGGGTTTGAGCGCTGCAGCCCTCTTTTGACAGGTTGAGTGTTTTTTGACAGTCAAGAACGGTGCCAGTGTGTTGTTGCTCCAACTGGAAAATAAGTCATAACCTCCAAACCACACTGTTAGCATTTTTAATTTGCCATGACAAGGTGGCATGTATTTCTAAGATGCAGTTTTGTGGTCAATCCATCACAGCTAGGTTTATGAAAGGCTTGGGGTATGTTTGTTTTTCGTCTGTGAGCTTCCAGGAGGTTATTATAATAATAATTTTAATGCATCAAGACATGCTCACCAAAATAGCTCTCCTATAAAAGACTAACCAACCACTGAGGTTCCAGACAGCTTTTTTATGAATGGTTACATATGATGAAAACATTTGACAACTTTGTCCTCTGAATTGCATCAGCAAACCACTCTAAAGGCCAAACTGGAGCAAGGGAAAATATGATTCAGAGTTCATAGCTTTATAACAGCAAATACAACAAATATTTCTTTTTAGTTTTTGTGTTTAGACTCTGAATCACTTTCTTCCTCAATGCAGTACTGAACTAAAACCAAAGAGCTGGATGGATAGAGAGATGATAGACAGATGGGTAGATATGTGGATGGACTGAAATGCAGACAGTCTGTCTGGCAGCACCATGTCTACCACTCCCCTGAGTGCACTGTGGACTAAATTGACTTCACAGCAGCCGAGGAGCAATGCTATGATAATGATATGATAATTGGGAGTAAAATAGGGTTGAAACTGAACATCCGCCTGATTCACAATCACTGAGGAGTCTCCGGCTGTTTGATCTGATGTATGCTAATTCAAGACATGTGAAGCATGGTAATTTGATAGCATTTCATTTTCGGAGGGGCTACCGCCGCCCCCCCCAACATCTTAACCTTTCCTTTCTGCATACCTCAGCACTGTCAAGGTGTCAGGACTATTGTACACTCTGCATTGCACATAAAAACAAAAGCAATAACTTATGAGCTTCAGTAAAAGAATGGGAAATGAAAATATGAATGTAAGTGAAAAAAATGCCGGATATTCTCTTGTTTGATGTGTGCCAGTCTTCACAGTCAGCACGAGTTTGATTGCATCCATATGTAGTGATCCACAGCCACAAAGAACAGGGGAAAATTGTCTATTATTTGTTGTTTTGTTATTGTTATTTTAATGAGCAGCGAGCAATAATTGGGTTTGAAAATAACAAAAATAGCTAGCATAACAAGCTCACTGTCAACAAGGGCAACAACTATGAATGCAGTCATTCTGAAGGATCTGTGGACCAAAAAATACTAAATACTGTACATCCATGAAGCTCTGCTCACTCTGCATACAAATACAGTATATTACATTTCCTCAATGTGCTTCTCAACCTTCGTTTTGAAGCAGTAATCGTAACTCAACTCTGATGATCTTTCAGTAAACCGAACTCAAAACAACAACAATTTACTGAGATTAATCCACTGGGCCCAAAGAGCAGTCACTAAGTCTATGTCTTTTAGGGCCTAATGGCATCAAGTGATGGACACAGAAGCTGTAATTCCACCTTCTAGCCACTACGTAATATCCATCCATCCCAGCTGTCTTAGGGTGAAAGGCAGGGTACACCCTGGACAAGTCTCCAGTTCATCACAGGACACATAGAGACAGACAACCACTCACATTCACACCTGCGGTCAATTTCAATTAGCCAATTAACCTAATCCCCATACATGTTTTTGGATGGTGGGAGGAAGCCGGAGTACCCAGAAAGAACCCACGCAGACACGGGGAGAACATGCAAACTCCACACAGAAAGCCCCGGGCTGGGAATTAAACCCGGTACCTTCTTGCTGTGAGGCGACAGTGCTAACCACTACACCACCGTGCCGCCTCCACTACGTAATATTTGCTTTATTTATGTGTTTCGACTAACAGCTAAATTTCTCATCAGGTTCTGCTCTACATCATTACAAGGACCCATTTCCTTTCATAGAAAGACCAAGGATGGCGCCTCCATCTGAGATCTGATTGGCCACTCCAAAAAAGTAATTCTGTTGATCAAGCCAGCACATTTTCCAAGAAACACTCCTTGGCAGGTATGAAAAACACCGCGTGATCGATTGCTTTTCTTTCATCTCCAAACAAGTCATGGCGATTACGGCGTTTTCACACTCGTATGCAGACATTTTGAGCTCTGGCTCAGTTCTGAACCTGTTACTCTCCTAGGCCTGCACAGAAAAACAGATTAACAGTCTATAAACAGATGAAGCACTCTCACTGTGAAAAAACACACACAGACACCTCATGAGGAGCCAAGTGAGGACGTAATCTTAAAATAGCCATGCAACGACATGGCGATAATGTTTTTTTGCTGTGTCACCCTCAGCCGTTTGCCAAATAAGGGGAGAATCACCAGTGACTCATGAGGCTGCATAAAGTCCATTACATAAGAGCTGCCCTGGGCAGGAGACAGCTCCCTCTAACATTTCACTGGCTGACCATAAGTAGCAATTTTATGCAATTAGACATGTGATTGAATTGTGTTTTCTATTATGTAAGGGCAAACTCAATTAACAATGTTAGGGGGCTTTGATACCTCTGTTAAGAAAAATAAAATCATATTGAACATTGTTTAGATGATTAAAAAGTCCTGAAAGCATGTCACTGATGACTTCCCCCTGGGAAAAAAGCTCAGCTCCATTCGAAGATCTGGAACTGTGTGTGTGTCGTCTGTGTTTAAGCCCCTTATTAGGGCTATTCCTGTCTGTGCCGACTGTTGCTTTCATAAGCTTAAGGAGCTGAACTTCTCTGAGTGACCAAAACATTGCATGTGTGTGTCTGACCTAACACAGTGACATTCAAGCAGAGCAGAAGGCCACATGACACTCACATTATGAACCCCTTTGCATCATTTACACACCCCACACAGTCTCTCACACATGCTCATTAGGGAGGTAAATTATAGGTGTATATGGTGTATATACAGGCCCACTCTGCAGATGGAGTGTGACTGCATGGCGTTCATGGATTAATTAACACATATAGCAGGCGTGTGTGCACAAGCTCATCAATCAGCATGCAAATGATCACACCAGCACCCTGGCAAGGGTGATGGCAACAATATTCACACACACACACACAAAGCTAATCATGCAGAAATGATAGACCATGGAAAGCTCTCTATGTAAGTGTAAGCGCAATTTATGAAGAGAGCAAATGTGTGCATCTGTAAGGCCTAACGCTGTTAACCTCCATTACAGAGCAAACACCCAGCAGTGCTTTCTCAAAACAAAATTGTGATTTGGTCACACACACACTCAGTGTGTCCAGTCGCTGGCTCCCAAAGTGAACTACAGCAGGTGCTCCATTGTTTTTTAGGTGGCTGAGTTCAAAAGCATCGAGGGAGTCTGAGGCTCACAGCGGCGGCTGCAGCAGAGCTCTGGACCCTCGTATGTCTCACTTTAATGTTTCCACATCAGATGCGACCAGATGGCTGCATGTGGTCCGTTTGCTCAGTGTTTCTGTTTGTGGCATTCATCTTCTTTTTACTTTGTCTGAAATGTGGACAAATGTATCACTGTTACCTTCCGTAGGTGGACTAGACTAGTGCTCCAGGGTAAACCCTGATTGTGCTGTGCGCTTGCATTTAATGTATTTTTCAATCTGATCATCCTGCAGGTCTGCTGGTATCAGATAAAATGTAAGCTACATCAGCCACAGCCTGAGGGTAAAAGAAGAGAAAGTTCAAGGTGAGGAATGGGTTCTCTCCTCCCTCGACGGCTGCAATCAAGGTGCCTTTTTTGTAAAGCACTGCATCTGTGGTAAAGTAGAATACATTAATGGTGCTAGAGCTGCTAATGTGAGCCAGAATAGCTGTTCATGTGAGGCAATCTGCTTGAAATCTGCATGCATGCTTATTATTCCTCTGTGGCCCTGGAGAGTTGTCTGTCTAAGACTTAGAAATCTCCAAAACAACAACATAGGAGTTCTGCTTGTTACAATTAGCACAATTCTCAGTGCCAACAACACTACTGAGAATAAATGAGGTAAAGAGGGTTTGGTTTAATTAATAAAGATTAGCCCACTTTTCTTCAAAGCAGAAGAAAGCCCAGACACATCACCATGCAGTTGGAGTCGTTTGATTCCAGCTTTATTATTCCATGAAGCTCTGTGACATACTTCCAGCACGGGATGACATTTTCCTAGAGCATGAATATGTGACGTCAGCATTTAATCCGTCTTCATCCCATCCTATTCCTGTCAGGTGAACAGCATGGGGTAAAGGAGTGAGGATGACCCACGTTTCCAAATAAAGATGCAGCACCCTTGGCCAGTCTTTACATAGACATCATGTTGTTTAGTAGGATTTTCTGTGAATATATCACTCGTGGCAAAGCTATTTCCAGGTCTGTGCACCTAAAAGAGACACAGCATGGTGTCTCTTGCGATATTTTGTTTGGACATTGTGACATTTTGATGAGAAACAGAAGCCAAGAGATCAGATGTGAAAAATCAGCAGCAGGTTTATAGAAAGAGTGATGAATATATAAATAAATAGAGTGCATGCATGCCCTTTGTGCCTGTGTGTGGGTGTTAATGCTAGTGTGATGTGAGAGAGGATTACAGTCATCCTGACTTTAAAGTAGGCAGAGAGTCAGATATGTATAATACCACAAACAAAAGGAGCATCCCGAGAAAAGCACCTGCTTCCATTAATACAACCTGTATTAAACCATGGGAATTAAAACCTGTAAACCTAGACAGATTAATTGTCTTAAATAAGCTTATGGACATGGATAAGAAAAGCCAAAGACATCCTTACCACAACTCTGCTTGTGATTTTCATTGTGTCGAGGCACAAGGAAGGAAGAAAGTGGGTTAAGGGGGAAGAAAGATGAAGGCAGAGACACTGAAAAATTAAATGCAAAGCTGCTCGGTCTTTGGTAAGGGATTAGGCTATAGTCCCTGCACACTCACAAATGATCTGAGACAGAGTTTAAGTCCAAGGCATCACGCGAGAATTATTACAGGGATGAATAGATTGAGCTAAAAGGTCTCAGATACATATTTTGCTGGTGTCTGTAGGGGAATGACATGTACAACCTTGACCTATTCAGCTCACTAGGATAACCTGTAAAACCATAACGGATTTTTTTCCGATCTATGAAATATGAATCCGACACTTTTATGTTCCACTAGCCTGGCCGTAGCCCTCTGTAATCTTCCGCTCAATTATCATTTACCTGCAGTCTACGGGTACGTCTGCGTTTGATCCCCTTGGACTCGATTTCCAGGACACAAAGACATTACATAAATGTTTTTGCAGGTTGAGGAGTGTCCCTCATGATCAGTAAATTAACTGTTAGGTGTAAAAACATAGAATTTTCTTCAGAGAGATGAACTGCTGGATCTCTGCTGATTAGGACAAGCTTGACTAGGTTTCGTTTTCCCCGTTGACTTCCCTCACGGCACCTTATTTCTTGCCTCTCTTAATTTCTCCGCACGTGTCTGCCCTGAACAGACAAATTGCTGACGATGCAGGAAAGTCAGCAGTTTGCCACCAGTCTAAATTTGGCCAGCTCACAACTGTGCACTTTAAAATAACTCCATCTTCTTCACCTCCCCCCTACCCTAACACTCTAGAGACTGAACAAGGCAATTATAAATTTCCTCCCTTGTAATTTCCAAACGTCACACAGGTAGAGCTGTCAGTCACACAAGTGCATTCACAGATGTATGAGCATGCACACACAGTCCCTGATTTTAATGCATGGTGGTGGCTGGTGTGCAGCAGGCATGCAAGGCCTACTTTCAGCCTGTCTGGAAGGATTGTTTTGGGCATGCATCATTATTGTAAGCAGGTGTTGTTGCTTCCCTCTGCTGCTTTGCTAATTCACAGTCATTGCTTTCTCTAAAGCCTGGAGGAGACACGTTCATAACCACAGCTACAGCCATAGATTGAGGAAGCAGGAAAAATGTATGCCCTTTTAACCATTTCCAATTCTCAGACGCACACAAAAGTAACTTATTTATGAAGCTGACTGAGTGCATTCTCTCGAAAAAGTGTTTGGTTTGGGGCTTGGAAAGTGAAAATAGTGTGACTTATGATGGAAAAAAAATCGTCAATATTTGATGACCCAGTCTTTGCAGGTTTTTTTCGCAGGTCTAATGAGTCGAGCTGTGATTCGCCACAACGCTCAGAGAGGTATCTTGAGGACGGCACAACTGTTAATTTTGGATTAACTTGTCCAAAGGGTGAACACTGGTGTAACATTGGAATTATGTCTTAAAATCCCAGCTGTGAGTCAGGGAGAAAGGCCACATCCAGTTCCATGACGTAGTGTTATGTAACTCTGGGCCAGTGTTGCCGCTGATGGTCTGCCAGTCAGGACAAGCCATTAAGCCGCTCGCCCTGTGAGCACAAGCTAACTGGGTCTAAATTTGACAGTTTAGGCTTAGCCAGGCGACGATGCACTGACTGACTGAAAGCAGTGTCTGAGGGATGACCGCAGACTGTTTTACTCTAAGCTCGCTGTGGCGTCAGCCGCAGTGTGAAAGTGTACGGTGTGTGTTTGGTGAACAGCAGGTGTTGAGGGCAAAGCGCAGCAGCCGTGAAGGTAACACGCAGCAGGATTTAGGTGTTTGGGCACTGAGGTCTGTCAGACGCAGCCAGTGAAACTATTATGTGACATGCTGATACCAGCAGTGTTTCCCCCCTGAACTGCTACATTTCTGGCAGCTTGGTTTGATCCCAGACTAAGCTCTCCTTGGTTGTGACCTACCAAAAACACCCCAGTGTCTTCCAAGAGACTATTTCTACAGCAGCCTGCAGTCAACACAGTAACTACACCAGACAGGTCTGAGCGGTGGTTAAATAACAATCAAAGCCTCTTCTGCATTCTCAAAGGTATTCAACCAAAGGTGGACTTGTAGCTAAGTCCTGAAATATGATTACTAATACTACATTTTTTTAATCAAACGCTGTGATCGGATTAATTGACTTTCTTATTCAGCAGCTGACTACAAATGAAAACCCATGATTTGAATCATTCAGCAGCTCTTGTACTGTTGTATTGTATTGACAGACCCTTAACAGATGAAGATGAAGAAGAAGAAGAAGAAGGAAGAAGAATTCCTTTCTTAGTTCCTCAGTGAGGGAAATTTCAGTTTACACTCTGTTAGTATTTTATTTGGCAGTTCACACATCACACACAAGTTATGAAACACACATTAGAGTCGAGGTGTCAGAGTGAGGGGGCTGCCCCATATCCAGGCGCCCTGAGCAGATGGGGGGTTCAGTGCCTTGCTCAAGGGCACCTCAGCAGTGCCCAGGAGGAGGAACGGGCAACTCTCCACCGACCAGTCCACTCTCCACACATGATCTGACCTGGACTTGAACTATCAACCCTCTGATTCCCAGCCCAAGTCACTACAGACAGATCCTCATCTCATCATCTACATCCATCCATCCATCCATTATCTACTCTCATAGGGTCGCGGGGGGGCTGGAGCCTATCCCAGCTGTCTTAGGGCAGAAGGCAGGGTACACCCTGGACAAGTCGCCACCTCATCGCAGGGCACATAGAGACAGACAACCACTCACACTCACAATCACACCTACGGTCAATTTAAATTAGCCAATTAACCTAATCCTCATGCATGTTTTTGGATGGTGGGAGGAAGCCGGAGTACCCACACAGACACGGGGAGAACATGCAAACTCCACACAGAGACTCCACACAACAAACTCCCGGGATTCGAACCCGGTACCTTCTTGCTGTGAGGCGACAGTGCTAACCACTACACCACCGTGCCGCCCATCTACATACATCCTTCTAATAATATTAGCTAACTGATATTTGTGACAGTGCCAAAATACAAAGTTTAAAGAGAATGAGTAAAAGAACTGAAGCAGGTGTTCAATCAGAAAAATGACAGCCTTCAGCAATATTTATTATCCAGAATTAAGAGCATTATTCAATACAAATGTCACATACATCATACTCATTGAATGTGATGACAGCATCAGACATCTGAAGAGGATATTAAACTCATCTATTTTGCTGTAAAGTTGAGCTACTGAGCCTGGAAGCAAACATCTGGACCTCCTCCAGTATCATTGATTAACTCTGCTGGAACATCTTGATCAAAAGTCATTTGAGCGAGCCGTGGGCAAACATCAGCGTGATCTTCCCCTCGCAGATGAGGACAGAAAGCGTGCGCTGATCGAGACACAAGTCAGAAGAAAGGCAGGAAAAAGAGAGAGTGGGAGACAGTTCAGGGATGATGATTATGCTCCTTTTATCCATTCACTACTTCAGAAGTGTAGGCAGCGGGTGGGTTTGACTCATCCGTGAAGAGGTGTGTGTATATGTGTGTGTGTGTGTGTGGGCAACACAGCACACTCCATCTCTGACCTTATCAAATAGCTCATGTAATTGTTGGGAGGATCCACAGAAACAGAACAAAGTGAATTGTGTTTATCAGATTGCCTCACGTCTCTCTATCACCTCTCTGTGTGTGAGTGTAAGCAGAATCAGGTGGTAGTGATCTAGCTGCTGCTGGTCTTTTATATTGTTGGTGTCACATAAAAGCCCTTCAGCTAGACTTTGAATTAGACTACTGTGAAAAACCCACCCTGCACCCTCCAACACACACACCGGGGAGTTCACACAGCTTCACGCTCGCATTCTTTAGGCCGCTATGGGATCAAACTGTATGCACAAGTGATTGCGCTTGCAAATGTGCACACAAGAAACACACACACACACTCAGGAGGGGGGCAGAAATAAATGCACACATGCAAAACAAGCCAGCAGAACAAGAATCCACACACACTAATCCACGAGCTTCAGACAGTGATTAATGAGCTTTTGTGGTTGCTGTGTAATACCACATCTGCTGCCACGGCGACTTCAGCACGAGCCGGAAACAATATGGCCTACTTGGTCCATTATACAGTGACCAGTCGCACACACACACACACACACATCTACATACACACTTCTGCCCTCATTATGCTGGTGGCAACTCCATTTTGTCCCAAACCACCCCACTCCTACTAACACACACACCCCCAACACCCCTGCTAACACACACATATGCCCATTATACGGTCTGTATCCATCACACCCCCCCAGAGCAACCTGCATCCCTAAGAACTCCCAGCATGCCTCATTCAGTGTTTCTACAAAGACTCCCCTCTGCTTCTGACCTGCAGATAGTCGCACCGACTGCGGGCCATAACATGGACCAAAGCTATAATACATGTCACTTTTCATGGAGCTATTTTGGGAAAAGCAACAATAAAGTGCTTCAATAAGAACTAAATTAACAGAAAAGAGAACACATAAAAAAATCCACATCCACAGACGGGGTTTTCTTGAGTATTTCTGTCAGGATCCTCTGGAGATACAATCTGTTTTAACAGTCTTGCATCTGCCTGCTTTCTTTCTTACATCCCTGTAGGATGTATAGGGCTGGCTCGTCGTCAGATGTGCGTGGGTGGAAGTTGTGTGATGTGCATGAGGCCAGGTCACCTTGTGTGTTGTTGTGGTGTGGGGGGCAGCTTGGCATTTATGTGATGGCCTCTGTGGGGGCCACGTCAGAAGGCAGAAGTTGAAGCCAAATGGCGAAACAAAGGCAAGGCGTGGCTGGGAGTTTTATGGAGCCTGGCGTGTGTGGGCGTGTGTGTGTGTGTGTCCATAGGGATAAAAGAGATACCCTGAGGACAATAGAGGTTGTGTGTAGCAGCTGACTATAGGGGAAATTATTCAAGAAACAAATTAACATTTCACTCGACCACTTGGGCCACCGCCTATTAATGTCACGTAGCTATCTTAAAATGATCTGCAACATTTTCCTTTCAGTATATTCTGATTCACTAAATTGTGATTCAACCTTGAGAATATGTCAGAATGTTATTTAAGTGACTTGTACAGATCTTAACTAAATATCTGATCTATAAAATGTCACAAAATTTAAAAAAAAAAAAAAAAAAAATCAAAGGGCACAAAAGGATTCCTTCAAGTTGCTTGAACAGCCCAAATCCAAATATATTCAGTAGTATTATTATTAGTAGTAGTATTATTATTAGTAGTATTAAGATCATTTAGCAATCATGTCATCTCTTCATACAGAAAACTGTGCTCTCATATGTCAGAAGTAACACAGAATTAGCATTAGCCACAGTGACCGTACATGTGGGACACTTGATTGGGCTGGGCCATTTGTAATGGCTCATTTGTAAGCTATATCATTGTTTAATAACAAAACACAGATATGAAATGAAATCAACTGTGAGAATACAATGCAAAGTTTAAAAGAAAAAAAAAACAAAACCTGCAAACATTGAGTGAAGAAAGAATTCCCCCCATACACGTCTTGATATCCTGAAAACACACGGCCTCAGGCCCAAACAGCCTCTGGCGAGCACCAATATCACAATAGGGGTTGTAAAAACGTGAGAATC